>JAEAOA010001383.1:0-47500 GCA_016746295.1 Potamilus streckersoni | reverse complement strand
ATTATAGAGTAAGGGGCCAGATAGTTGTCTCAGGAGACGGACTATACGTGAGGTTCGTGGAAACGAATAAAGAAACGGCAAAAGATACGCAATCTTAGTTTCCCGATTTTAATATGTTATTTCATTTGTTGATCTATTTCAAATGTATTCTTAATATGATGTATGTATGTATGATTTCATTTTGCAGGAATTTAGTGAAATGCCAGTCATGACGTTTTATTCTTGGATTTTCTAATTATCAATTCATTTGGAGAATTGGCAAGATTGAATGTAATTAAAATTTCATTAGATTAGTTGAAAAGATTGCATGTAACTGAATCTTGAATACGTAGGAGTGATTAGGAATTTAAATGAATTAAGCTTAAGGAATGATGGGTAATGTTTCATAGTTTATGGATTAACTCTGTTTAGAATGAGTATGACCTAACATTACATGTATACCATATACTAGTTTGTAATATTTAATTGATCACTTAAGTGTATATCTATATGCTAGTTTGTAATATTTAATTGGTCGAGTAAACTATTTTAGAATAGTTAGATCTGAGGGTCTAAGCCATATGTAACTTAACACTGCTAGATTGGTAGAGTGGGCAATTGAGTGGGGGTTACATACGGGTTCATACGGCTGAGTTGAATTTAATTGACCATCCCTAGCGTGACCCGAATTAAGGACAGGACAAGCATTGATCGTTTATGTAAACATAACAGTTAGGGAGCAAGGAGTTACTGCGGCAGAATTTATGCCTTTTGTTTTCTGAGCCGAATTAGTGTAAAAATACAGATATACTTGTGAACGTGACCTAGTGTCTATTGCGAGACATTTTATTTATTGAAGGCAACAGCTTTCCTGGATTCACATGAGAAATCCCTGAACAATCACAGGACCAGAACAAGTTTTACGCAGAAATCTAAGTCCAGAGACGATTGTTAAGTCAGAGTTCGACGGACAAGAGTCCAAGACGAAACTGCTAGACAAAGATCGACAGAAAAGGGACGAACGGAAGTCTTGATGTCCGCATAAAATAGGTGATGAAGTCTCTCATCGTTGCACTCAAAGGTCACATCTCATTGGCAATGAAGATAGTAATTTAACGTTGAAAGTAATTTTACATTTAAAGAAAAATTTGTATTGTCTTTTTATTTGAGTACATGTTAGTACCATTTTCCTTCTTTTGTAACCAAGTCATTGATTTCTTTTCATTTTAAATTCTGTTGATAAACTGATTAAATTTTATATTTGTTCATTGAAAGGGGGCTCGTTTTGTTATTTCTTCTATATACTTGTTCAGTGATCTGCATTCTTCTTTCTATCTATCCACACTGGGTAAAGTACACCGCGGAGGTCATTCCCTAGCAACGAACCGTAGTGAAAGAGGTTGGTGTGTTTTGCACGCCGCCAATTTGTCACAATTAATATAAACATATTCAAGACTATTGGTACATCAACACATTCAACATTTTACTTCATTTAGAACACGTTATACTCTTGAACTAGTGATAAAACATTTAAGCTTGTTCATTGGGATTCAGCACTCTAATAAAGGGACTCAAACTTATTCATTGGGATTTAACATTCTACAAGAGAAACCTAAACTTGTTCATTGGGATTCATTGCTCTACTAAAATAACTAAAACTTGTACATTGTGATTTAACATTCTACTAGAGTGACATAAACCTGGTCACTGAGAATGAGCATTCTCCTAGAGCATTTGTTCTTAACCTGGGTTCGATCGAACCCCAGGGATTCGGTGAGTCAGTCTTAAGGGTTCGGCGGAGGATAAGACACGCCCGACTCATATGATTCGTGATGACACCCCCCCCCTTAGCCATCATTGGCTGCAGGTGATCACGCAACATCGCTTGGCCTATCTGTGCTGCAGGAAATTTGGTGCGCCCAGTAGTCGACTTGTGACTGTCGTGATGGTACGTCGTGTGATTTCTTTCTTAATATTTTAATCCCTTCATACTAACTATGTCGAGGAAAAAAAAAGAAAGTGGTCGGACGAATATGTACAATATGGATTCACATTTATAACGGAACATGATGGGAGTCCTAACTGCATTATTTGCAATGCCAAATTGAGCAATTCTGGACTAGCACCGGCAAAACTAACAGAATACTTCCTTAAGCTGCATGGAGATGGAAAATACAAGTACACAAAGCTCGCTGAATTCAAGGTGAAGAGAGCCAGATTCGATGAAAAGGTTACTTTGCCTGTTCTCGGCTTTGTACCCATCAACAAACCGATCCTCACAGCATCGTACGAAGTTGCTCACCTAACCGCAAAGCAGGGCAAACCACACACCACTGGTGAAACACTATTAGAACCAGCTGTGTTTAAGATGGCAACTATCATGCTGGGAAAGCGGCTGAATTTAAGTTATCCCAAATTCCTTTTTCAAATGACACCATCAGCGATAGAATAGAGGACATGAGCAAAGACATCTTGGCTCAAGTAGTTGCAGATCTGATTTGAAGCCCGGCAAAATTCAGCCTTCAACTCGATGAGACCACAGACGTTTCTACAGCTTGCTGTATTCGTGCGCTATGTGAAAGGCGACTTGATAAAGGAAGATTTTTCTTTATCTTGTAAGCCTCTTACAACAACAACAACTAAGGCAGCCGATGTGAAGAAACTTGTGGATGACTTCTTCAAAGACAACAATCTTTCGTGGGATATGGTTTCTGCCGTTTGTTCGGACGGAGCTCCAGTCATGCTGGGAAGAAAGTCTGGTTTTGGTGCGCTAGTGAAAGCTGATGCACCACACATCATTGTTACGCATTGTATACTGCACAAGCATGCGTTGGCAACAAAAACCTTACCCCCAACACTGGCAGAAGTATTAAAAATTGTAGTGGAATGCGTGAACTATGTGCGAAATAGTGCTCTGAGGCACTGCATCTTCAGTAAGCTGTGTAAAGAAATGACTAATTTTATACCATTCTAACGTTCGGTGGTTATCCCGGGGACAGGTGCTGAATCGTGTTTTTGCCCTGCGTGTGGAATTAGCCCTGTTTTTGCAAGAGCACCAATATTTTCATGCAGGTTGCTTCAAAAATTCTGAGTTCATTCTCATTTTAGGTAACATGGCTGATATCTTTGCAGTTTTCAATCATCTCAATCAAGAGATGCAGGGCGGTGGAGTCAACATCATCAAAGCGGAAGAAAACCTGAAGGCTTTTCAAAAAAAGCTACCGTTATGGAAACGACGAATAGAGAACGATAACTTCGCAAACTTTCCCCTGCTAGACGACTGAGTATGTAAAATCGAAGATTTATCTGGAATCGGAGAAATTTCTTTACCCGTGGAAATGAAGCAAGCAATTGCCACACACTTAGATGAGCTTGTAAAGTCATTCGACGGATACTTCCCTACAAGAGAGTCTTATCCAGCATGGGTGAGACACCCGTTCACGTTTAGTATTGAGACAACTGATGTCAATGATGAACCAGGTCAACAGCAATTATTCAGAACAACAACGCTCTCAACGTTTTGGTGTCAACAAATGGTAACGTACCCTGTTATTGCTTAAAAAAAGCTCTGGAGATTTTCATACCGTTTGTTACAACATATCTTTGCGAGCAATCATTTTCGAGGATGTTAGACATAAAAACGAAAAGGAGCAGACTTTGTTGCGAAAATGACATGAGAGTGGCACTTGCCAAGGTGAAGCCGTGCATTTCTGAACTGGTCTCTGAAAGGCAACAGCAGAAGTCACACTGATTTGCAGTAAATATTCATTATTATGTTTTCGTTTTTGTGTGAAAATCATGTTTTAATGGTTTTGTTCTTTGAACACAGTGATGTTGATGCACGGTTCATTTTGTGCTTCAGTAAAATATATACCTATGTTTTGAATTTTTTAAAAAAAAATCATATTTTATTTTTCCAATTAAGAAGGGTTCGGTGAATGCGCATATGAAACTGGTGGGGTTCAGTACATCCAACCAGGTTAAGAACCACTGTCCTAGAGGGACTTAAACTTAGTCATTGGGATTTAACATTCTACAATATGGACTTAAACTTGTTCACTGGGATTTAAAATTCTATTAGAGGGCCTTAAACTTAATCATTAGGATTTAGCATTCTACAAGAGGGACTTAAACTTGTTCACTGGGATTTAAAATTCTAGTAGAGGGACTTAAACTTGGTCATTGAAATATAACATTCTAGTATAGCGACTTAAAATTGGTCACTGGGATTTAAAATTCTATTAGAGTGCCTTAAACTTGGTCATTAGGATTTAGCAATCTACAAGAGGGACTTAAACTTGTTCACTGGGATTTAACATTCTAGTACAGAGAATTAAACTTGGTCACTGAGATTTACCATTCTACAACAGAGACTTAATCTTGGTCCGGGGATTCAGCACGTTACTATAAGGACTCAAACGTGTTCATTGGGGTTTAATATTCTATTAGAGTGACTTAAAATTGGTCATTCCGATTTAGAATTCTAATAGAGGGACTTAAAATTGGTTGTTGAGATTCAGCACTGAATAAATGGATTCCTGTAATGAAAGTCTTTGAAGTTTTTATTACTGAAACTTTATTCTAATTTAATTTATAAACCTTCAACGTTTAATTATTGTCTTAAACTATACAAGTTGTTGTCTTTTACTTACACTACAGAAGTTATTGTCTTATACTCACACTAAAAGTTGTTGTCTTAAACTTAGACTACACAAGCTATTGTCTAACACTCTAATACTCAGACCTCACAAATTGTTGTATTATACTCAGACTACACAAGTTGTTGTCTTAGACTACTCAAGTTGTTGTCTTATACTGAGATATACAAGTTGATGTCTTGTACTCAGACTACACAAGTTGTTTTAGACTATACAAGTTGTTGTCTTACACTCAACTACACAAGTTGTCTTAGACTACACAAATTATGTTATACTCAGACTACACAAGCTGTTGGCCTATATCTAGATTACACAAGTTGGTTTCTTATACTAAGACTAGAAAAGTTGTTGTCTTAGACTACACAAGTTGTTGTCTTATACTGAGATATACAAGTTGTTGTCTTATACTCAAACTACAAAAGTTGTTGTCTTAGACTACAAAAGTTGTTGTCTATATACTTAAATTACACAAATTGTCGCTTTATATTTAGATTACACAAGTTGTCATCTTATACTTCGATTACAAATGTTGTCGTATTATACTTAGATTACACAAGTTATCGTATTATACTTAGATTACACAAGTTGTTGTCTTATACTTAGATTACACAAGTTGTTGTCTTAGACTACACAAGTTGTTGTCTTATACTTAGATTACACAAACTGTTGTCTTATACTTAGATTACACAAGTCGTCTTATACTTGGATTACACAAGTTTTTGTCTTATACTCAGAATACACAAGTTGTTGTCTTAGACTACACAAGTTGTTGTCTTATACTTAGATTTACAAACTGTCGTCTTATACTTTGATTATACAATATGTCGTCTTATACTTAGATTACACAAGTCGTCTTATACTTGGATTACACAAGTTATTGTCTTATACTCAGAATACACATGTTGCTGTCTTAGACTACACAAGTTGTTGTCTTATACTTAGATTTACAAATTGTGGTCTTATACTTAGATTATACAATATGTCGTCTTATACTTAGATTACACAAGTTGTCGTCTTATGCTTAGATTACACAAGTCGTCTTATACTTATATTACACAAGTTGTCTTTTACTTAGATTACACAACTTGTCGTCTTATACTTAGATTACACAAGTTGTCTTATGCTTAGATTACATCAGTCGTCTTATACTTAGATTACACAAGTTGTCGTCTTATACTTAGATTACACAAGTTGTCGTCTTATACTTGATTACACAAGTCGTCTTATACTTATATTACACAAGTTGTCGTCTTATACTTAGATTACACAAGTCGTCTTATACTTAGATTACACAAGTTGTCATCTTATACTTAGATTACACAAGTTGTCTTATACTTAGAATACACAAATCGTCTTATACTTAGATTACACAAGTTGTCGTCTTATACTTAGATTACACAAGTCGTCTTATACTTAGATTACACAAGTTGTCGTCTTATACTTAGATTTCACAAGTTGTCGTCTTATACTTAGATTACACAAGTTGTTTTCTTATAATTAGATTACAAAAGTTGACGTCTTATAATTAGATTACACAAGTTGTCGTCTTATACTTAGATTTCACAAGTTGTCGTCTTATACTTAGATTACACAAGTTGTTTTCTTATAATTAGATTACAAAAGTTGACGTCTTATAATTAGATTACACAAGTTGTCGTCTTATACTTAGATTACACAAGTCATCTTATACTTAGATTACACAAGTTGTCGTCTTATACTTAGATTACACAAGTTATCGTCTTATACTTAGATTACACAAGTTGTCTTACACTTAGATTACACAAGTCGTCTTATACTTAGATTACACAAGTTGTCGTCTTATACTTAGATTACACAAGTTGTCGTCTTATACTTAGATTACACAAGTTGTCAGACTACACAAGTTGATGTCTTATATTCAGACTAACCGGCTCTGTTGCAGTTTATACATGTACAAAACTTAGCAATGACTTCATATAAGATATTAACCGATTTAGCATTGACTTATGTATATTATCTAATTTAGCATTGACTTCATATATCATCTTGTCTAATGTAGCATATACTTAAGCTATGATATAAGTACCATGAACAACATTTATTATATTACCTTAATGTAGCATGGACTTCACCTATGATATTAGTCTACTATAGCATTGAGAGAATCTAAGATATTAGCATACTGTAGCATATACTTCATCCATGTGATTAACCTATTGTAAAACGGACTTCGTCTATATTTATATAATGCAGAGATGATTTCATCTATGATTTTAGCTTACTGTAGCAATGACTTCATCTATTATATTAGCCTATTGTAGCAATGACTTCATTCGTGATATAGGCCTATTGTAGTGATGACTTGATCTGTGATACTAGCCTATTGTAGCAATGACTTCATCTATTATATTAGCCTTTTGTAGCAATGACTTCATTCGTGATACAGGCCTATTATAGTAATGACTTGATCTGTGATACTAGCCTATTGTTGCAATGACATCATCTATTATACTAGCCTATTATAGCAATGACTTGATCTATGATTTTAGTCTAATGAAGCCTCGACTTCATCCATATTAACCTACTGCAGCATGGACTTCATCTATGATATTAATCTATTGTAAATTGACTTCATTTATGATAAGAACCAACTGTAACATTGTCTTCTACGATTTTAGCCATTCGTAGCACTGACAGCGTCAACCATAAATGGTTCATTTCAATTTTCAATTGTTATGCGTTTGTGAAAAACATGAATCAAACAGAGAGTATGAAAATAATTATTCCCCAATTACCTGTATTTTATTTCAAAATGTTTTAAAATGCATGCAAAGGTTTATGTTTGAAACTTCAAATAAAACTATAAATAAGGACTGAATAAGCAAAAACAAATAATGGCCTATAATACAATCTGTACATTAAAGCTAATGATGATTGCTTCCCAGTTCCAAACATTCCAATCCGTGAAAAGTTGTTATTATACAGGTATCCACAGTCGTTTGATATATTCGTATTCGACAGGTTGATACTTTATTAATGACCTGTTCAAGAGGTTGATATTCAGCACCGTTACAAAAATGTTGAGAACTCCTTGACTGAATGTTTGTATTAATTACTGGATGTAGGCTTCAAGCAATTTATCAACAGCAAAAATATTTTCTTTGGACATTCTATATTTTCATTTGACATTCTTAGATGTCTGAATAAGGCCATCTTGCCATCAATATCTTACTTGTTTAATTTCCGTACTTAGTGTAATTTTATTTCCCTGTGACAAAAACAATACGTGGGTTTTCACTGAAGTCTGCATTGCTCTCCATGTGACAAGAGGAATATGTGGGCTTTCATTGAGTCTGCAATGGTTTCCCAGCGACAAGAGGAATATGTGGGCTTTCATTGAGTCTGCAATGGTTTGCCTGTGACAAGAGGAATACGTGGGCTTTCATTGAAAGTCTGCATTGATTACCATGTGACAAGAGGAATAAGTGGGCTTTCATCGAAAGTCTGCATTGATTACCATGTGACAAGAGGAATATGTGGGTTTTCATTGAAAGTCTGCATTGATTACCATGTGACAAGAGGAATATGTGGGCTTTCATTGAAAGTTTGCATTGATTTGCATGTGACAAACTGTAGTTTAAGATGTGCAGATTAGTTTGATACATCAATTGTTAGTATTCTAATAACGAATAATCTGCTGGCCTGTAAACGATGAACATATATGACCTATTAATAAATATTCAGTTGGCCTATAAACTATGAACATGGATGACCTTCTTATGAATATTCAGTTGGCTTATAAACTATGAACATGGATGACCTTTTTATGAATATTCAGATTGCTCATAAACTATAAATATGGTGACCTAATGAATATTCAAATGGACTATAAACTATGAACATGGATGACCTTCTTATGAATATTCAATTGGCTTTTAAACTATGAACATGGGTGACCCTCTTATGAATATTCAATTGACCTATAAACTATGAAAACGGATGGTCTTCTAGTGAATATAAAATTTGCCGATAAACTATAAACATGGACGACCATCTCATGACTATCCTATTGACATATAAAGTAATAAGTATGAAAACGGATGACCTTCTAATGAAACTGGTCTTTAAACTATAAACATGGATGAATTGGCATATAAACTGTGAAAACGGATGACCTTCTAATGAAACTGGTCTGTAAACTATGAACATGGATGAATTGACATATAAACTGTGAAAACGGATGACTTTCTAATGAATATTAAATTGGTATATAAACTATAAACATGGATGACTTTTAAATGAATATTACATTGGCCTATCAACTATAAATATCGATAACCTTCTATTAAATATTCTATTGGCCGATAAACTAAAAACATGTGGGTGATTCTAATGAGAAATATGTTGGCCTGTAACCTATAAATATGGGTGAACTCGACTGGCTTGTTTCCATAAAAGCTAAAAAACTTACTGTCCTTAGTACGTGAAAGAATTTTATGTATCCTTTGATCTTACAGAACCGAGGAATAAGCCAACAAGAATTTCCAACACATTCTTATCCATTTTGGGCCTAATTTTGGTTTCTGGTACAAAAATGTCAAAGTGGTGCTATTAGTGTCAGCTTAAGAGTACTAGAAAAATAATTACGATATTATTAATCAATACAATACCGTAGAATTACATTATTTGAAGAAACTCAAGGTAAAATGGTTTTCAGTTTTCATTTGTGATAACGTTAAACATGCATGTGATGAGTTCAAAACCCTGATTTTATCTCTAGCATATGAGATGACTGGAATAAAAGAAATTCTAATGAAGCAAAGGACAGAACCTTGGATTTTCGGACCATATTAGAATTGAAGACAAACGTTCGATACATCTTGAAGAAATCTGTACATCTTTATAACTATTACAAATGTAAGAAATTAAGATACGTAACTCAAAATCGAAATAATTTGGCAAGTCAGCTACTGCATAAAAATCGTACTGGCTCCAAAACTTTATGTAAAGAACGAAAAGAATTAAACAGGCTATACAAATGGAGTTATATGTTTCTAACAATAGTAGTCGCGGTGTACATAAAAACGTTATTGCCCGTGATACAGATGGACAAACTTTATTGCCCGTGGTATAAATGGACAAACTTTAAATGCCCGTGGGATAGATGGACAAACTTTTTGGCCGTGGTATAGATGGACAAACTTTATTGGCCATGGTATAGATGGACAAACTTTATAGCCCTTGGTATAGATGGACAAACTTTATTGCCTGTGATACATACAGTCATACTTTATTGCCCGTGGTATAGATGGACAAATTTTATTGCCAATGATACAGATGGACAAATTTTATTGCCCGTGGTATAGATGGACAAATTTTATTGCCCGTGATACAGATGGACAACTTTTATTATCCGTGTTACATACAGATGGACAAACTGTACTGCCCGTGATACAGACTTTCAAACTTTATTGACCGTGGTACAGATGTTATTGCCTGTGATACATATGGGCAAACTTTATTGCCCGTTTTATAGATGGATAAATTCTATTGGCAGTGGTATAGATGGACAAACTTTCTTGCCCGTGGTATAGATGGACCAACATTATTGCCCTTGGTATAGATGGACAAACTTTACTGCCCGTGATACAGATGGACAAAGATTGGCAGTGCATGAAGGAACGGAAGATTCGATGTCTGGATAAGATAGGTGATGATGTCGTTCATCGTTGAACTCAAAGGTCATGACTCGTAGGTTATGATGAAACTGAATTACTTCTGTCACTGACAAGTAGTCGTAACGTGAAAATTTGTATTGCTTTTATTCAGTACATGTTAGTACATTTTCTTTTTTTTTGTAAAAAAGAAATCGATTTCTTCCATTTGAAATTCTGTTGTTGAATTTATTAAATTTTATATTTGTTGATTGAAAGGGGGCATGTTGTTTTATATCTTCATTCGTCCTTGACCTGGACCCTTGCCAGTCGAAACTTGAATGATCGTCTCTTAACCTAGACTTCATTGCTCAGAGATTGTTTTGGTACATGGAATTTGCACAGGAATTTCACCAGGAATTTACCAGGAAGCTGTTTTCCTTGCCGTTTCTTATTCGTTTTCCACGAACCTCCAACGTTTAGTCTGTCTTCTATCTGAGACAACCATCTGGCCCCTTACTCAATCATGGGAACGTACTTTCTACGTTCTCGGAGTCCCTTCTGACTTCTTGCAAGTAAGATTAAAGACTGAAGCATTTTTTTCCAAGTAGGACGACTACTTCCTTACAAGAGTTAGGCCCTTAAGTTTTCATTAACCAATCAGAATCGACTTTTTCCTAAATTCTCTTACGTAGAATTTGTTATTGACGAAACGGCTAATCATGCCGCAATTAACGTTCCTTTGAACAATCAATTATTGACTTGCTTTCCCTTTTAACCGATCGATTTTGGAAGAGTGTTATGCCAAAACCCTTGTACCATAATAGGTGACTCGGTCAAGTTTCGACGCGTGGAACGAATTTCCTTTGACGTTCAGAGATGAAATGGGAATAATCATATAACTGTCTTTAGCCCTTTCTACTTTAATTATTTTGACTTTGGTACAATTCATTTAATCAATACTTCTAAACGTTTTCAAAATTCGACACATCACAATATTCCTTTCTTGTACATATAAAGGTAATGTATGCCATTCTTGTACATATAAAGGTAATATATGACATTTTCGTACATGAAAAGGTAATATATGCCATTCTTGTACATATACAGGCAATATATGCCAATCTTGCACATATACAGGCAATATATGCCAATCTTGCACATATACAGGCAATATATGCCAATCTTGTACATATACAGGCAATATATGCCAATCTTGTACATATATAGGTAATATATGCCATTATCGTTAATCGAAAGGTAATGTATACCATGGCTGTACATAACAGAGATCATGGTGGTTCAACATCTTCAAGATAGTGGGCCAAATTAGTAATTATAATGTAAGTATATAACTGATTTTTTGTATGAGTGTGGGCCACATTTAGATCCTATGATTGGGTCTGGGTTGGTATAATGATACATTGCACGGTAACTTAAAGGGGTTATTAAGAATATAGTAGCAAATATGGCGTCTTGTTTAGAAAACATCACGGTAACTAGCTTAGTATATATATATATATATATATATATATATATATATATATATATATATATATATATATATATATATAAAGAATACAAAACATATGGCGAATAACAACCCTTTCAAGCGTACTGGATCCACCAAGGGATCACGTGTGTCAGGGATTAATTAAAATAGATGCAATAAACTGACGATGAACTAGTAACTAACTAGCCTAAGCGCTTTCGACTCTTAATGAGTCTTTTTCAAAGGCAAATACAAAACATAGTTACGACAAACAAATAAACACAAAAACCTTGTGTTTGTAAACCTCTACATTTCTGTCTTCACATGTGCTAACACTATAAATACAACCAGCTTGTATAGACTAGTTGCGGAAACTGAAAACGTTGTATAATTCCCTAAAAGTCTACAAGCCAAAGCGACATCTATTTTTACTTTGTGTACATATGTAACGCAGATTATATCCCGGATATTTGATTCTATACCGGTTATTCTTATAGTAAAAATTGAAGGATAATAAGAAGATTTAGAAAATGTTAAATTCTACTAGTGCATAGTTTTCATTTTCTAGTCTTCTTGGTTTAGACCGCTTGGTTTCAATGTTCTAAGGCGGCGTATCCAGTATGATTCCTTTTCCTTCCTGGTTTCGGAACTCCAGCTGTGGTTGTTAGCAATAGCGATAAGTATTATATCACTGAAAGTGTGGCCAGGGGAGGAGAAGTGTTCTGCGACCGGGCTTCTGTACAGCTTTTTTGTCATCCAATCAGATCTATGAAGGTTTATCCTTATGTGTAGCTTTTCAGTTTCTCCCACGTACTGAAGGCCACAGATCTTACATGTGATGAGATAAATCACATTCTCTGTTTTGCACGTTTTGTTTGGACCATGTATGTTTAGTTTTTCTTTAGTCACTGTGCTAGTGAATGTCTTGGTCTCTATCATATGTTGACAGGTTTTGCATCTTTTATCGCCACAGGGTCCAGATTGACTAGGTTGGTTTTGACTAGCGATTGTTGTTAGCTTGGCCCTGACTAGGATGTCCTTTAGGTTTTTTGGTCTCCGGTAAGCTACTACAGGTTTGTTCGGAAGTATTAGGTTTAGTATGTCTGACGATTGCACGGTTGGCCAGTGGTTTGCGATGATTTTACCTACTTTGGGATTGTCTGGGTGATAGGTCAGAATAAATGGTATCCTATCAACCTTTTCTTTCTGTCCATATCTGAGTAGGTCATCACGGTTTGTTTGTTTGGCCCTTTGGATTGCCTCCGCAATCAGGTCTTTGTCGTAGCCTCGGTAAATTAGATGTTTAGCCAGCTCTTCAGACCTTTCTAGGAATCTTTCATCGTCGGAGCAAATTCTGCGTATCCTCAGTGCCTGGCTATATGGAATGTTCTTAATGCAGTGTTTTGGATGACAGCTGGTTGAGAGAAGATACTGGTGTTTGTCGGTTGGTTTCGAGTAGATACAAACCGTGATGACCTACTTTCAGTGATATAATACTTATATTATTGGTTTATCATATCCATTTAAGTATTATCCGCTCGTTGTGATGTATTAGCACGTGACGAATAGCCGTGCTTTCACTATTGAAACACAAACCATGCAATATTGGTACTGTTCCCGTCTTTGCATTCAAACCAGCTTCCATGTTTAAATCGGAAATGTCTATTTTATTTATTTTTATAAATATGGATGAAAATAAAAGTTTATGGAAGAAGAAAATTAACAACTACCTAGAGGATTATGATAACTGCTAACTAAATTAGATGCAGAACTACATTTTGTAGCGGTCAAATTTGGACGTGATGTGAAGAGTTAACTCACTCCGCCAACACATGTAGTTAATCTTAAACTCTGTTTTAACATACGCAAGTGTCATTGTATGTGGTATCAATAAAATATATGTGTAGTATGTAGGCTGAGTCCTTGATGTACCACTGATTGTATATTTCTTTATAAAAAAAGTTAAGATGCATTTTCTTAAGTCTTATTTAGTCTTAATCACAAACTTAAAGAACTCGTGGCAGAATTACGATGCCGCATACGTATATTATTCTCTCTCTCTCTCTCTCTCTCACACACACACACACGCGCGCGCGCGCGTACTTTTCGAATAATAACAAAGTCATATATGGTTTAGTTTTAGCTTCAAACTGTTATGTAGATGCAGTGTCTCATATAAGGGCGATAAATCATATTCACAAATATCAATTACTTTCCTAAATTATTTCCCTTTGTAAATATTTTGATAACTTCTTTTAGATCAAACTGTTCACTACCTAAATACAAACGAGACGCTAAATGAACTTGGATTTATTGCTTTATTTAACTGTTTCATTTCATGAAATAGCTAACTTTTATATTCTTTTAAAGTGGATCTGCGCTATTAAGCAAAGTTTTGTAACAGCAATGGATTGAATCATGAACTCGTATACAGTTTACGAATACAATGAAGTGTTAATTTAGAAATTCCCGGCACAAGTTAGCACTGCTAAAAGTTTTGACTTCTAGGAAAACCAAAGTTTTTTACATTTTCGCAACTACCACCGAATACCCATCACCTCCACATCCCCGCACAATTCTCAGACCGATCATATTGTGGAACAGCATCATGAGAGATTCGGGTATCATCCATTTTTAGAACTTGAAATTGTACGAGATTTCATACGCGAGAAGTGTGTATGTGTGTGTGTGTGTGTGTGTGTGTGTGTTGCATTTTTAGCTTTAACAATTTTTCAGTCATATCGCTACGATGTCTGCAGTGTGGCCCTTTATAATGATATCTAGCACTGGGGCATCATCACCCAGTCACATTATCCTGACACCAGGTCGACCAGTCCTAACACAAACCTCTTAATGCTGAGCGCCAAGCGAGGCAGCTGTTAGTTCTATTTTATAGGTCTTTGGTATGAAAAGCTAATAGTGTTAACTGCGATTACACAATTGTAAGAGATTTTCTCCGCTAGAAACCAATTGTGTTAACTCTGGTTGTTCACGCAAGCAAGCATGGAAGAAATACATAATGAAAATGTTACAAGTTTACATTTATTTACTTTCGTCTTATGGTTTGAGGACGTTAAGATCACCTTCGACCGTGGATATTTAGTAATTTACTGACAATAACATAACGTCTGCAAGTAAGTAACAAGGCAAACCCAAAAAGTCATAACTCTCTCATGTATAGAATGTCATCATCGACCATTAATTCAATCAGATTACCATAACTGTTTACAGACTGCTAACCAAGCAATAAACTGAAATAATTAAGTTGAATGTTCATGAAGACCTCCACCAATTACACGTTCACTGAGTAGTCGAAATTTTAAATGGTACGCGCAGCAAAAATGTTGACCAGCAAACGGCGTTACAAGTGGCATGAGATCTCCTCGATCCTTATTCTGCTCCTTCTTCTTTATGTGCACCTTTTCACTATCCAGAAAATGTCAATATTGTCATAAACTTGACACCTATTGAGCATGATATAATTTTTCTCTCCAAATACCTTATCTGTCCAAACCACTTAAACATACAATGTACTTAAGCTGAAAGATGTCGCGAGGTTTGCACTGAGAATGAGACAAAAAGGAAAAGTTTAGTGACAATGGTGGGGAATCAAATATCAGAAATGATTTGTACCACAGATTCCGTCTAAAAAAGCGATTAGGATCTACGCCTAAATAAATTTCCAACTTAGCGTCAATCTTCTACGCGGTGGACAAATTATAGAAAGGACAATTCACCGTACTTGCTGCGACATATGATGCTGACATCAAGCCAGCAGACAAGAGGTTTTGTGTTGTTTTTCTTTTTAATTATCAAAACGTCTATGTTATTACTATATTTTTCCATTAACGAAATTTATTGTAGAAAGCTCGATAGGCTTGCTACCGTACAGAAATCTAAATATAACCCCAAGTTGTCGTTAAGAATTGTTCAGAGTAGGCAGGTGGATTGCCTTACTTTGATATTTCATTGCTACAACGATGAATGGTGTGCCTTGCGTTCATAGATAGACGTTGAGACATATTTAGATATTTAATGCCAACGATAGCTGTACAAAAACATATATACTGTTAAGTATTGGCCCTTTGTACAAAGTGTAATCGAAATATTTTGCAATACACAGTACACATAATTTGTTCTTCAGGAGTTAATGATCAGAAACGAAATTTGTGTCGGACATATGGACACCCCTTCCACTGATAGTGGCTAGAACAAGAATACCATATGAAAAGTTTCCAATAATCAACAACAATATCTAATTTACTTCAGTGATACACATACCGTCTAAGAAATGTCTGAATATTTAATTTGCAATCTGGACCCGGGTTGGGAAAGCCGAGCGGCCTAATACACTGATCGCTGACATCTCACCTCAGTTGGCATGGATATGTGAGAAAGCTCGCAACAGGTTCCCGTGTGTCGATAGTTCTTCCGGCTTCCTCCAACACAGCAGATACTGGCCGCCATGTATACCCTATCATGTGGAATCGGTACACAATTAATAAAATCCGGTTCAGTACCCACGAATGTAGTCCCAGTCTATTTTTAGATCACTTTTTCCGGTCTAAATTTAGTGGTGATACTAGAGTCAGATTTTGGCATTCTTGGTAAGGATTTAAAGGCAATTGTTTATTCTTTAAAATGTGAGCTTATGGTGTGGTTGTCTGTGTGTATTTCGGCGACAGTGCACATTGAGTAATAAGGTCATGGTGATGATCCGGAAGTGAATTCTGTGTTCCGTTGCCTGGTGTTTTGTTTACAATTCAGCCTCTCAAAAAAATGCAGGTCAACCCTTGACAAGAACTAAACCGTAAAGTCATCTTTGAAGGTATTTTAGATTAACATATGATTTGTATTGATTGTCACACAGTGGAAAGTTCAGTACTGAGAAACAAATGTAGAGAATATATAGTGAAATTAATTGTGTACTATGTCCTGTCAGTAAAAACTTGAAACTGATATAAAATTTTTATTATTAATGACATACACATGAAATTTTAATAGGTTATGTATATTGACTTTAAAAATATAAAAATGAAATTAAAAATAAAAAAATAATTTTAATTTTAAAAATTTAAATGAAATTTAAAAAAACAATTAAAAAATAAAAATTTTCCACCAAGTATACACATATATAATATTTTTTGGGAATGATATTAAATGATATCAGCATATATATACTCCTACACCATATACAAGCTCAAATGATGGATATTTGTCAAATTTGATCAGAGAAAATATCTTTATTAGTCAAAATGAGACCCTCATTTAAAATACATGAAGACAAAATTCTACTTGGCTTTGTACCTTTAGGTCATTGAAACTATTTATTTGGGGTTCAAACAGCTAATTTATGTGTTTATGATGGGGTGACTTCCTGAGTAACACATATCTGCTTGTATAGCTATCAGTAATTGTTTATAACCATAGTTATAGGGTATTTAGTGAGAGGACAGAGATGAAGACTTTATACTAGAACCTGTTCAAGTTCTCTACAAAATCATATTAAGCTGTCAGAGAATGAAATACAGGTCAGAGGGGTAAAATATACTTTACCCAGGTATATTTACCATTGCATGTAAGAAAACAGCAAAATGATGTAAGTTGAACACAGAATGCATTCCATTTTATTGTTCAGTTTCTTTAAGATGTTGATTGATGTAGTTCGACATTGTAGCCTAGATGATATTATGGGAATTCTCATGATCCATTTTGCTTTATGCATTATTAATGACTAATAATATTTGTTATCTGACACTTTAAAGATTACATAAGTAATATTCAAACAGATTATTTGAATTTAACTTTCTACAACTGATCCTAACATGGTTACATAGCTGACATGAACAAATATGCATATATTTTGCAATGTTTGGAATCAAAAGTTGACATTGTTAGGCTGACATGGTACCTATAGTGAATCTGTAAGGCTCAGTTTTGATTGTGTGCACTTAAAATATCCCAAGATGTTATTTTCATCATGAATATGCCTCTGTATGGTAACACATTTCAATTTAGTACTTTGACAGAGGGCGGTATTGCAGCATCAGCTGATATTTCATTCCATTGAATCATTGAATCATTGAACTTAAAACCTTGGTAGCCAAGACTCTTAAAAATAGACTAAAAATATTCAAACAGATTATTTGAATCATGTTTGCACATGTGATTTTAACAAGTACATTGCATATGTCCCACACATGCAAATATCCATCCTTGTTTACAAGTTTTCGGGATGCAAATTTCACATTTAGTTGATGATATAGGATCTATTGGTACCTATAGTTGATCTGTGTGGCCACATTTTGCTATATTCACTCACAATATCTAAAATTGTTTTTTCCTTCATGAATAGGATTGCATATAGTAATAAATTTTAATTTGGTACATTGTCATTTGACTTTCCACTATACTGGTATGTATCAATGTTTGCACCAATGATCAAACCTCACCATTCCAACATTGCCTTAAACTTTATGATACATACTCTACCTGATTAGTTATTTAACCTGTAAATGGCTAAATATGCTTGTAGAAACTTCATCTATTTTTAGGATGCATTTGTCACTTTAATACATGCCCATTGCTTCACATCTTTGAGTGTCACTCTATCAAGTTTACCTTTTTTAACCATATTTGCAACCTGAATGTTATATTGAAATCACCATATCTAACACATTTTAACTTCATTTGCCTACATCTTCCTTTTTTTTAGAATTAAGTGAAACATGTTATATATTTTCAGGTCTAGTCTGGTATCTGAAACAAAGTATTAGAGTTGGATCAATTTGGAAGCTCTCCAGTAGTCCAATGGTGATAGCAAGGTCTCATAAGGACATGTGCAGTGTGCTGCTATAAGTGACCAAGATGAGTTCATATCAGTACACTGATATACAGCATCTCAAAGACATGGCTTAGATCTTCATGAGAGAGATTCGCATCTTTTTTCAGTAAGGTGAAACTGTATTTTCATATTGCATTGTTGACTTTTGTAGTTATCGGCATTAAAATGGAATGCATATTTGCTATAAAACATGGTAGTGGTCCCATCAAAACTTTAAATTTGAGTGGGATATTAGTTATACAAACAACTGTCCAAGTACCTGAAACAATAAATGTGGAACATAGTACCTGTCCTTGTTTCTTTAGTATGTACACCTATATGCATCTGGATAGGCATATTGTAATTTGCTGTCAAAATCACTGTGAGCTATCATGCTTCAGTACCCCTGGGATTAATATTATCAGTTGTACAGACCTAAACTACCATTTGTTTTAAAGACCATTCATTAATCAACATTGCTGCCTTAAATTTGTCAAACTGAATGTCATAACTTGTATGAAAATTTATTTTTTGTAAAATAAAAAGTTTTTAAAATTTATATATTTTTTTAAATTTTCATTAAAATTTAATAAATCAATATTTTTTAATTTCAAGACTATTTTCAGACAGGCCTTATCAAGTATTACAATTAGGTTTTTACTGCATTGAAAAATTCCTATAATTAAGGAAGATATAGCAAATTTAGTTTTGGTTTCTTAAGAACAATTGGACCTCAAATTGCACACTATAGAACACCAGCACTACACACTTTCTGACAGCTGTCACATGTCTTGCTTGCAAGGAAATTTCAAAAGACTTTATGTATGAAGTTGAAACAGTAGTGGCATGCAAAATAAAATGCAAATATAAAAGTTTGACAAAAACGTTGACCCTTTCAGGAATCGGTACACAATTAATAAAATCCGGTTCAGTACCCACGAATGTAGTCCCAGTCTATTTTTAGATCACTTTTTCCGGTCTAAATTTAGTGGTGATACTAGAGTCAGATTTTGGCATTCTTGGTAAGGATTTAAAGGCAATTGTTTATTCTTTAAAATGTGAGCTTATGGTGTGGTTGTCTGTGTGTATTTCGGCGACAGTGCACATTGAGTAATAAGGTCATGGTGATGATCCGGAAGTGAATTCTGTGTTCCGTTGCCTGGTGTTTTGTTTACAATTCAGCCTCTCAAAAAAATGCAGGTCAACCCTTGACAAGAACTAAACCGTAAAGTCATCTTTGAAGGTATTTTAGATTAACATATGATTTGTATTGATTGTCACACAGTGGAAAGTTCAGTACTGAGAAACAAATGTAGAGAATATATAGTGAAATTAATTGTGTACTATGTCCATGTGCGAAAAATCCAAAAGCAATAACATCGCATTTCCGCTTCAACCGTACAAATAAAAGCAATTCAAATCGGGTATGGGCAGGGAACCAGTCCGCAAGTATGGATATTCTAGAGCGTTGAAAAGCACAACTAGTCGTTGCCAATTAAGCATTATAATTTCAACAACAGAGATAAACAAACTTTAATGAAATTGTAATAATTACTGCCTAAAATCTGGCACAAATAGATTCTAGCAAAAAATTTTGGTAAATTCAATATCAGGCACACTCTCTATTAGAAGCAATAAACTTCTTTTCGTTGTTTACAAAACAATGTGTATGCACTAAGTCATCAATAAAAGAAATGTGAAAATTGTACATTGACGAAATAACGAACTGTTCGTAATAACAGGATCAATAAATTGGATTATTTCATACATATACCCTGCATTGAATATATTTGGCCGTACAGATTCTATTTAACTGAATATAGTTTTTCGGTTGCTATTTCTTTCAATTTTTAGTACTTTTACAAGCAGGCTTATTTACAAAAACATGTTTTATAATGTCGAAGAGATGTTTGCAGCATTTTATTGGGTGCTCTGCAGAACGGGTCGCATTGGATTCCAATCTAGTCCAACTAAATTTACAAAGCGAAAAATGAAACAAATATTATGTAGAAAATATTGAAATTGCCAATATTCTTCAGCTATAAATTGCAATGCCCCATGAATTAAAGTGAATGCTGTAACTTATTTGTCTTAAATTTTTTACCAATTTTAGCCACTGATGCCAAAGGTCACTGACACGTTACTGACAAAGTTCCAGGATTTCAAAATTAAACTCTGAAACTTCAAGATGAAATAATAGCAATATTTTGTTCAAAAGACGTGGGCCAAGAGATTTTCACAGGTTGCATTATATTTCATTTCCTTAAAAACACTAAATGACTGGATAAACGGGTAAAACTAATGTTCAGTCGTACAACTGGCACAATTAATTAGAATGGCGACAAGGAAGCGTGTAAAATGACGATAAACTCATTTATTGGAAGCTTATCTTATCACTTACGAAATATGCATGTAACAGCTAATTGTTTTTGAACAAGTACACTTTAAACAGGTGCCCATACAGTCTGACTTTAGCACCGGTAGGCAAGAAAAATTCTAACTTTTAAATGGAAGGACAGTGTCAATTTCTTCAATATGTATCTCTGTCGTCAGCCAGACCAATTACACTCTCAATCCATATTTGACATAAAATTTAAACAAAATAAATCTACTATGCGGTCTACGTCGTTCTTCTTGACTTAAAGTATTCTAATTACTGATGTCAACAAAATTTGCCATTTTCAACTAAACAAAAATAAAATGCAAAATCAACATTTAAATCACAATTACATCAAATGGAGAAGACGTATTGTAATCTGTCAGAATACTACATCTATGCCTGCCGATGAAGTCATCTGACATGTGCCTCTTCATTCGTGTTCCGACAAATAAACATAATTAGACATCATGAAAAGACAAATAGGTGACCAAATTTTTCTACTATTTTGCTGTGTGACTTGCTTTTTCTGCTCTATTTAGGAAGCAGATCAGGACACAAATCCTGGAATAATATGTAGAGATGAAACCCAATTGTCAGATTTTGTTATACCTTCTGGTTTTACGACCTTTCGAGGCAAGTGAGAAATTAAATGAGCACATATTTTCGTGTACTGTCTTTTTTTTTTGTACGTCAAGTTATTTATATCGAATCGGTGAGAGTAATCGTCTAAATACGAATAGAAAAGAATCCTACACACAATTTCAAGTAAAGTTATTCAAGATTTAAAATTAATTTCGATGGCATTTACGCAAGCACTTTCTCTTAAGCTATTCTTTTGTCACGGTTTCAATGAATGACTTTTAGTGTCATATAAAGAATCCGCACTAGATGATGTTATTTCATGATTCTAACAATGTTACACGAGGGCAAAACTACATATGTATGTAGACCTCCGTTAACGTGCCGGCATATTAGGGTCGGCACTGTACGTTTGAAATTATAAAATAAACGAAGACCGTAGGCTGGCCTGCGAGAGCATTTTGCGCAAACAGTTTTTAATTTATGATTTTCATATTTATGCGCACATTATGCATAAAAAACTATGGTAATGTGAATAAAATCACCGTGCTAATGGATCGTACAATGAATATGACATAGGATATTTCATTTTGTAAAATGTGAAGCTATGATGTACATCGTCAGATGATAGGATTCTTTGATGATGTTTTGTTTTCTTCTGTTTTATATTGATATGGCACCAATTACTACTCCCTTTATGGAAATAATGTCGATTTGATGACACAAAAATAGATTCAGATCGAACGCAGCATTTGCATCTGTTGCGCTGATGCGAGGCTGTTTATTCGTTGGTTCATGGCTCTCAAGGATCCAAAAACTACGCTGGCCACTGGTCACTGCCTTTATCAAGCAGTTTAAATGAAAGAAACGCCACGAGCAATTTGCAAATTTAAGGCTCCAACGTTGAATCTGATGGGCCGATGAACTCCAAATATTAGAAAGGGAAATGAAAGGAATGTCATGCTTCCATTGATCATATTGAGACCTCATTGCAAAATCATTATCTTCACACTTTTCTTATAAGCTGCATGCATACATTGTCCATACGAGGGATAAAAATGTTTTGTTATTGACATATTTCTTATTCTTTAATACTATATATAGCCTACAGTAATGGTGCAAATTAAATTCGGGAAGGCGGCAAACTGTCAGTTTAAAACTTGAATTGCATCAACAGCGTTATATCATGGAACATATGAGGATCATCTGGCTTTCCTGCGTTTGCATTCCAAATTCGATGTAATCATGCAGCAGACAAAAACTGTTGTGTAGGAGTCCATAAACATTAAAAAGCACCATAGACATACCGGCAACAGAAACGGGCCCCTGCGCTCAAACCAAATCGATGGTATGTGTACAACAAACTATAACATAAATAGAATCAGTGACTAGCAGGAAGCTCAAGATAAAATTGATGAAGAAAAAGAAACCATGTTTGGTTACATCTGCTGTCTTTTATTAGAAGATGAGTACTTGGAAAAGTTAGGGTTTGAGAGTAGTTGCTGCTTTGTTCTAAATACTCATGGTGGAGTTCTGTTTGTAGCTTTCATGGTTTTGCAACACAAGTCCTAATATCTAAATTGGTTTTACAATATCATGTAACAAATTGATGCAGAATGGTCTTCTTCAAATTACATCCCCTAAAAATGACACAAAGAAATGTTAATAATTTGTGTTATGTATTCTGAGTTCGTATTGTGTGTTCACCTTTGTCCACGATTCTAGATTGTTCAGATCATTTTGTAAACAACGTATTACATATGTAATCAGGTCTATATTTGTACAGTGTATTTTAAGACGATTAATTTATTTTAAAATAAAAATGTTTATTTTGATCTGAGTTTAGAATACTGGTTCTTCCCTCGGGAATACTGGGTTTACTTGATGTTAGCTATGTTCTTTCCTAAAATTTTAGCAATGGACCTAACCTTCTTTGCAACTTAGAATGTTCTAGAAACGAACATCTGACCCACATCCTGTTCCCCATCGTGTGTCTTAAGATTTTATGGTAAGGATTTTAAAATCAGAATTATTTATTCAAATCTTATCATCTGTAGTGGAATCTGTCTTTAAGTTGTGTTAATTTGAAAGGATTTATTTATTTTAATTTTTATGTGCTCATGAATACTTTCGGACTAAATTACTTTTTTGTGATTATTTGTGAATTCATTTACAGATATTTTTGATTATATCTTTGTTATATATCAAGACTGTTAGCACATTAACACTGTACCAGGCTATTGGTACATCAATACATTCTTAGATTGGGATTCATTCGGAACACCACTAGAATTCATTCGAAATACATATTACTTCTGGACTTGTGATAGAACTTATATGACTGTTTGGGATTTAATTTACAATACTACAAATTCCTTTAATATTCACACTTTGCATTCAAGGAAAATAAATTATTGGCTGAAATGAACCATACGTTTTCGTTATTTGCTCTTTTCTGTTACTTTTGTTTAAGGCCATATAATCGTAACACGTAGAAGAAATATGAGTATGAGATCGTAAGCAGTCGTAATTGAAAAGACCTCTCTCTCTCTCTCTCTCTCTCTCTCTCTCTCTCTCTCTCTCTCTCTCTCTCTCTCTCTCTCTCTATATATATATATATATATATATATATATATATATATATATATATATATATATATATAGACACACGCAAATGAACTTATAAAGTTTCTCAGTTTAGAGTATATCAATTCGCGCGCGCATGTGTGTGTATTTGTGTGTTACAAGGATTTTTAACTTAACCTTAAAAAATTTTCAGTCATATCGCTACGATGTCTGCATAGTGGCAGTTTATAGTGATATTTTGCACTTCGATATCATGTCAAAGACATGTAGCACAATGTCCCACCCATTCACATTGTCTTTACACTAAGCCAACCAGTCCAAACAAACCTATTAACGCTGAGCACCTAGCGAGGCAGCTGCTAGTAAAATTTTCAAAAGTCTTTGGTAAAACTCGGCTTGGGTTCAAACCCGCGATCATCCGCATCCGAGGCGGACACTTTAAAAATATATCAATGAAAAAGGAGAACCAAGATAAATATGTAAATGAATTAATGGAAATTTTCCTCCGAATCTCTTCTTACATTATTCTTATTTCCTCAAATATCGAGCGAAATCATAAATTATGTCAAAAGGCGTTATATATATATATATATATATATATATATATATATATATATATATATATATATATATATATATATATATATATATACATGAGCGAGATCTGATGGTCCAAGATTCAAACAGAAGCATATAACATCAATGTACATTTACCAACTATCAAAAACGAGAAACAAGAATTGTAACGTCTATGGTCTGCGTAAAACATAAAACACTAGGATACGAGGTATTTTACCTGCATAACACAAATGTATATCAATATACTAAAGCTGAGATCTACAAGTCTGGTGGGCCTAAGCTTGTTGAAAGGCTAATAGAGATGTTTTGTGGGATGTTGAAACAGAAACGCATATCCCAGAAATTAAAAAATGCATCCATAATCCATATTTACAAACGCAAAGGAAATTGCCAATCTTGCGATAACGACAGAGGAATCTCTCTACTCTGCATCGCAGGCAAGGTCCTCGCTAGACTATTCCTGAATTGACTCACAGAGCACTGTGATCATGACCTGCTGCTAGAAAGTCAGTGGGGCTTCAGAAAGGAGAGGCACTATCGACATGATCTTTGCTGCCAGGCAGATGCAAGGAGAGTGTCAGGGACAAAATGTCCAGCTATACACCACTTTGTGGACTTAACTATGGCATTCGACACTGTCAGCCGGGCAGGCCTTTAGAAGATTATAACCAAATTTGGATAGTGTGAAACAAGGATGCGTTTCAACTCCACTCTCTTCAGCCTCATGTTCTCCGCCATGCCGATGGATGCTTTCGGGAACAGCGATGTGGGAGTCAGTCTCCGATATCGTCTGGATGGGAAGTTGTTGAACATGAGGAGGCTTCAAGCCAAAACAAAGTTCAAGTTGAGAACGTTCATAATTTCCTGTTTGCAAAGGACTTTGCCCTCAACGTCAGCACAAAGACAGGCATGCAACGGAGCATGTAAACTATTTTCCACAGTGTACCAATTTCGGACTCACCATCTCCACCAGCAAGACCAAGGTTCTACATTAGCAAGCTTCTGTTGTAGATTGCCTGTGACCATTCATCACTGTCAATTGCCGGCCAAACCATGGCATCTCAGTGAAATTGTAACAAATAAGCTGAATTGCCGATGAAAGCTATATAGAAAGACAAAAGCAAAGGTCTCCGCTTCCATAAAGAAGAACTTAGAATAAGTAACTTTCAAATAAACCAGCTAAACAAAGAATTGTGCTTGCAAAAAAAGCAACCTATTAAAGCCAGACAAATAGATATATACTTAAATAAAACAAACAAGGCAAAAACGAAACGGATAAATATAAACGAATGAAAAAGCACACGTTTGACATAATAACGGTACTTAGAATAATAAGATAAATATTCAAACAAAAATAAAACTAGCCATACACAATGTGATTACATGAATTAATAAATCGTTCTCTTGTTGACAAATATATTGTTACTTAAACAAAATTGCATATTACTTACTTTTATTTTTTTAAAAATCATTTAGTGCTCGTTCGATCTCAAATAATTTAAAAAGCTGCAGAGAAATATGATTAAAATTATACATCAAATGCTAATATTTGTTTGTCCTTTACATTCTTAATTGTTATTTTACGAAACAAAATTATATCTCATAAAATGTCCGTATCCTAAGATATTCACCCACCAATAAACACTAACAACCAAACACGCATTCTTCGGTTCTCTATTTTTTTTTTGTCGTCTGTCTGTTCTTGTCAAAACTGTCGATGACAAGCAAATTCCGGTGTGACTGTCAAACAATTGAACATAAAGGCTATATATTTCATTACGATTCTTACGACAACACAAAGAACCCTACCCATCTATCCCCTCAGCCAATCTCTCTTTCCACCACTTAAATGATTAGGCCCCAAACTTAAAAATTAAGGTCAATTGGTTTTGCCTACAAAACTTAGTTTTATCTACACAAGAATTGCTTTCATTAAACCTTAACACTAGATTCGCCACTTCATATGTTGAAAAGTTAATCTGTACAGGAAGCAGACGTCTAATGCTTATCGCTGGATCGAGTTTCTGATCTTATTTTAAGAAGTCTTCAAAATGAAGACGTAGAGCGTACAGTATGTAGAACAGATGCAAGAACACGAGATAATGCGTAGAAGCCAACCCCCTAAAACCATATTAGCTCACATGGCACAGAACAAAAGACAAAAACATTTGGGTGCTTTGTACTTAAATACTGTAATGACTCCATTTCAATTTCTGCTCAAGTGTCTGATAATTTCAAACGATAAAAAGAATTATTTTCTATTGCGTCTGGTTAACACCTTCAACGAGAATTCCTGTGCTGAATATTTTACGCCAATTGTTCAAAACCTTCTTAGAACTGATATAACTCCGTACGACTCGGATGCTGGAGTAAGGTGTTCTTTGCGGCGGATGAAATTAGAGAAATCGAAGGAAAATAAAGATGCACTCTTATACACTAGAACTGTGTGATGTATGTGTGATTTAAAGGATGCTAAATGTGCAAGTTGCCGTTACGCCATGAATACTCGTGTCATAACGGCCTTGAAAACTCGTGTCATAACGGTTTTGAATACTCGTGTCAAACGGCCTTGAATACTCGTGTCATAACAGCCTCGAATACTCGTGTCAAAACGGCCTTGAATACTAGTGTCGAAACGGCACTGAATATTTGTGTCATAACGGCCTTGAATACTCGTGTCAAAAGGGCCTTGAATACTCGTATCAAAGTCATAACAGTTTAGAATACTCGTGTCATAACGGCCTTTAATACTCGTGTAAAAACAGCCCTGAATACTCGTGTCAAAAACGGCACTGAATACTCGTGTCATAACGGCCTTCAATACTCGTGTCATAACGGCCTTGAATACTCATGTCAATACAGCCTTGAATACTCGTGTCAAAACGGCGTTGAATACTCGTGTCATAACGGCATTAATACCCGTGTCAATACAATGAACAAGATTTTACAGACCAAAGACTTCTTGGTGCCAAAAAAAGATAAGGAGAAGATGAGATTCGAAAGGTTCTAAACAAAAAACATTCATATAAAATACGTTCCTTAATCAAAACACTGTAGTCAGTCATATCGTAATGATTCTGAAACTAATAGCAACTATGACGCTTATGCACCAAGCTTGAAGACTATGCTAAACATATACATTGATATACACGTAAATAATCAGTGGTTTCGAAAAATTAAATTCAATAACAGACGACTGTTTAAAGAACAATACATCATCGCAATCTACAAAAAAACGCTGTCGTACTCACTGTGATGCGTAAAATACACTTGGACCGCTTTGTGTGGGCATCACGTGCACAATGTATATGACATGTTTTGTGTTCGCATTACTAGGTACGAGTCAAGGATGCACAATGAGTACCATGTACTTGGACCGCTTTGTCTCGGCATGATTAGGCACGAATAAATTACACAGGATGTGCTTGAAAAGCTTTTTGTAGGCACGTTGTGTAAAATTTACTTGGACCGTTTTGTGTGGGGATGTTGTGTACAATTTACTTGGGCCGTTTTGTTGTTGTTGTTGGGCTTACCGCCATTTTTCAGCACACGATAGGCTATTCATTGTGGCCAGTATTAATGGTGGAGGAAGAAACCGGGAAATCACCGGAAAGAACCACCGACCCAGGAGAAGCTACTGGCAAGCTTTCTCACATATCCACATTCGCCGAATCCTAGACTCGAACCCACGCAGACAGAGGTGAGATGGCAGTGATCCGTAACGAACAGCGCTTTAGACCATTAGACCACTCGGAACCCGGGTCGTTTGGTGTGGGCATGTTGTTTACAATTTACTTGGACCGTTTTTGTTGGCATGTTGTGTATAATTTACTTGCACCGTTTTTGTGGACATGTGTATAATTTACTTGCACCGTTTTTTTTTTTGGACATGTGTACATTTTACTTGGACTGTTTTTGTTTCTGTGGTCATGTTGTGTACAATTTACTTGGACCGTTTTTTGTGGGCATGTTGTGTACAATAATGTACTTGGACCGTTTTTAGTGGGCATGTTGTGTACAATTTCTGTACTGTGGGCATGTTGTGTAAAATTTACTTGGACCGATTTTTGTGGGCATGTTGTGTACAATGATGTACTTGGACTGTTTTGTGGTTGCGTAATTTGTCACAAATAATTCATAATGTATGCAAGTCAAGTGAAAAAATTAACTGCAATTGCTAACGTTATATCTATATGCCAAAAATCATTATTAAGTACAGAAATGCTCATCATGTAATAATACATAAGATTGTTAAAATCTGATATAAATCTACAGCATGTTAGCGGTTATATTTCCTGGTATTCACACGGTCATTATTTTAACTCTGTAGAAATGCTTAACACCGCACCCATCTTCCTTGGGGGAATTGCTCCTGAAATTACCCATATTGTCACTGTCAGTGCCTGGCATCTGCCAGTCCTTTGGAAAGGCACGTAGAACTACTCCCACCCCTTCATCGGCGAGATACAGCTAATAATGTGTTAAAAATGCTGTAGGCAATGAAAATTACTCTATATACAGGAGTAGAATAACAACAACACACTTAGATAAGGTTCTCTGAGCTACTCATGTCTGCTGCTCTTGTATGGATGGTGGGTAGTTCAGAACCATTAATCAGTGCCAAATCTTGTTTGGTGAAACTAAATTCTGTACACTTTTAGTAAGGTCACTGACCCACTATTTCATTTTCATTGGAGGAGAAGGGGGTTCTTTTCAAAAAGCATTTTCCTGCGCTAATATAAATTGAAAACAAAAATTCAAGTAGAAAAAAGTATCTTAATAAAAGAAAAGAAAATGTCCTGGTCAGAAAGAAAATCCCATGCACCTTCCCCCCAGCGCACCTACCTAAAGTTAAATGATTAATCACGTAGATTTCGAGACCGCTGGTCTTTAAAATTTAAGTAAGAGCTTTTGTCTTTCTGCCAGTTATAAATGCTTCGATGAATATTTCAAGTTTAAACTCATCTAAAAAGCTGTAAAATGTTCTGACAGGATGAATGTAGCCAGAACCAACACGGTTTAACTGTATGGGAACCCCCACTGACCCACCAACCCCATCCCACACACCCACCCACAAAAAAAGGAATATTAATAAAAGTATCATTGTTTTCTTTTATCAACTGTCATTGACTTTTATCCCCACACAGTTTCTTTGTTCATCACTTTTTCTTGGTTGTTATCTACCACCAGGGCTAATACCACATTCCTTTTATTACCGCAGTCCTTTGTTGTTATCCACACGAAGGTGAATAACACAACTCCTTTCTACAACTTTCCTTGGTTGTTATCCACCACCACGTCTAATACCGCAGTCCTTTTTGGCAGCTGTCCTTGGTTGTTAACCACCACCACGGCCCTTTATTGGCAGCTATCATTTTGGATGTTATCCACCAAAAAGGTGGATAACAACTTTTTACAACTGTTCTTGGCTGTTAACCACTCCCACGGTTAATGCTAAAATCTCCCTTCAGCCCACAACCTTGATATTTATTATAGTTTCAAACAAAAGGTGTGGTCTTCACTAAATGATCCACCTGAACAATGCACATACAAACAAGAGGACAGGTTACATTTCCTGCTTTTTCCTTCTTTGAAGGCGAAGAAGAAAGAAACATACTGCTTGTAATGCAAGTAGGAGAAAACGGTTTCTTTTTAAATTTCTACGGGTAGCGCATTAATCCAAATTTAACTTTATTCCTAAGGGCAGTCTATTACCAATAAAAAAATTCTACGGATAGTCCATTAATCCAAATTTAACTTTATTCCTAAGGGCAGTCTATTACCAATAAAAAAAAAATTCTACGGATAGTCCATTAATCCAAATTTAACTTTATTCCTAAGGGCATTCTATTACCAATAAAAAATATTATACGGATAGTCCATTAATCAGAAAATAAATTCCCGCGGATTGTCTATTAACCTACAAATTAACTTTCTTTCATACAGGTAATCCATTAGCTTGAAAATTGGACTTTTTTTTCTACAGGTAGTCGTTTAACTTTAATATCAACTTTCTTTCATACGGGTAGTCCATTAACCTGAATTTTAACTTGTGTCCCTCATACAAAAGACTGTTGGGATACCATACTAAAATGTCATTACATAACGAAGAAGCTATAACTTTCCCTAAGAAAACAAAAGGTGTTATCCTGTTGCTTCTGTCACATCGGTACACTTGTATTCTATGTCTGCAGTGTCTCGATTAGTTCCAATAATCTTTTCAGGGTTTTTTTTGTTGTTGTTTTTTTGTTTTTTTTTTGCTGCACTAAAATGTCAAACTATAACGTTGGCCATAGCATTAATCTCTAAATCCTTTTTTATGTCAGGAAATAATCTATTCAAGTAATATTAATGTATATATATATATATATATATATATATATATATATATATATATGTATGTATGTATGTATGTATGTATGTATGTATGTATGTATGTATGTATGTATATATATATATATATATATATATATATACATATATATATGTTTGTATGTATGTATATATATATATATATATATATATTTATATATATTTATATATATATGTATATCTATATGTCTATGTATATATATATATATATATATATATGTATGTGTGTGTGTGTGTGTGTGATCTTTTCCTCTATCTTTCTTTCTTACCTTTTAATGTCTACCATCAATGTTATCTTTATAACTTTCTGTCATTCTTTCGTACCTTTTAAAACACATATGAATATGTATTCATTGATTTTGCTTTTATATATCAGATCCAAAATAAATTCAAACTGTAAATCCGCAGTATTATGCCCCCACCCCATTCAGCCACCCTTTTATACCATTTATATTTGCACGCCCAATACATATCCTAATAATACATTTAAAAACTACAGCGAACTCCCTTAATCATAAATATTTAAAGAAGTGATCACGCTTCATCAGATGCGATTTTTGTTTGTCCTACTGATATGAATCATTTACAGCTTGCCTGTTTGGCATCATTATACTATCAATTTGGGGTGACCTTGGTCTCCACTGTTCCGAAACAAAACTCTTCCTTTCTACGACGGCTAAGATTCAGTACGGGGCTACAGGAGGGTTTAATAACAAATAACAAAAATAATAAATAAGGAACCACATTCAGATTTAGTTAGCAATCAATCAAAAACTAAGTTCTCCTGTAGTTGACATTTAGTAGCAATTGTCAATATACAAACATGCAGATCATTCGGTTGTTTTTTGTTTACAGAGGTATATATCAATGGTTTTTACTTCAAAAGATGACTCAGACATAAAATTAGCTGATGCGTTCGATTTTCAAAAGAATTAAATGCAAATTTCATATTGTTAATTTAGTTGGGTGGGGCTGCTTCAGTGCTTTATGGTAGTTTTGTGAAACGGCATGGCTTTTATGTTGTTAGGAAAGAAATACATTTGAATGCGATTACACCAGTAGACTTGTGACCAGGACTTCCCAAAATGTAACCCTCAGTTCTCTCAGTCTTCATTGATAATTAACTTCATGTACAGAGGAGCAGCTGGTGAAGAGTTGGACTCGTAATACAAGGGTTACTTTTCTATACCCATCCAGACCAGACCAGGTCGACTGCGTTGGCGTGTCCTTGGAACATAAAGTTTTTATTTATTCAACATTATACAGCCATTTAAAACCAACAAAATAACCGAAATGACTTCACGTATAACTGTCAAGACTTGATTAATATATTAACAAGTTTTAACATGAAAAAAAAAAGGAACAGAATGTATGACTGGCGGTTAAAATTGGTGGCCAATTCTTCACATATTGACAGAGATATATATAAATGTAGAAATCTTTCGATCATGTTCGCCTCTTCCGTAAAGTAATATGATGGACAGTCCTGTCTCAAAGAAAAAACTCTAACCCGCAGAACCGTGAAGCGTTAGATATGAGTTTACATGGAAGAATTTCGTTGTTTTGTTTAAGTCTGGTTGCCTTTTTCTACTTGTCTACTATAAATCTGTTATACCCGATGTACTTTAGTATAATGTAAGATGTACTTTAAAACAATGCAAAATGTACCTTAGTATAATGCAATATGTACCTTAGAATAATGCAAGATATACGTTGCTTGAATGCAACACCCTTACTAAAGTGCAGGATATATCTAAATATAATGCAAGATGTACCTTAGAATAATGAATGCTATACTTTAGTATAGTGCAAGATTAACCTTACTATAATGCAATAAATACCTTGCTGTAATCAAGATATACCTTAGTATAATGCAAGATGTATCTTAGTATAATGCAAGACAACTGCTGGATAAATATCTAGTAAATTACCCTCTTATTCCTAACAATACTCTGTTTTGAGCACTTCTGTGCGCTTGAAAGTAAGCAGGAACATTTGCGTCAACCTAAAAATTTAAGCGAGATTGATTTATTTTTTATTGCAGAATTAATGAAGAAAAGAAGGTAAATGAGCTTATAGAAAGACGTTCAGATTTCTTTTCTTGAAAACATACTCAGGCAGTCTAAGTAACAGCTGCTAATGCAGTTTACCATCAGTCTCGTAGAGGATCCAAAAACTAATGCCACATTCTTTAATTACCTGTGTATGTAAACACACGAAATCTGATAATCAGCAACACTATAACCAGACTCGACCGCATATAACCCCATACAAATATGTCGCCGCTGAATCAGAGTATACAACGTCATGTAAACGTGTCCACCTTCCGCTGTCAAATACATGTAAAACGGATGAAAGTTTATTCTCAGTTTTAGGATGAAACAGCTAGAATGCCTTGTATCAGCATGCCCTACTTTTTTATTGTACGGGCTTCTTCATTAGGTACGGGCACCTTAATTAAGTAGGGTGCCTTCCTTAGGCAAGAATATCTTTATTTAGGTACGGGCACCTTAATTAGGTATAGACACCTTCCTACATTAGGCATGGACATCTTTATTATGCAGTTAATATCAGTCAAATGTGCCCAAGTACAGTGTACATAGAGACCCACGTGGTCTTAAACTTTTTCTAATGTGTATCTATGATTCATTTACTGCAAAAATTGTACTCTAACCTTTTACCACGATACAAGTCCGAGTTTATATACTACAGTCACCGTCTACAACAGCAATTTCATTCCGTGTATCAATGTACTAAAAGTGAGTTTTGTGGTTTCTTTGTTAGTTTTTAACGGCACAGTCAACCCAATATTTTTCATTTAATGCCATGAAATGGGAGTCAAGTGCCTATCCTGCGGACACAAAGAAGCAGCCGACTAGTGTGGGTACTGAACCCGCGATCCTTGGATTACGAGTCTGTCTCTCCACTATCGAAACTATCATGGCTTTCTAACGGAAATGAAAGACAAGGAAGTCGAGATTGGAAAAGAATAGAATGTAAAAGGATAGAATTTCTGAACTTATCTCCCGTTTTTATAAAGCAGTATATAGTGTACAAATATAGTGTGTACACAGAAAACCGAATATATAATGTTCAGAATGAAAGGGGATTTTTTTGTAAATAAAGGTTGACAGTGACACAAGGGTGTCAGCGACACGGTTTAATCTATCTAGCTTATATCAGCGTCTGTCAAGTAACCTGTCGTGTATTAAAAATCGTCTTACACTAAAACGTTTAATTTTACAGTTTAGCTCTTGATGTCAACATCAAAGAGTATATTGGAAAAAATGCAAAGACCCTTTCGTCATTACCACCATGTGAAATTAGAGTTGCTAAACCATTGTTTCTTGTTATTAAACCTTATATAGCCAACAGTATGAAAAAATTATAAACAGTGTCTTGGTAAACAAGGAACTATGTTGAACTTGCCGTGTATTTGTTTTCAGCACCAAATACTTGTTACAATTACTGAATTTCAAGAATTTATGAAATCAATATCAAAAATTAGTTGATCCCGGGGTTTATTTACCAGAGATGTCCTTAAAATGAGTGTCGGTTTTTAATACTTTTTATTCCAGTAAATCTGTACACTGAAGTTCTCTTCAAAACAGGAAAAAACTTATCTCTCGGACTAAAATGGCGATTATCAATCAACTGTCATATTAACAGAAACTTCAATGACCCGCTGACAACTCTAAAAAGTTTCTTGTTTACATGACAGTATCCAAAACCCACACTGGACTATCAAAGACACAGTGTACCTACACGGGCGGTCCGCTATACAACACATACATTTTGATATCTTTATAATTTCAACAAAGCAAGTCCAATTTTCATTAATAGTTTTGCAACATAATCGGAACTCTGACAACCTCCATATTTTTGGGAGGGATTTTATTCCCAAAAAAAATCACGATTGTAAAGAAATAGCAATGTTGCATAATGCGCGTAAACATTTTCGTCAAATCAGAAAAGTCAATTATATTTTTCTTAATCGTCATTGAAACGACATCCAGGTAACTTCATTCCAAACTTCCTTTAAACGGACACCATTTGGACAATGCAATTTCTTCATCAAACGTCAATTTCATTTTATAATCAAGTAGACATTATAGGACCATTCATTCAGACGAAGATGTGATAATATTTTCAACATGGGAACTGCGATGGCCACACTGAATGTCTGAGTAGCGCTATTTTCATTTGGGACCTACTAGACATCATAAAAATGTGCTCACTAAAAGTTGTTTTTTTTTCTTTTATAAAAACACGTGTTGAAACGACCAACTGTTCAGAGAGTAGCGATAATTAAATTTTCAAGATGGCCGTTGCAGCATACATAAATAATAGAAGTGTACAATTGACATCTAGGACTAGCTAAACCTCATAAGACGTCTTCGGAGTAGTAGACATAAGAAGATATTTAATATGGCGCTGTGGCCACATTGTACATCATTTATTTAAGAAGCAACTGGACATCACATTACACGAAGGAGATGTACCGTTGAGGACCAACTCGACATAATAGAAGTCTTCTGGTAAACAAATACAATAAATGTTGACGTAGAGCAAGAAATTATTGCGCCAGACTGGTTTCGTAATCAGTGAAAACTGCCTCTCCATCTATAACATTTTCACTACATTTGTGAAAACATCAATGAAAGGGTCAAGATAACAAGTTTTAGAATGAGGGTAGGTAAACATCACAATATGTAAATGAACATAGAAAATATAAAAGATATGATTAAAAACAGAAGATGTATCTAGCGAGAGGGCCGTAGTTAAGGATATTTTGTTGAAGCTTTAAATCTTAAAAAATAAAAGATTCTCTCTAGGCTGGTCCCAATTTCAAATCTGAAATCCAAGAAAACGGTAGAATGAGTTTGCAACCATCTCAAGTCCAAACATCAGAAATGCCTAAAGCAAATTAACAAAACCTAAAACTGACTGCCGATTTTGATGGCAATTTTTACGATAATCTCTGGCCTTTGATAAGGTAGATGGGAAGTCATAAAACATGAGATTCGAAATCATCTCTCTCTCTCTCTCTCTCTCTCTCTCTCTCTCTCTCTCTCTCTCTCTCTCTCTCTCTCTCTCTCTCTCATTTGAATTCGTTCTGATGACACGTGTTTAATTACAGTCTACATCATTCATATAGATGCGTACATTTTCTAACTATTTCCCACTGGAAACAAACGACTCAGACTCTTGATAAACTTATTTTATCCAGACAACTGAATTAAAGAAAAATGCAGAAAGGAATTTGGAAATGTGCTCAAATTACACAGTGCAGTTTAATTTAAATCGTTGAGCCTAAAGTTGGCCGTGCTTTTTTTCTACGATGTGCGTAATCATTGTTGTGATCGATCAATATAAACTGTGCTACATTCATGTTGTACATATTCTATGCACGTTTGAAATAATATTACTTGATCACCATGAGAATACTAAATGAAATAGAAAAATATAATTAAATATACCACGACATATTGCAGGTAGCTAAGTTGCATGACATTCAAACACGCATGACTAACATCCTGATGATTAAGACTCAATTTATAGCACAAGTTTTATTTGTGTGTTTTTTGGTGTTCAAACATGTCATTGAAATTAATGTGCAAATTTTGATGTTCCTATTATGTCTGTAAATATTTCATACCACCAAGCACCACATTCGTTGTTTATTTAAATTTTCTATTACATCATTTAGGATGCAAGAGCGTTGTTATATTGTTTGTTGTTTAGGTTATCCTTTTCTTACAACGTATTTTATAGCCGTTTATATTTCTTGAAATAAAAGTGCACTAAAATTGCTCGTCTGACTTTGACACCTCGATTAAGAATTGTATACCGTAGTTACAAACACGATCGTGTACCAGACATGTTTACTGTAAAGAGAATGGTGTACCTGAAAACAATGTACTCCATTTTTCACTCTGATTGCAACACATACTTATGTTTTTATAAGACCATAGTGTACCTTACTTTCGTGAGGTAACAAAAACGATGTACGCGACAAAAATATAACTTTTTGGATAATAAGGTAGTAAAACTAGAGCATGTGCTAATTGTATTTACGTCTCCGTTTATTCCATTATTAGATTTTAATGATCATTTGTTTGACTATGTGGAATTGTGTTGGGAAGATATTTCTCAAGCCAAATAATTAGTCAATTTTAAGGAGCAGACGTCACAATTTACAGTATTCACTAAACTTTAAGAAAGCATAGATTAATTTCGCAAAATGGACCCTCCCTAATTTCTTAACATTGGTAATTATCTGAATACGTTTAATTATAATATTTGGCAATTTGAGACTGGAATTACTCTGAATTACGTGTTTGGGTCGTCTTTTGTATTTCACAAGTTGAAGTACTAATTTTCTGCTAAGAAAGGCTTACAAATATTAAACAAGGGAAACCATGCATAGGGAATTACAATTTCGTGTTGTCAGTAGGTGGTTTAATTTTTTTTTTTTAGTGTGTACGTGTTTAATACTCTTCCAGTTCACAACAATATCACACTCCAGTTACACTTCATAGTGGGGAGGGGGTCGAAGTAGCAATAAAAAAAACAAACTGGACGCAATAAAAACAATAACTTGTTTGAAACAGATTCATCCTTTTTCCGTCAGACAGGTATATTGTCTCTTGAAATATATTGGGTGCCTATATATAAAGTCTGTTGTTAACCGTGCCTATTATCTATATCTATACATTTATTTTCCTTTTTCTTTAACTTAATGAGTCCGGATTCGATACCACCCCGGGCTTGTCCGGGTCGGTTGCCTGAGTGTGTTCTTCATAAAGGCACTTACCTCCGAGTAAGAATATTCACTGAGAGTTCGAGAGAGAAAAAATTATGACTATTACCGGAAGGTGAAAATACGGTCCATTCAAACGTAGAAGAACTATTTGATAAGATTTTATACCTGTATAAGACACAGTGAGAAAACATTTGTCGGTTGTTGTTGTTGTTGGTCTTAACGCCATTTTTCAGCACACGATAGGCTATTAATGGCGGCCAGTATTAATGGTGGAGGAAGAAACCGGGAAATCACCGGAAAGAACCACCGACCCACGAGAAGCTACTGGCAAGCTTTCTCACATATCCACATTCGCCGAATCCTACACTCGAACATTTGTCGGTAGATTATTCTAAATGAGACAACTTTTCCACCTGGCAGAGACTATTGGACCACACGTTTTCTATTTCTTGAAAAAACTTTTGACTTTTATAAAACCAGAAAGCAAACTATCCAATTTATTAAATTCTGATATTGAGATATGCGATTGAATCTTTCGTTATGAAATTTTAAAAAAAAATTCCATTCCCAGAAAAAAAAAGAACGTGTTAAAAAAGTAACAGAAAATTATAACAAGATATTATCTTGGTAACAAACAAATGTCTTACAACCACCCAATCCAGTCTTCACCATGCAAATCATTTGTGATTTTTCTTCCATGCGTGTATGTGTTGCTTGATTTTTATGTTGCCTTAACTTGCGTTAAAACACTATTAGCTTTATCACACCAAATAAATGGAGTTAAGTGCCTACCAAAGACTCATCGGAGAAGCCGACCCGGGCAGGTATCAACCCAGCGAACTTTCAGTTACTGTGCATGCGCAGCTCCTGGACTAAATATACAGACTAATTCATCTGGTAATGCTTACCAGCATAAGAATGACACATTACAAAATTCCATATTTTGATCATTTTGGATATATTTGAAACTGTTTTAAATCACAAATCGACAGTACGATCCCACCCCACCCTAATCTGGGAATTCCCTTAAGAAAGTCATACCTGTGCTTAGCATTATCTATATTTGCTTATACGTGTATTAATTTGATTCAAAATCGATGTCATTTATCAAAATCAGCCCGTCAGACACGTATATCGTCCACCGTACCAGACAATTTTCATTGCGTCGGTATGTTTCACACATGCAGCCTGACCTTCTGACTAGGACAGAAGATGACCGGTACTCCATTGTAATAGCAATAGCTTTAAAATCCTAGGTCAACATTTGATGGATATACTGATAAGAACACGTAAGCCAATCGACCCAGAGGGCGTTTCATATACATAGATAAATGACTAGGACAGAAGATGACCGGTACTCCATTGTAATAGCAACAGCTTAAAAATCCTAGGTCAACATTTGATGGATATACTGATAAGAACACGTAAGCCAGTCTACCCAGAGGGCGTTTCATATACATAAATTACAAAGGTTGGGTCAGGTTTCACAAAGTTCTCGTGATTTATGTGTCAAAAGATATATACCTGCATTAGACGCTAAAGTTTCCCTTTAATCTGCTACCGAAAATTGATTCTCGGGGTTCAAGCTTGACAAGAGTGACAATCACATTGAAATTGTATATTATGACCAGTATTAGTATTCTCGAGTAGCGAATAATTCGGTCTGATAAAGCTCTCACACGTTTGTAATGAACGAAGGAATTGGATACTCGAGTCAGTGAATTAAATGTAAAGAATTCAATTCTTGAATTAAAAATTTCAAAAAAGTGCTCCACAACTTTTAATCACCACATACGATTGAAATTTATCATCTCTTATTCTCAATACACGTAGAGTCCCAGTGTTTTCGTACCAACGTGCAAAAAACGCAACAATTGAAATAAATAAATAAATGATTTACACTTGCAAACGTAAAAGCGCAGTCAAATACAGAATTTATTGTGTGTGTTTGTGTGTGTGTGTGTGTTATTTTTAACGCAACTTGTAGCTGTAAGCACCAATTTTACAAGCTTTTGGTATGACAAGGACGAGGTTCGCACATGTGACCTCCCGCTTTAGAGGTGGACGCTCTAAACACTTAGGCCACCGAAGCGGTTAGAAAGGGAGCTACTATCCCATATGTCTGAAAAACAAAACACAAAATATGTTTATCCAGTCCTCGAGCAGAAAGTGAAACGTATATGTTAACTAGAAAAGGTATGTATATCTTAACTAGAAAGGGAATGTATGTATTAACTAGAAAGAGTTATGTATATATTAACTAGAGAAAGTAATGTATATATTAACTAGTAAGGGGAATGTATACCTTACCTTATAGAGAGAAATGTATATATCAATCAGAAAGAGGAATTTATATATTAACTAGAGAGAGGAATGTATATATTAACTAGAAAGCATGTGAATCATAAGCAATTAATCAAATAAACCAGGGGTGCACAATACGTCGATCGCGATCGACCGGTCGATCGCAAAGGTAGTGTGAGTAGATCGCGAGACGTCAGCCTATATATGTTTCGCATTTTTGTGTTAGGTAGATCATTTTGGCTTGGTCATTTTATAAGGTAGCTTGCATGTTGAAAAAGTATGTGCACCCCTTAAGTACACTATATAGATCTTTAGTAGATGCAGCGTTGGGATGTTCGCCCCACTTCAAACCTTACGGTAGTGATTCTCTCCAACGACGAACTGAAGTCAAAATTACAATTTAAATCTGTGTGCCGTTTGTGTAATATCTCTGTGCCATTCCTATAACATACATGTATAAATTTACACAACTGTGTCTTGCATTAAAAATCTTTTGCCCACAAAAAGTTATGAATATTCCATTTTGCAATGATTTTACATCCAATTTATGGATGGAAATGTTTTTCACGTCAGATTGTTTATTGATGGAATAATATAACTCGTATGAAGTTGAAAGATCAAATGCAAGTCTCACAGATAATATAATCGTTCTCGTTTACTTTGGGCTTGCAAATAAAATGCGGTTCTTTTATCAGTTTTAAAACGATCCTGATCCAAAGAGGAAGTCATTGGAAAGAAGGCATGCGTGATGAAGAGAAAAAGTACCTGTATTTTTAAACAAAGAATTGAATGCTACAGAAATATTAAAATCCCTCTTTTGTGTTTGCTTTCAGCTTCGACTGTAAAACAGAATCAAAATAAGCTCGGACAAAAGAGGGGCACTGTGCACAATGTGGATCTAGTAAAAAGCTGTATTGTGTACAATGATGATTTCATAAAGAACTGTATATTGTATAAAAAGAATCTCGTAATGAGCTGTATTCTGTACAATGATGATCTCGTAAATTGTGAACAATGAGGATATCGTAAAGAATTAAAGAATTGTGTTGTGTGTAATGAGGATCTCGCAAAATAGCTGTATTGTGTACAATGATGATTTTATAAACGGTATAATGTAAATTGACGATCTCGTAAAAAAAACTGCACTGTGTATAATGGTGATCTCGTAAAAAGCTGTATTGTATACAATGAAGATCTTGTAAAGAGCTCTTTTGTGCACATTGATAATTTTGTAAAGTCGGCTCTTATCACCACCCACTGTTTTTTTTCCCTCATCCCTTCCTGATTTTCAAAACCGTTGTAAATTGTCAAATTAATTTTTTTAAATCTTTATACTGCAACAGTTTTATAGATTTGGTTTCCACCTCTGATTTTCGTTCTGGGTAGTACACGAATTATTTTCCAAGTATATTTCAAGTCTGTGTACGCATGCAAATTAGTTTTCATTTCTGTTTCCGTTCTGGACTCGTAAGCAAATTGGCTTCCATGTGTGTTTCCGTTCTGGGTAATTAAGCGAATACCACATTCTGCAAATGATCAACCGTAAAAATGAATAATAATAATAAAAAACAATATTGCAAGTCTTCATGAAGAAAATAAAGGAATAGCATCTGAAAGATGTTCACATCCGTCACATAAAACTAATATGGTTGATTCTTAGACAAAACAAAGCATACGACAGAAGTGGTCCAAAAGTATGCACCAATAATGCCTATTGGGACTGTTACTGAAAACTTGATAGCACTTTTCCTCCGCGCGACGTAAACCTTACAGACGGTCATCTAGCAAATATAAGCAAGGAGCAATGTGAGCAAGAAACGTACTAAGAAAATTTCGGCTTAATACTCAGCTATGAAATTTGAGCCACATATATGAAATAAACTAAGTAAATTAGAGCCAACCCTTTCTACGATGAACATCTGTCTCTCTCTCTCTCTCTCTCTCTCTCTCTCTCTCTCTCTCTCTCTCTCTCTCTCTCTCTCTCTCTCTATATATATATATATATATATATATATATATATATATATATATATATATATATATATATATATATATATTTAATAAGGATGTTGGTATTTAGTACATGTAAACGAAAGTTGGTATCCATAACAATTTTTTTTACTCTGTGTAGACCTTTCGTGTAGACTTGATACTGACTTGATACTGACTTGATACTGACTTGATACTAGTGTACTCGTATCCACAACAAATTTCTTGAATATGAAAGTAATTTTAATTTTCGATTTACTTATCTGAATGGTTACCAATATATCAGAACAGGCAACAAATTAAATAGCAGATAAATATTCGTCAAAATGATGCAGATTTAAAAGTAAAGTACGCTCCACTCACCATAATGTACACCTTGCTCTAAACGCAAAATAGAAACATACAACAACAATATAAATGTATATAAAAAATACAATAAGCTTTTTATATTAAAATTCTTGGAAATAAATTTGACTGAAAAGAGTTTAAAACAAAATCCAACTTATGCGATGCAAAACTTCATTGTCTCGCAAAAAGGAGTTCCTCAAGATATTTTTAAAAGAAAGTTGCCCTCGCCAGTCCTACGCAACTCTCTATATTGCATTGACGTAATTACATTATTATGCATCTAATATTTGTCTATTTTAATTGTAGTGGCTATCACATATGCGTTCTGGATTAGAGCAAAAAAAAGTTCAATATTTTTAATTTCGAATGTTGTATTAATTATGTTTCCTCATTTTGGGACAGGCAATAATAATAATCCACAAGACGGCCATATTGATCTTACGTGTCTTTAAAATATGCCAACGTGATCGAGTAGTTTCCGTCCTAGGTCTATATTTGTACGCAAACCCCCCCCCCAACAAACTCTGCCTGATTTTACACTTACTTTACACATGTCTAATTTCATTAGAATTTTAATTCCCCAGTGTCCGAGCCTTAAATAAATAAGAGTTTCAAAGTCCCCCAGTATCATGAAGAGCCCCCAACATACGGGTATTAATTAAATTAGAGCTTTAAAGCCACCATTATATGAACTAAGTTATAGTTTTAAAACTTAATTTCCGGGTATGACTTCGACAAAAATTTGGATCAAAGACATTATTATCTTACTCAAGGTAACAGGCGCAGATTGGAGACAAGATGGTGCGAGTTAACTATGTATTTGGATGGGAAAACAGGAGATAACTTCGATTGAAGTGGCTATGCCCGGATGTAGGAAGCACACGTGATTAAACATGCACATGAACTGATTTCCTTTTTGAATTTAAGGAATCGCTTAAAAAGATACCGAATGCCAGACCATAGACATGCTTATAATACTCAACATTGATATAAACAGAAATTATGCAAATGAAGTGAACTGAATTTCTACTTTAATATTGGTTGTAAAAAAAGTTATGACAACTTATAACAAGAATCATCATGAACCCCATAAGATACATGCCTACCTTTGAAAGATAAGCTGCATGACTGGGATGAATTTAAATTATAGTATGTCAAACCAAACTTTCATCTCTATAATACACTTTTATAGCAAGCCTTTGATAAAAAGCATGCCAGAAAATATATCATACAATATTCTCCTGTCCACGACAGTAGTGCTCAAACTTTTTTTCACGGACCACAAGAACATTGCTGTGGGTCTCAACGTACCACTTAATGAGTATTTTATTTAGTCTACAGCTTCACGTGTGTCTTTATACTATGAACTATATTTAGTCATTAGAATATATCTAGTCTATAAAATTTATTTTATTTAGTCTATAAATACATCTAAGTTTTATACTATAAAGTATATTTAGTCTCCAATTGCAATCATGTTTTCAAACTATATATATATATATATATATATATATATATATATATATATATATATATATATATATATATATATATATATATATATATATGCATGCAGTTTATTACAAAGAGTTCATTATGAATATATCTGAGAAAAAGGGAATTCTAATAAATGAGTTAGATTTTGTCATGGATTTCCGAGGAAAAGGCTCTGAGCACCGTAAGTATGACGTACAGCTGCCTCAAGACATGCAGATTGCGCCATGCCTGCTTTATGTTATGTAAGGCAAAGATGCGTAACTCCTTAGGGTGCAATGGCGTGGGAAAGGTTTTTACCCTGATATATGATCAATTAAGTTCAACAATAAAGACGTTGGCATTCAGGTAAACATGGTGATTCAAATTTCACTCATTCCAAAAGGTTAAACATCCACAAAGTTAAAATACATAAATTAACATTTGTGTGGATACATTTAAAACGCTACACCAGTCGATTTGTGAAGCTGTTTGACTTTTCGGAGGCTCCAAGTTCGGTTCAAATTGCCGTCAACTACATCTACTCGAGTCAGAAGTCACATTTATGTGTTTTCTCACCTTTAAAAAATGCATCATCTCGGAGGATCAAGAAAACAAACTTTGTATCCAGTATACGGTATATACCGTATAACTGCAAACAGACATAAATAATGATAATGCGTTGGCATATCAGGGTCAATATTGTTCGCTGCTGGACTCGACTTACACATTAAAGTATACGATATCAGGAATAGAGTATAAAAAGCAGACCACCTCCTACAAGAACCTATTCACAGCTCCTGGTAAATAGCCCCCTTCTCACCTACCCCCCTACGGAATTATTACTAATCTCGGAGAAGGACGAACAATTTAAAGGTAAAATAGTTCCAAGTCCCCTGTCAGAAAAGCAGAAGGAATTTGTGTTTATAAAACTAATAAAGTGAACGGTATAGCAATTTAGTAAACTATATCACGGTATTCCACAATTACAGGACAATTTTTCAATGTAATTGGTTCCAAACAATGCACGACCGATCCGAATTGCCAATTATTTCATCGCGCGAAATTAAAGGTGAGAGTGTTTCCTTTCCGTGCCCCTTCTATGTTACTCATCTGTAACTTCCGCCTTGTATTCCTTTCTGTACTTCCGGTACCATTGTTCTGTCTCTTGGCCCTCCTTCATCGCACAACAGCCTACCTCTACGTGCTTTCAACGCCTTCTCTAATTTTCAGGTGGTGTCCGTTCACACCCGGGGAGATTCCTCAGAAACCTTTGTTCCAATCTCGTCCAAAGTTCATATAACTAACTTCCCGCCATTTAAATGAACGCACAACTTCGGCATTAGGAGCGCAGTCTATTGTTTGCAACTTCCTTACGTCCTGCTCTCGCCAATGTCCACTGTGCGCTAATTCTTTCACCACGGATTACAAAGAATAAGGTTGGGATGCGTAAGAAACCCGCCCAAAATTAGATTATATAGTAGTAAGGAAAAAGGCTGATTCTAGCTCAACGACTGATTTTAGCTCAACGACTCCTATCCCACAGGTAAGCTCTGTCATACAGAGGTGATGAATTTTGTTTAGGGAAAAGGCTGATTCTAGCTCAACGACTCCTTTCCCACAGGTAAGCTCTGTCATACAGAGGTGATGAATTTTGTTTAGAGAAAAGGCTGATTCTAGCTCAACGACTCCTATCCCACAGGTAAGCTCTGTCATACAGAGGTGACGAATTTTGTTTAGGGAAAAGGCTGATTCTAGCTCAACGACTCCTATCCCACAGGTAAGCTCTGTCATACAGAGGTGACGAATTTTGTTTAGGGAAAAGGCTGATTCTAGCTCAACGACTCCTATCCCACAGGTAAGCTGTCATACAGAGGTGACGAATTTGTTAGAACAGCACATGCGTGGAATACGATTATTCTAAAGACGGCAAATGGGTTTTATAATCAGTCTACCACAAGTTTTTTTTTATCAGATAACAGGATGAAAATTAAATTGTGCATTAGAACGTTTCAGTTAACAAGACGGAAATTAAACTAGCATTAGAATGAAAATGATATTATTTTATACCTCGTGACTAATGATTAATGTTTCAACTGTTGATATTAAAAATATTTCATTATCACGATTATAGATACTAAATTTTACTTTACCGCTCACGCAGCGACGGAACTCAAACAAATCTTTTATTTCTGGTTTGTTCAGAGGATATTTTTTGTCGATAAAATATACCTTTGACCGATCGAGATCAATTGTGAGTTTAGTATATTTTTGTTGGCTAATGGGGCTGTGAAAGTTTTTAAATTCCGTTAGCCACTTTTGATACAATTGTTCGAGGTAATTGAAATACTCGCTATTATCAGGTCTGATGAGCGAAAGTTTTAGCTTGTCACGTGTTCCACTAAAACATATACCTGATGTTTCATTATTAAATTCAACTGTCAATTGTTTGCTGTCCATCATTAAATATTTGATTTTACTACTGTAGCTATTTGTCATTGTCAAATTTTCAAACATTATTTTATAAGTTTAGATAAAATTTTAGTCACAATGAAAATACCCAAGGGCAAATGTATCTACTCCATTTTCACAATAACGTTTGTCATCAAAATTACACAATCCACGTTTGATAATGACATCTGTTTCAAGCTTATGATGATTAGTTCGAATTGCCATGGCTCTCATAAAACTAACACCGCCATCAAGCGCGTACTTGTAGTCATCAAATTTCATAAACTTTTTAACAAAATTACGAGGCAGACCTTTGGCTTTTTTCGTTATTTTATTATTGTCTAACAATATGACATACATTTTGCTGCGTAATCCGATAAAGTATTTGATAGCGCTCGAGTTCATTTCATCTTTAAAATTACCAATCACCTTTTTATTTGTGTCGTCATGAAATTTACTGTCACGTGGGTAATCAGAAAGATCAAACAGATCTCGATTATTGTACATGTCCTGATAGATATCCTCGCATTCGATTTCATATACGAGCGAATCGGTATCAGTAAACAACAATCTACTTGCCGGCCACTGAATTTTAGCAAAATTATAATGAAAATTGTACATCAACCACTTTAATAAATCTAACACTGCAGCTCCAACATAGATCGGCTTGTTTAGTTTTAGATTTGTTTTTCTTCTTTGTATTGCAACAAGAGTTTCATTAAATATTTTCATGCTCACAAAATCATCGTCTGACAAGTTTGTTTCTGCGATTGACATCATTAAATATTTCAATATTTACGCGTTTCCTAATATTCTCCATCGTCTTACCAAAAACGGAATTGTTCATCAGTTTAAAGAAGTTTTTCTCAAAATCTGTTTTCGCTGCAGCTCTTCTTGAAGTGTTCGAGTTAATATAACCTCTCATCCACGGCGACTGATTAAATTTTAGTACACGATGAACTTTTCTCAACACAAGACCAGCATCGACTGCTTGTTTTAAAACTTTGTAATGCAAAACGTAACTTTTCTTATCAAGTAAATTTGGCACCAGTTTCTTGACAATAGAATGTTGCCTTGGTGATGCTAAC
>JAEAOA010001382.1:0-305951 GCA_016746295.1 Potamilus streckersoni | reverse complement strand
TTGCCTTCACCTGTTCTCATCACACACAAAGAAGATGTTGATCACTGCTAAATCCTCTAGTTGGTTATCGTCATTGTTTTTTTGATCCAGAATTACCCGTGTATGCGAAAACAAAATGGACTGTCATCCGGATTAAAGGTGCCACTGTTTGGAAAAGAAGATGTTATGTGGAAAGACAAGGCTGTTTGAAGCGGACTCTCATCTTCGGACAAGAAGTGAGATGCAGTTTAAGACAAGCTTTGAGAAAGAAAAAAGCAATGCGATGTCCTGTATGTTAACGGCATGATGTCAACATCATAAACAACGGCCCTTTTCAGGGCCACTTTCCATGCCTCGAAAAGATTATACTTTTCCATAACAAATTGCCTGTATAAGTTATAAAACATACATATCACTACATTCACTAACACGACGAACGCTTGATGTCACAGTACTTGACGAATGCTTGACGTCACAGTACTTACACATTGCTACACTGTTGACAAGTGTCCAGTACCGTGACGTCATGCCACCTGGGCCATTTCTCTTGTCGCTATACAGTCCCAGGGTGTGCTAATACAAAATTCCCCTTGTCGCTATATTACCCCACGCTGTGCCATTTGTCGCCAAACATCTTGTCGCTATATCGTCCCAGGCCATATTTTAATGATAACTCCCATTGTCGCTATATCGTCCCCTATTACTACTAGCAATGTATACCTCTTTATTTCTCATCGTAACAATTTATGAGCCAAGTGTGAAAGTTGTTTTTATTAGATTAGTTACTAAAGGAATGTGTTGAATGAATCTCATCACTACTTTTTGAGTGTTCCGGTAAAAGATCAGAATTACAAGCGACTTTGTTTACCGAATTAAAGGATGACATCGCAGTTGTAAACTGAATATTGTTAACCTTCTTTAAAGAGAACTTCTTGATTATTGAAAATAACGATTCATCTCAAATATATTTTACGAAAACTCATTACCTTCATTTCAAACTTTACTTAGATTGGATGAGTAGTGAAAGTTATTATAAACAGCGTTATTTTGGCTTTAAATTTTTACAAATGATAATACATTCTAAAACTTGATTCATAAATGATAGCAACTTCTCAAACATCTTGCACATAAGGTAAAACAGAGTGGGCAAAGCCAATACTACAACCTGCATCATAGTTGTGCTCGCTCTGTAGGGCCGTACCAACGTCCGTCCATCCCCAACTCCACCGTCATCTCTCATTGCAGATTGAGTGCCAAAGAGTCATTGAATACTGCTTATTTGGAGAGACATTTCTTGTGTGATAGCTTGACTTTGTAATCATTCTCAACGTGCTTAGAGAACTATCCGTCATCAAAACTCATGCACCTTAAAGAAGCTAAGATGAAAATTTGTTCGATATATATGCTCATTGTAACAGAGTGGTTCATGTGTGAAAATTGTTAAAGAGAAACACCCTCTCTTAAACTGAGCAACACCTTTATCTCATTTATTCTAAATTCTCGAAGTGTAGTTTTATTTAAAGGAAAAAAAAAAACTGTTTCTTGGGATTGAGTGATATTTTCTGTATGACAACAATAAGAACGAATACAATTACATGTTCATATAATTTGTCTATGGAAACTGAACGCATTAATGATACATTATCAGCTATCTCGCTTTAATTTGAATATAAAAGTGAATCTTTTGATATTGGCTGCACATTTCGAGTCAGCAAAAATGCTTTCCAGTCATTATTTTGATCGAGATGTGTATGGGAACATAACTCCTGTTTGACTGTGCTGTATAACGGAATAATTAAACAGATTTGAACAGCATATATACAAAAAGAAATACAGAATCTTGGAAAATGTATTTCTTCTACCGTCATTTATTCGTTGTAAAAATGTTAAATGCTGGTACAAGTTTCTTACTGTTAAGACAAAAATAGTTTCAAAAGTGAAAAATGATTTAAGATTACTGACCACGTATTCAGGATGAATAAGTCGGACTAAATCAGGTTTAATGAATGCTTTACTTTAGCAATATTTCGAAAAAGATGGACAACTATAATCAAGATGGTAACAATATAAACCTAAATATATTAACTAGTGCAGGCAGCATAACCATGTTCAAGTAACCCGAAGTCGTTAGAACCGGTAACATGATAGGTATCAGTTGTGCTGCGTACCTTGTTGTTAATTGTTTATATACTTACTATTTAATCTCACTTTAACTGATGGCTTGGAGTGTTTACAAATATATAAATATAATTGCATTTCTTAATCTTTAACAATATTTTATCTATTAATATTTTATAATTTGCCACAAACGTGCGATGTAAGTTTGAAGGTTCCGGGACGTGCTGATAGTATAGCATCTGAGTCCATGATGCAAGTTAGAGGTTTTTTTCAGTGTGGCGTTTTTTATGACAATATTCCTCCTGTTTCAGCAACAGTTTGCAAATTTGTTTCCTTTAACCGAAAATAATTGTCGGAGTCTTCGTAGATAGACATGAGTAGATTTGAAACAACCACTCCTAAAAATGGTTTAAACACCTCATTTACCCTTTATGACAACATATATAGAGCAGAAGAAATTCCTTCGTAAGATTCTACTATACGTGTGCCATTCAGACCTGTAAATAAATAAATGCACAGAATCTCTTGATATTGAGATTTTTGCAGTTATGTTCTATTTGTCAAATATCTATATAGCTTCTCTATAAACTGCAATATGTATCCAAATTGGCATTTTCTTAATACTTATGATGTTAAAATACTAATATATCAAAATGAAAATTTTTTGCATTATTTATGATGCTTATAATCAGCTATATCTACCACAACTTAGCTTTGCACAATTAGCAATGATGTTTAAAACTCTGTCATATCTACCTTAATTTGGCTTTGTTATATTCTTCATAATATTTGAAATGCTCGATATATCAAAATGTATCGTTGTGTTATTATTTATGATGTTCAGAATGTATATTTATTATTAACTATATGATATTAATATTTAATGATGTGGTTTGTGAACTCGAATGTGTTGGTTGTGATTTAGAAATTAACGCATATTTTTGATATATTTTTGTTTCATCTAACTTTTAAGAGGTTTTGCTTAACAACTTCCTAGTATATTTATCAATTAGAAGAGTTCAAGAGATAAACGCATTTGAGTGCACAATGAAAACTGGACCTGTTTTGACTGTTTAAAAATTTTAGAACTCTTCTAAAATACTTCCTTGTCTTGCAATGGAACGCTCACAGTTAGACAGCTGATACTTAAATTTCAAAATTATAAATGCTAAACCACTGAATTGACCATTGGATAAAATGAAAGAATTAAAGGATTAACTGCTGTCACGACTCTGAAAAGAAGAACGACCGCAAGGTTTTTCTTAAAAACCTTAACAAATGATTTAATTGTCAAACGTATAAATGAAAGGGTGATTGGAATTTACAGTATTACAAAGGAATTAAATGTACCGTATACTAATCATTAAAGCAACACCAATCATGGAATCAAAACACGAACGTATACGGATTCTTGTCTAAGATATAGCAGTTTTCACTACACAAACACTTACAGAAGATTTAAACGCACATGTCGGTTTTTGTTTTACCAGACTACAATTAGTTTTTGCGCTAATATATTTTTCACATTTTAATATGCACAAGTGGTTTTCTAGTGTCCTTTATTTTCACAGAACAATTTCTTCTCTGAACACTACTCAGTACTATCTATCTATCTATCTATCTATCTATCTATCTATCTATCTATCTATCTATCTATCTACCTACCTACCTACCTACCTACCTACCTACCTACCTACCTACCTACCTACCTACCTACCTACCTATCTATCTATCTGTCTGTCTGTCTGTCTGTCTGCCTGCCTGTCTGTCTGTCTGTCTGTCTATCTATCTATCTATCTGTCTGTCTGTCTGTCCGTCTGTCTGTCTGTCTGTCTGTCTATTTATCCATATATCTAATATTTTTTATTGAGAACATGGTTATACATTTGAAATATAACTCGTAAGGACCAGCTCCCTAACAAGTTCCAGAACGTTCATGGAAAAGCACATTACTTCATTACTTAACACTGATCAAAGTACATGCTGCACTATAATATCTAAAACAGCAAACTCCTTAATATATGGATGTGCGTGCGTACGAGAATGAGAGAGAGATATGTCTGATATTCTTTGCTATAAAGAACAAAACCAAGACTTATTCCTCTTCAAATCTTCAACTGTGAGCATATGTTGAAATTATGTCGCATAGCTACAAAATACTGCCGATACAACAAAAATATGCAATGATTTTCATTCCATGTGTTTTTTTATTGAAATAAACACACCACCATACAACTGCATTCGCTTTTCAAATTAAATAGTATCGCTTGATTTAAAAATCATTTCACGATGTCAGCTGCTGCTTTTTCAATAGCATTGAAAATTTATTGACGAGTCTTTCAATCCGTTTTTCAAAATGAATATATAGTTTCCACAAAAAGTTTTGACTTTAATGAATCTTGTATTTTCAGTTACAAAATGCAATGTCTTTCTGAATACATAGTTTCGTATTATATCTAATGTAGTGCACTCATATTTACGTTGACATTTTGTCCAACAGGAAGCAACTCTTAACAAAGAGCTTTGATCCGTGACGTACTTTCCCGGACATAAACATGCTATATTTTTGCGACTGGTTTGCTGTACGAAAACACTTATGCAAGGAAGTAGTTCCGCAAAATGTTATACTCTCAATAGGTTGCTTCTGAAGTCAAAGGGTGAAAACTAGTTATATTGAAACATTAAGCATATATGCTGTCTTTTCTTGAAATTGATCATTTTGTTGTGTTTTTTTTTGTTGCTTGTTTTTCTCTGACAGAAGTTGGTTTCTTTATTCTCTTGTTACATATATGTATTTAAGAATCAGTAAATTTAAAAAGAATTCAAATGTAAAACATAAACAGAAAGAATACCAAATAAAACAAAGCCAAAACAAAGCGAAAATAACGCAATTCAAACAACATACCATTTTTTATTTCTTGTACAATGAAAAACTATTTTAGTTGATGAATCAGTCAAAAGAACATTTGGTGAGTTGTCCTAGGGTTGGGTTTTGTATAAGTTATTTATCCAAAAGACGGATCGATCTAAACTTTTAGATGTAATTGAAATATATTTACAGATTGCGTTTCGTCGAAAATACAGATTTGTACAGATCTGGGAAAAAAGTAAATAAGAACTAATTATTAGACACATTTTCATATCCAGTAATGTGAATAGCGAGCATGTTGCCCACACTCTGGGGAAAAATCTAAAATAATTTGCCAAAGTTGTGCATGCTCCAAATGGTAATTTCTTCGAACTGGTTATGGACGCTAAAATCCGTGCGTCAAAATTTACATTCATAATACGTCCAGAATGTTTCGATCTGAAGCAGGTGTTTCTTTCATGATCCAGATAACAAAGGCTTTGTCATGCGTCAATGAAAACATGTATAATTAACATAAGGTTTAACACTCTGATCAATGAATAGTTAAATCACGTTTCTTAAAATATTCTCCTAGAAAATATTAACGGTATTCTCAAAAATCGAATATTGCATAAAACTACAACAAAAGGTTATACATTGTATCAATTATAAAATTGTAAATTTCGATCCTGTCTAAACCATTAATTCTACTTCCTTTCATTTTCTCACCCATCCCCAGTCTCCGACTCATGAAAGTCATATGGTACTTACCTTTTAACACTCTTATCAAGATGACTTTAAATTCCCGAACATGGAGGGTGCATTAGCATTTGGAACATGTCAACTCTTTTATTTCAATGTTCGCAGACCTTCTGACTCTGACTGGTAACGTCGTTGTTACTGATGAAGTCACAGTCTGTATATAAGGGAAATGAGGTGCTGGCGACAGGTTTCCAGCTGCCTTTCTCAATATATTTTAATTATCTTCATCGACTGAAGCATATGTGCGCTACAAAGAATTATGAAGAAATAAAATCCATCAGACAATACAGGGCACCTATTGATATTTAATTCATTTCATAGCATTTAACTTACGTCATATCCCGGTAATACAAAACATCATACAAGAGAGCACAGCTAGTGCCATTCTATTAAAATGGTCCTAATATAATCATAATTTCTTCAACATCACTTCTAGTTTCGCAGGGAATTCAATAAAGAAACACACCGTGAAAAAATATGTATTTTTTTGTAAATACAAAATAGACTTTATGGATAGACTGACGTATATGATTCAAACACATATTCAACAGTCTCAGGATTGAACTTAGATATATGTAGATGCTGTATACATGATGTTTGCAAATGAAAAAAGGGTAAAATATATTACGATAATAGTTTCTAATTATATATATATATATATAATAATAATATATATAGATATATATATATATATATATATATATATATAATATATATAGAGAGAGAGAGAGAGAGAGAGAGAGAGAGAGAGAGACCGAGAGAGAGAGAGAGAGTTGTATAACCATTGAGTTATTAACGCATGCTTTATTCTTTCGAGCTTTTCAAGTATACATAAACACGAACACTAAGATGTATTCAATTTGATGGCTTACTTTATATGTATCTTTTGTTCTGTAAGCGTATCACAATTAAGCTCCTTCCCGTGAAATTAACATCCTCGATTTTCTAATATTTTTATAATGGATGGGAAAAATGAAATGCCAATGAATTGGCAAGACAAGCCAGGATATCAAGCTAATTCTCTCAACGGGAATGTCTCCTTCTGTGAAAGGGCAAATGTTTTGGATGATGGGAGTGGTAACTAGAAAGAACTGGACACAACTCAACGTTTTACTTTAAAATCTAAATGGCAACGGTTAAAAGGCCGAACAATTAAGTCGTTTACTTCAAGAATTCACTCGAGATTAAATATTTGTCATATCAGCTAGGTAATTCAAAATTGTGGAATCTCAAATACACATACACACACATACACACATACACACACACACACACACACATATATATATATATATATATATATATATATATATATTTTTATTATTATTAAAAATATAAAATTTATTTAATTTTAAAATATAATTTTTATATATATTAAAATATTAAATTTGTTGTTTGTGTGTGTGGTGTGGTGTACCTGTAAAAAATGAATCCCCAGGTTCTTTTTTAAATTTAAAACGATGGTTCAAAATTTTTTTTCCCTTTTTAAATATACAAGGTGGGATTTAAAAACCGCATAAAATAACAAATTTTTTATTTTGTTAAAAAAAAAATTTGATTGATTTTAAATTAAGATATGATTTCCAAAATTTTATTGACAAAAAATATCCTAAAATCTTGGGTGTATTCTAAATTTTTGTTCTTGTTTCTTTTGGTATTATCATATTTTATAATTTTTTTGCCAATTTTGTTAAAATTTTGTTTATGTAAAGCATAAACCCACGATGAAAAAAGGGGAAGAGGCAAGGAGAGGAAGAAAAAAAAAAAAAGGGGGGGGAAGGGGGGGAGAGGAGAAGAAAAAGGGGGAAAGAAAAAAAAGGGAAGAAAAGGGAAAAAATTGTTTGTTGTTTGCCCCTTTAAATTTTTTTAATTTTTTTGTAAAAAAAATTAAAAAAATTTTTAAGAAAAATAATCCCCCAAAAGGGTTTTTACGTAAAAATTTCCCCCATAAAAATTTAGTGTCTAAAGTTTAAAAAAAAACAAATTTTTTCAATTTTTAGTGCCCAAGGAAAAGAAAAAAAAGAGTAAAAAATTTTTTAATTTTTTGTGCGTTTTTTAAAATTTTAAACGGCTTTTTTTCCAAATTTATTTTTTTTTATTCGAAATTTTTGGGAAATGTGTTTTAAAGAATTCGTAATTTTGGGTTAAATTTTTTTAGAAAAGGGACTATTAAAAAATTTATTTTTTTTTATTGAAATTTAAATTTTAAATGGGGGATTTTATTGAAAAACTTTTTGTTTCTTTGTTGCGCGGAAGCGTTGTTTTTGTTTTTTTTAAATTTATTATTTTTTATTTTATTATTTTATAATTTTTTTTTTTTTTTTTATTTTTTTTTTTCTTTCTAAAAATTTAATTTTAAAATACATACTAATAAAATTTTTTTTTAAATATTTATTTAAAAAAAATATAAAAATTATATTAAAAATAAATTATTATAAATTAAATTATTAAGATGTTTTTGGGAAAAAAGTTTAAATTTGGAAAAGTGATGGATTTTAAGGGATAAAAGGTTTATAGAGGAAATAAAATGGTTTATTATGGGGAAAAAAATTTTTAAAAAATTTTGAGTTAAAATTAAAAAGAAAAGTGTATTTTCTTCAACGATGTATGTATGTTTGTTTTATGTTTTTTAATTTGAGATGTATTTTATATTTGGAAAATTAAAATTTTATTTTTTTTGAGTTGTTGTAAGATGAGTTTTTAGTATTTTGTATTTTGTAAAAGTTTTTAGTACACTATTGTTGCTTATTTAATCTTTTTTTTTTTTTTGGCTGGATTGTTAAAAATAAATGGAACAAAATTTTAAATTAAAAAAGTTTTAAAAAATTGGGTTTTATTTTTTTGGCATGAAAAACAACCCTTAATTAGATTTTTTAAAAAAGTTTTTTAAAATTTGTGTGCTTTTTTTAAACTTTTTTTTTTCTTGGCCTAGATTTATTTTTGAAAATATTGGGAAAAAAAATGGTTTTTAAGATTAAAAGTTTCTTCCCGAAAATTGTTAATATAATTTTCCCTCAAAAAAAATTTTTTTTTTTTTTTTTTTTTTTTTTTTTTGTTGGGAAAAAATATGGCAAATTGGGGTTTCGTTTGGAATTTTTAAAGAATTTTTTGAGAAAAAAATTTTTTTTTGTTGGGGGTTTTTGGGGGGGGGTGGGGGGGGGGGGGGGGGTTTTTGTTTTTGTGTGTGGGGTGTGGGGGGTGGGTGGGGTGGGGGGGGGGGGGGGGGGGGGGGGGGGGGGGGGGGGGGGGGGGGGGGGGGGGGGGGGGGGGGGGGGGGGGGGGGGGGGGGGGGGGGGGGGGGGGGGGGGGGGGGGGGGGGGGGGGGGGGGGGGGGGGGGGGCGGGGGGGGGGGGGGGGGGGGGGGGGGGGGGGGGGGGGGGGGGGGGGGGGGGGGGGGGGGGGGGGGGGGGGGGGGGGGGGGGGGGGGGGGGGGGGGGGGGGGGGGGGGGGGGGGGGGGGGGGGGGGGGGGGCGGGGGGGGGGGGGGGGGGGGGGGGGGGGGGGGGGGGGGGGGGGGGGGGGGGGGGGGGGGGGGGGGGGGGGGGGGGTGGGGGGGGGGGGGGGGGGGGGGGGGGGGGGGGGGGGGGGGGGGGTGGGGGGGGGGGGGGGGGGGGGGGGGGGGTTTGAAAAGGGGGGGGGGTTGTGGTTTTTTTTGGGGGGGGTGTGGGGGAAAAAAAAGTTTGTGGTTTTGGTTTTTTGGGGGGGTAAAAATTTTTTTGGGGGGGTTGGGGGGGAAAAAAAAATTTTTGAAAAAGGGGGGAAAAAGCAAGGGAAAAATTTTAAATTTTTTTTTTGGGGGTTTGGAAAGGTTTCCTTTAAAAAAAATAAATATTGAAAAAAAAACAGGAAAGGGATCTATACCCCAAATTTTTTTATAAAAAAAATTTAAAAAATTTCATTGAATAAATTTTTGATACAAAATTTCTATTGAAATTTTTTACAAATAAAGGTTTTTTTTTCAAGTATTTTGGGAAAATATATATTTGTTTGACCCCTTTTTTTGTTTTAATGAAAAGAAAAATAAATGTTAACGTTTGTTTTTTGGGGGTTTAATAAAAAAGAATAAAATTTTTTGTTTGCGTTGTCTTTTTGTTTTGTGTTTTTGCTTTCCTTTTTTCTTTTTATTTCCTCTTCTTTTTTTTTTTTTTTCTTCTTATTTTTCCCCTTTTTTCCCTTTTAAAAAATTTGAAAGGGGCCATAAAAAAAAATATTTAAAAAGGACCTTTCTTCGCAAATGAAACGTATATTGAAAAGTAAAATTTTTTAGACTTTAAAAATTTAAAAAATAAATGGTTTGTTTAATTTATTTCTTTTTAAAATAGTTTTTTATTAATTATTAAATTTTTTAAAAGAACATAATTGTTAATTTGTAGAAATTGATTTGAGGTGCTGAACAATAAATTAGCTAAAATGTACGCTTATACACTGTGTTAGTATTGTGTATAATTAACATAATAGCGAGATACTATTATTTCCGAACCAATGATACTTTCCTGGAAGGAATATAGTGATAGATCTTGTTCCTCCATAAACAACCAATAAGAAAAAAGACTTATAATGTTTAATTTAATGAACTCTTCAGTTACAACAATTTGCTCATCAATATGTTTGCAGGAATTTTTAGATAGTTTTATAATTAATATTCCTGTCAACAGAACAGTTGAGTAAAACATTGAGTTAAGGTTCTCATAGATATATAGATATTTGATAAATTATTATACAAGGTTATGGGAAAGTATTTGAGAAAGGGCGGTTTCATATCGTGATTACTAAAACATGTCACCTACTCCTACATTCACCCATGCCTTTTGTGCTCTTTATTTTGTGCATGCATAGCAATCCCAGGATAGCCACCTATAACTTGATCAGCAGGGATCCATTGCAAGAAAATTATGGAGGCGTGGTTTAGAAGGCAGGAACTTATATCATTAACTGAATAAAAGCTACTACCATAGTACTCGTCTTAGAGATTAATAGGCGAGAAGCACAGTGCTTTTTGGTGACATTAATATACATGTGTTTATTTTGAAGGAAATTATTCGACGTTTGCCGTCTTTAAAATGCCTACCCCGTTGTCCTGTTACTGTTACAGGAGATATCGGTGATTTTATATTTCCGGCTAAATCGTTTCGAGCTCTGCATTGCGAATGCATAAATCGTTTTCAAGCAAGAATATGCAACGCTTCAAAAATGCTACTCTGGAAGGATTGTATTCTAGTGAAACATGACGCTTTTTAGTCATTTAGTAAAATGTGTACCGTTTGTCGTAGTGTTTTAAAAGAATGCAAACTTTTTGAGCAAAACATTATATAAGGTAATGTAAATTGATTAACTGATTGCTTCCTTTATATATTTATAACATTACCTATACGATGTTTATATCGTATATTGTATTATCGTGTGCAGTGCGATCTCAGCCATTAACAACGACATCATTAGTAATGAACATACTTTGCAGTTAGACGTGGAACTTTGTTAGTTGCTCACAACGACATGATCTGAAGAAATGGAATAGTTAGTAGCCTGACTCCATCGGACTAGGTTGATCGTACAATGACCCTCTCCTGCCCCAAAACGGTTCAGTGTGGTCCACATATGACGTAGAAGGTTGAAGCCATTAGGGTCGACAAATGACTCAGTTTGGAGGGCTCAGTTTACAACATCTGTTGAAGAAAACTCGACACTCCTTGCCGAAATATCTGTCATATCTTCCGACAACTAACTTAACAAGATTTGGAGGGCGAAGTCAAGCAGACTGGTGTATATGAGGTGATGTCCATGTTCAGTGAAAGTTTCTCAGTGTCAAAGACATTAAACAGCACATATTTGGTTGCTTCCTTGCAACGCAGATGTTGCGGAAGAATGTTCCAGCAGCCATGGTAAAGGAATAGAACGTAGTGTTCCAGAGATTGTGTGCATTGCTGCGTTGAGCGGGACATCAATTAACGTAGAGTGGGATAATTGAGCCTAGATAGGAGTGAAATAATGGGCTGTGGAATAACAGACTGTTAGTACTGATATCTTGAGTATCTAATCACTTGCGTACCCAGTTTGCGGATTAGGTTGTTTCGAGTGCTAAGTTTTGCTGAAGTTTTCTTCAGGTGCTTATTAATTTATGTTAATAATTAAAGCCTATCATGATAATGTTTGGAATTTCTTTCTAGCATGTATTTATGTCGTCTCATTGATTGCATGAATGAAAAATAGAGAGCCCACAGATGACAAACTGTAGTAACTAAATATCCTGTTGTGCAGAGACGGAGAGAGCAGGAGAGATAGAAAGAGCAGAGATTGTAACAAAATGAAACAGGTCAAATATGGATCTATTGGGTTGAACGAACACACAAAAGTCATATATGGTATAACGGTATCAATTGTACAACCCCGGGTGGGCGGAGCTTAAGGTGTAGGGAACATTGCATTCAGAAATAAACTACAAAATTAGCTGTGATTGATGTATTATGTAAGAGTTGTACTTTCTGTTAGGCTTTAAAAAAAAGTTGAGCCTCTTGGCAACATGTGAAATTATGTTAATTCATATCAAGATCACATTTTGTATTTTGTAAGATCTTTTTAAAATGTGGTACACATGACTGAAAATGTGTCCCGTGTAACTAGATAACTCTTACCCCTGTCTAGTTCCGGCAGAGTTATCTCTCTTAAATACAACGGAGTACCTAATTTCGATGTTATCAAATTAACAAACTAACATTGTTCTCTATGACAGTGTGTGACATGCATGCTGAGGTAGGATAGAAAGTATATTTATTTCGCAAAACATTAGCATTGCGGTCTATGGAGAAGCAATTGGTACCGTGATACCATATATCTCTAAAATGGGGAAAAATTAGTTTCCGACGTGATATCGCCGATGTTGAGATATCATTTTCTCCCTCGGATATATTGCAATATATCTAACTATCTAACTAATGCATTATGATATCCTATTTGCAAAGTTTTTTTGTGCTTTGTGCACACCATATTTAATAAACATACGGATATAGAGTAAAACATTGTATACATAAAAGAACACACACTCATATATATATATATATATATATATATATATATATATATATATATATATATATATATATATATATATATATATATATATATATGGTATAGAAGTATAGAAGTCAAAGAAAGTAAAGAATCATCGTGGCAAGGGTGGTTCTGGGTTGAAATGTAAAGATATTACATTACATTTTAACGCTTAACATTCCGGAACAAAATTAATGGTAAAAATAAATTAAGATTTGATTGATCGCTAAAGTGCAAGAGAATGGCAGCTGTAAGAGTCTCTGTTATAAGTTGAGGTTCTCTGGATATCTAAAATGTTTGAATCTCTACAGTTTTGTTTACTTTCGTCAAAACATATCATCCATCCAGACATATGGAAGTCATCTTATTCCAAATTGTAAAAGCATCTAAAGCCAACGACGTAAATATGCACACTTTCATGACCGACATTTTGTCCTGTTTGCATAATCATCATACCGATATCTCAGTGCATTCTCTTGCACGTTTTCTTATAACTTTCTAGCATGATTTAATGAGCCTTGTTTATTTGAAACTGAATAGCCTATTAACATAATTTTGGAATCTCCAATACCAAGAATTTAATCAACATGTTTATACCTTCTTGCGTAATTGAATAACAATTTGGTCAATGAGCACATACCCAGAGAGACAAATGAAGCTAGTATTAGTTGTTTACATAAATGAAGTAAGAAGACAATAAAAAAGTCAGTCGGGTCAAGTAGAACTGAAGAGAAAGTCTAGTAAACAATTTTTCCTTAGAAAAACACGTCATGAAAAAGAAAATTAAAAACTAAGAGACAAACAATTAAATTAAGTATAAATGACATTATCTCCATTGGTAAGACTATTACCAAATATGTAATATCATACAAGATGTCCTGGTTGTGTTATAGAGACTAACAGTGGTCACCAATTTTACATTAGCTAGGATTTAGGCGACTTCTTTTAAAGCTACGAGCACGAGATAATGTTTCTAGTTTCAAACAAATAGGACTCAAATTTAGCATAATGTAATGAGAATTCATTGGCTGTTGAACGTCAGTGTTCAGATATATTTTCTTAGCTTTTTTTTTCGTCCGCCAGATATCTCTGAATCATATGATCATTCTGTGTTTGCTAACATGTTTGAAAAACCATCGCAATCAGAAAATCCTTGATTAAATATTATTTCAACTATCCACTTTTCCTTTTGATCGTAAAATACCTCTATCCCGAGCGTACGACCGATGAAATCACAAAAGAAAGAAAGGTTATTGTATACATGTTACCTCCTGCACAGCACGATAATAATCGGAAACCCTCTCAAATAACAAAATCTTTAATAAACTTTAATTGCAGCTTCGACTGGAGGGTTGAAGAGGTCATATATTAATTGTAAGTACCTGGGATCTTATACCAACCTTACCACCAGCGTATTTTAACAACCGACTGCTTGAATGTAATTCGTTTTAGATAAATCAGTAGGGCGTGGAGTAAATTTACTGGAGTATCTTCTGACATCGCGCATATATCTTCCGTATTTGAAAATATAGCAAGAAATGTATTAATTATTGCGGGTTACACATTTCTTCTGGGCTTAGGTGTCAAGTGGTGCACGATGTGTGTGTGTGTATATATATATATATATATATATATATATATATATATATATATATATATATATATATATATATATATATATATATATATATATATATATATATATATTAGAAATTTGCATTTGTTATCGCCATGTTGCCATCAATCTTTAGGTTCCACATAAATAAATACCCCACAACCAAAATATACCTCGACAAGAAAGATTTGTATTGTAGGTCATTTATTCAAACCAATCTGACGTACGCTAATTTTCCCTCGTCATAAGTAACAAGTTCTTTCCTTTAAGGGCAAATTATACCGGTTGACAAAGACGGAACATATTCTTAAAAGAACATATTATCAAAAAAACATATTGTGAAAATTCAGCAATTATTTCATAGGCGGATCCGTTTTTGTATTTTTCAAGGTTAACACAAACACACACACACACACACACACACACACACATATATATATATATATATATATATATATATATATATATATATATATATATATATATATATATATATATATATATATATATATATATATATATATATATATATATATATATATATGCGTGCGTGCGTATGTATGTATGTATGTATGTATGTATGTATGTATGTATGTATGTATGTATGTATGTATGTATGTATGTATGTATGTATGTATGTATGTATGTATGTATGTATGTATGTATGTATGTATGTATGTATGTATGTATGTATGTATGTATTTTTCATGTATGTATATAATAGTTTTGTTTTTTCTGAGTATCTATTTTTAGAACAGTGCATTCTCCATCTCTTTTTGTTGTTGTTATAGGGTTAAACGCCATTTTTCGGCACAGATAGGCAATATGAGGCCGCCGGTAAAAATGGTGGAGGAGGAGGATTGCTTGTAAGGGATAACATGCCGAATTTATGTTGGCCTCTCAATTTGGCTTCAGTGTCATAACTTACGAATATAATCCAATAACCTTGAAAGTATATAGTGGTCATAAAAGACTAAATACACACTGGGAACTGCCATTTTTCCTCAGAGATAACATTATCGCTAGTTACCTACTTAACAGCTTAAAAATTTCGCGGTATAGGCAGAATTTGACAGGGTTAAGTGTTTAACAAAAACACAAAATAAATCAATATATCTATATTAAGACTATGTGCTACTAAACAAAACATGTATGCTTATTATTTTGCATTTTCCAATTTCTCTATTAATAAGCAGAAAGGAAGTATTATTTATGTCAAATGTATCGAAGTAACGTGATATTCGTATACACATTGATGTTCATTTAAGACAAATATGCTTTCAAATGAAACGAGGGTGCATATTTGTCTATTGGACCTGTCAACAACTTCCTGGTGTGTAGTTACCTATGCAGGCAATTGTAGTGCGTAAAATGGACTATAATAAACGAGACATAAAGGTGCAGCACATATACATAATGCAGCAAACGTGATGTACAGTGACTAATGCGCAATATTTCGGAAAGTGCTTTTCAGTAGAGAAACGATCCGGCTCTGTTTTGATAGAGTTTGTGCTACGGACGATTCTTTTTCATTTAAAACGCTAGACATCTTTATGACACCTTTTAGTTTTTAGAACCGATTTTGCTAATTAGGCTGTGTAAGGGGTTTTATGACCTATGTTGTGACACAACGCAAGAAACTAATATTAAGATGTCATCGCTGAAGGGAAGTATTAAAGATACCGTTGATCGTGATTCCGAATGTGAATCACTGTATGCAGGCTGCGACTTTGTTGGAGAAATAACAACAGAACCAACTAAGGGAGATAAAACAGTTTTGAAAGTCTCTAATATTCGCCGGATTAAAGAATTCGTGTTGAAGAATTTGGAAGTCGATAATATTCCAGGATATATTGATGTAGCCTGCTTGGGAAATGGTAGAATTGTGTTTGCGGATTATAAAAACTCCAGATGCTGTCTTTGCAGCTCATACTACCAGCATCTATCGGAGTTCAAATTGTCTTCAAAGCCATGGTCAGTTTGCCCCATGGATACAAACGAAGTGGCAATTGTACTTCCTGATGAAAACAAAATACAGCTCCTGAGAGTTGACGATTCAATCCAGTCCTCAGGGTTTGTTACAACCACAAGGGCATGTGTAGCGGTAGTTGCTCTAGGTAGGAATGAATTTATTTTTTGTGACTCTGGAACTAAATCAGACAGAAATATTTATTGGGGAGTCATCGCAAAGGATGGACGAGAGAAATCATGTTTCCATTTTTCTAGTGGTAACATGCATTCGCGTACTGTGTACCTTGCACTGAATTCGGCTAAAACACAAGTCTATATTTCGTGTTCTGCAACTCAATCTGTGCTCTGTTTTGAATTGAATGGGAAGATGAAGTTTGAATACAAGATTGAAAATAGTTGTCCGAAAGGAATTGATTTAGACAGTCAGGATAATGTGTATGTAGTACTACATGAGTCTAGCAGCATTTGTCTGCTTTCCCCAAATGGACAACTCCAGCGTACCTTCAATTCCCATATTCCATCATTTCCTATTGCACTTTCTTTCAAACATTCTAGCAATGAATTTATCCTCACAAACGGATCAGAGACAGATCGGAAGATTTGTTACGTATATCAACTGGCTTAAAGATTGAGTTCAAATAAATCGGTAATTATGTCATGCGATTTGCATTTTGCCCAAATGGCTGAGATTTTTATGAACAGTTCTGAAACTTCGCTTTTGCTTGCCTTTTGTTACATTATATATTTTTGCCAAATATGTCATTCATATAATCTCTATCAACAATGAGTTTATTGTGTCTTTATGTTGACTGTTTCTAAAGCTTTGTATATTGTTCTCTTCTATTAATTATCTTTGCATTTGTTTTTGGCTTTGAGACTGGTATACCATAAGTAAGAAATATTTGTTAAAGCATTTTGTTTTTGTTTCATGAAATGGTTCCCATGTTGAGCCTCCATACGTGGCTCTCCCTATTTTAACTCCATCTATTGATCATTGCCGTAGGACGATAACAGGGTTGACTGGCTGGAATGCAGTTATGTGCGTTAGGATTGTACATAGGCTTTCATAAATAGCATTGTGTCAGACACAAGGGGAAAAGGATGACATTCTATTGCCGTTTTCAATGTAAAATGTTGAGTTTAAATGTACAACTGCATAAGGGACGCTTATCCATTATTGACATTGATTGCAGTGTTATAGTCACGTTATATATATATATATATATATATATATATATATATATATATATATATATATATATATATATATATATATATATATATATATATATATATATATATATAAGCCCCATTCACATGTATAATACTGTGGCTTTATATATATATATATATATATATATATATATATATATATATATATATATATATATATATATATATATATATATATATATATATATATGTGTGTGTGTGTGTGTGTGTGTATGTGTGTATGAGTGTGTGTGTGTATTATATTGTAAGACTGTTAGAGCGAGGGATAGTATTTTTATGTTTGGTATGGTAGTGGCCTACCTACACAGGGTGTTTTATATATAGTGGCTTGTATCCTGCCACTGTCCTATCATGTCTAACCGCTTGTTCTTGTATGTTTTGCTATTTGAATGCCTGTTTGTCCAAATGGCCTCTGGTCTTTTCGTTTGTTTCTTATGGTAATTTCACACGTTCTTTTATTCCGTACGGCAATCGAGGCTGTTGGATTATTCCATATTGTAACTTGGCCGGTTGGTTAATTCCATTAGCAAATTGTGCCTGTTGGTTTATTACGTTCATAAATTTATTCTGTTTGATTATTCTATATACAATCGTTCCTGTGGCCTAGAGGTTAGAGCGTCCGCCTCGGATGCGGGAGGTCGTGGGTTCGATCCCCGATCGAGTCATACCAAAGACTTTAAAAGATATGGTACTAACAGATGTCTCGTTTGGCGCTCAGCATTAAGAGGTTAGTGTTAGGACTGGTCAGCCCGGTGTCAGGATAATGTGACTGGGTGGGAAATCATGCTACATGTCTGCGGCATGATGCCCCAGTGCTAGACATCACTATAAATTGTCACACTGCAGACATCGTAGCGATAAGACTGAACAAATGTTAAAGCTACGTTAAAAATCTTAATCACATCACATCTTATGACATATGCAAAGTAAACGTTTGCAAGATAGAGATGAGATTTAGTTACAAATTGGTTGCAATACAGATTATATTTTCTTCTTATGAAGGGGGCCCCGAGTGGCCGAGTGGTCTAAAGCGCTGTCCGTTACGGATCACTGCCATCTCACCTCTGTCTGTGTGTGTGTGTTCGAGTCTAGGATTCGGCGAATGTGGATATGTGAGAAAGCTTGCCAGTAGCTTCTCGTGGGTCGGTGGTTCTTTCCGGTGATTTCCCGGTTTCTTCCTCCACCATTAATACTGGCCGCCATGAATAGCCTATCGTGTGCTGAAAAATGGCGTTAAGCCCAACAATAACAACAACAACAACTTCTTATGAAGCGGACTACTCGTGGAGACTTTGTATCTTTTTATTCAAGAATCAAGAACGTATGTACATTCAAATTTAGATCAATCGTTAAGCATCTGAAACACATAAACTATCTACCTTTTTTTGGAGTAGATATCTGGAAGTATTTCACGCGTGAAGTAGACATATTCTTTTGACAGGAGAATCGAGGTCACAAATGAAAAAAAAAACATGTTTCGCTTAGCGGGTTAAATATTTTCATACATCTTGGACATATTATTCAAACTGTGTATTTTGTACAAACAGTGACATTTCGCGAAAGATCTTAAGAGATTTTAAACTTTGTTTAGTCGCCTAATGCGCGGTTTGATACTGTTGTAATGGGGTAATGTAACATAAGAGGGCGGTTGTGTCTGAATAACATGGGTGTAACATCGTTTTGCAACATATTTTTAAATTTTTGTCTTGTAAGGAATTCGGTTCTTTATTTGATTTATTTCTACATTTCATTTTGCTTATGCACACCACAGCCTTCTTCCATAGCAGATGCTAAATTCAAGTTTAGATTGGTATTTCATTTCCTTTTGAGTTCATTACTGTTAGCTGCAAGATTTACTCATCGTTTTTAAACATTATTGTGATGCGCGATTAAGGTATTTATGTTTATTTAATGCTATTTTTACTGTATTGATTTTTACAGAGTATTACAGGTATACAGATTATATACAAATGAAACATGCCTCCACTGGGATGACTATAAACGAGGGCTGCCTATAAACAAGAACATGCTATTGCAGTATGGAATAATTAACTATATGAATAAGGGTGATTTATGATATGACGAATGCCAACAGGTCATGTAGTTCAGTCACTCGGAGATGACATCATTTATGTGGAAAATTAATAATAAAAAGTCATTGTTTCTCATTGCTGGTCGCAGTTTTTTTTCCTACGCATTTCCATATGGTACATTCCAGATTACATAAACAATATATGGTCTGCAGACGAAACATTCTAGGGTATATAATCTATTATTACGTCATCGCTAGGACCATTCTGTGTTGGCTTGCATTATGTTGACATTGAAAATGTCAATCAACGCAATATAATTAGTTTCAAGTTTGTCAGTCATAGAGGTAAAGTTTGATTAGAAAAAGGACAACATAATATTTGTCAGCATTGGTATATACAATATTGTCAACAGAGGTAAACGTTGAGGTCCGAAGAATGATCCCCGATGAACCGCTTAAGACAAGTTGCATTTGATATATAACTCTTTATGAGACCAACTGAGCCATCTAGTATACGATTAGACCTTCTCTTGCAAGTGATTAATCTCGAGAGAGTAAAACGCATTAGAAACATTATCAGAATTGAAACTATATATATATATATGTTTTCATCAAAAGCCTTCTTCCAATATTCGCGCAAACGTAACAAAGTGGTCTAGGATCCCTCACACAAATAATTTTTAACATTGATAAAATGTTGAAATGTTAAGCTATTAGTTTGGAACTGTCTATTAAAATGCTGACATGACAGCTGCTACTCTTATCTAGACGATTGGTGTTTATTCAAACCAGTATTACTTTTTGAACTTGCTGTAGAATATCAGAAAAATACACATTTGACAGTAAAGTCATATTGAATTAGTTTTGCAGCATGGCCAACAAGGATTAATGCTCTGTTATGAAAGGAGCTTGATCACATGTAGCCTACATAAAACTTTCTATAATTGTACTTACTTGACCTGCAGCATTGTAATTGTGATAATATTGTCCATTATGGTCTTTATACTTCGATGGGTCTAAGGTCAAATCTACACCCTTGCAATTGCACGTTAATCTACTTACATAAAAAGTAGTTTTGCTTTCACAAGCGTCTCTGTATTGTTTACAATTTGTCTACGTTCAATAAGAATGAGATCTTATCTTGACAATCGGACAATTTCTTAAAAAACAAACATACGTAGATGTGAAGTTCAATATTTCGTGCATACCGTCTTTTGTTCATTCATACTGTTAGGCATAAATTTGTCCATTATTGTAGGTTGTACTTTTAATATAATGATCATTGGTAAACACCATTTTTACATAGGTAACTTTTGCCCATGCTTAGAAGTTATAAGACATTGAATGAGAATTTTGAAGGCAGAATGTACTAGAAGAATATGATGTAGTTTTCCAGTCAGACATTATTCACATCTAAAGGATTCCAAATAATTATATTTTGGCCAGGATGAACTGTTCCAGTCCTAAAAAGAAGGCCATGAACGGTGGAGTGCAATCTGAGCATAGCTACTATGGTTAAAACAATCTTTGGAATTCAATAATGTCAACTTATCATGACTAGAAACGTTTGCATCTACAATATAGGAAACGAATGAAGTTAAATAACTTTTGTGTGTAAATGAGCACATGTTTCCTGATGTTTCAATAAAATTAAATAAAATCTTTAATGACGTTGGCACTGCAGATTGCACACACATTTCATTACATACTGGAGAAAGATTTTATTAAATGAATTAAAATTAATCGACATTATCCGTAAACAATCCAGCGTTAAATGGATATAAATAACATATGATCTAGGTAAAGGTAACACGCGGAATAATGACATCATAATCTTGGTCGATACATGGGAAGATCACTTGGTAACCATTCAAATGTGCTTGTCTGACAGTCATGTAGGTAATAGTGAGTTTTGACGTGTTAGGGTAGCATTTGTTAAGATAGACTTTGTGACAAAGTCAAGATAAACCTGTAAAATATTTAGAGAAAATAAAAAGCATAAGCAAATGGGCACCTGTTCTTTCAGATCAAAGGTATTTAAACTGTCCGTTGATGTAACTGATGTAGATAAAGAAAATAAGAGAGGTGTGGAAAAACCATTTTTCAGTTTGTCTGAACAAAAAAGTAAGATTCTGATAAGATTTTTAACAGCCTAGACTGGCTTTAAAAATAGATTTGCTACACTTTGAAGTCTATATTACTTAAGCTCCAAGTCAGGCTATAATACCAGAATCCCCCTTTGCTGTGATGAAGAGCATTATATATAGGAATAAGGAAATTGCTCAGTTGCAGTTTGATGATCGGCCTTTTCGCAACAAGGTAGAATCACAAAATCCACACCATTGTCTCTTCAATTTCGGAACTAGAAATCTGGGCCGTGTACACAATGCCAATCCATTGTGACGAATTATGGGCATCAGCGCACCCACCGACGATCTTTTTACAACCATTTGTTTAGAAATTGAGGGGTCAGACATGCATGTTGATTCTGATGGCTAATCCAATGGAACATGCCCTGACTGAACTATTTACCCAATCTATCAGTATATTTGCCCAGGAAGACTGAAACCAGGCTGAATCTTCTCAAACAACCAAGAACTTAGGTGTTCTACCTCTGCCATCACTGTATTCTTCTTTTGGCATGACCTTAGCCAGAACAGCATTTCGAGAAAAATAACCGATACCTTAGTTTGTATAGAGCGTCTCAGCAGGAAGAATGCTATCTGGTCTATAAACGTATGGAGAAAGATTGAGCGTTTTCAGAAACTGATGCAAAAAAAAATGCCATCATCATTTTGACTATACCGATCTTTCAAAATGCCAAACATTCTTTTATGTCTCTACGATGAACAACAGTTTGAACCAATATGCATCATTTTGTTCAGTGATAGATTACATTGAAACACTGTGACAGAAGAGACGCTGGTTATGATAATGATCTATCAGACTTGCTATCCAATTTTAATTTGGACTTACCAAAATAGGATACTGTTTCAAAATTTAGTCTGTCCTGGGTTTTAACACTGCTTAATTCAAAACATTTCAACCTTTAATGTCCAGTATAATAACCGAAATAGTTAGCTAAATAGGTACAGATGGTCCTTTTAGGAAACGTGTGTCACTGTTGTGATGATGAGAAAGCGGACTTATGGGACACATGGTCGACGAAAAGCAAGCTAAACATCATTAACGACCAGTTAATCATAGTCTCCAATCACAAGATTATAACTCATAAACACGTTGAGTTACTAAATACATGTAAAGAGACATAAAGGCGACATGTTTCTGTACTGGCTGATATTAGACTCGGTGGAAAAACTTTGGTTTAGAGTTTCTAAATCAGCATTAGCGCTGCATATTGCATATTAAACACTATTTATTGAAGATTGGACTGAGTCTATCGGTACGGATGGTATCAACGTCCAGAAAGAGAGAGAGAGAGAGAGAGAGAGAGAGAGAGAGAGAGAGAGAGAGAGAGAGAGAGAGAGAGAGAGAGAGAGAGCACGTAATTCGGTGCTGATTTTGATGATGATTTTGAAGATTTATTTTAGAAGATCCCTATCTTCAACTTCAGATAATATAAAATTACTTGTTTCATGAACAGATGTTAAAGTGACAGAAAGAACGATGTCTATGTCCTTAACGAATTCTGAGATGAAGAAATTTTGAAGGCTTATGAATATTGCAGTAAATCCAAAGAACATTATATAGTTCTGGGGGAACTATAGCGAGCGAGCGGCGTTTACTTTTCCTGTTTGTATGTTATCTTAACTTTTTCAATGCCATTAACCCCATCATCCGAATAACATGCGTTCTCTTATTTCCTTATTGCTTTCTCTCACTTATTTAGCACTTCACCACTGCCCATGAGACATTAATTTACACAAAATATAAAGGGTTCCAGAAACTATTCGAATAACAAGCTGCTGTTACATTTATTCCAGTTCAAACATATATTAAATATATCTAATTTCAACATAAGGTTATATTTGAAAAGAAAGCTGTCACTTCTAACATCTTAAAACCTGTCTCATCTATAAAATCCTTCAATCTACTTAAATTTTCACTGACTTATAAATCCGAACTGTATAAATTAACGATTCAAATATTAATAATTCACGTATTTTAAAGGCATTAAACATGACAATATGATTTTTAAAAAAAATCAACGAAATCCTCCCACCTCTCCCCATTCACGAGAGAGAGAGAGAGAGAGAAAGAGTGAGTGAGAGAGTGAGAGAGAGAGAGAGAGAAGTATGTGGTGTGAGGGAAAATATGCCTTGCGGAAAGTAACCTTCAATAAATGGGACTTTGAAAGAGCAAGGTTCCATTGAATTTTATACAGTATTCATAACACATTTGATGCAAAGTTGCAGTATATATATATATATATATATATATATATATATATATATATATATATATATATATATATATATATATATATATATAAGTAGATATACACACACGGTAATCTATTTCATGTTTTGTTTGTTTCTATTTATTTCTTCATGTGTTATAAAGTCTAGTCAAATTGATGTAAACTATTTTACTTTAGTTTTAAAATGTCTTTCCTCATCGTTTCTCTATCACTTTGTGGATTGATTAAGCAATCCGAATGTCAGAGGTGGAATGACGTGGGACTCGTTAAGGTGTTTTGCTCGCTGTCATCTAGGAGAATGTCAGAGGTGGAATGACGTGGGACTCGTTAAGGTGTTTTGCTCGCTGTCATCTAGGAGAATATCAGAGGTGGAATGACGTGGGACTCGCTAAGGTGTTTTGCTCGCTGTCATCTAGGAGAATGTCAGAGGTGGAATAACGTGGGACTCGTTAAGGTGTTTTGCTCGCTGTCATCTAGGAGAATGTCAGAGGTGGAATGACGTGGGACTCGTTAAGGTGTTTTGCTCGCTTTCATCTAGGAGAATGTCAGAGGTGGAATGACGTGGGACTCGTTACGGTGTCTTGCTCGCTGTCATCTAGCAGAATGTCAGAGGTGGAATGACGTGTGACTCGTTAAGGTCTTTTGCTCGCTGTCATCTAGGAGAATGTCAGAGGTGGAATGACGTGGGACTCGTTAAGGTGTTTTGCTCGCTGTCATCTAGGAGAATGTCAGAGGTGGAATGACATGGGACTCGTTACGGTGTTTTGCTCGCTGTCATCTAGGAGAATGTCAGAGGTGGAATGACGTGGGACTCGTTAAGGTGTATTGCTCGCTGTCATCTAGAAGAATGTCAGAGGTGGAATGACGTGTGACTCGTTAAGGTGTGTTGCTCGCTGTCATCTAGAAAAATGTCAGAGATGGAATGACGTGGGACTCGTTAAGGTGTTTTGCTCGCTGTCATCTAGGAGAATGTCAGAGGTGGAATGACGTGGGACTCGTTAAGGTCTTTTGCTCGCTGTCATCTAGGAGAATGTCAGAGGTGGAATGACGTGGGACTCGTTAAGGTGTTTTGCTCGCTGTCATCTAGGAGAATGTCAGAGGTGGAATGACGTGGGACTCGTTAAGGTGTGTTGCTCGCTGTCATCTAGAAGAATGTCAGAGGTGGAATGACGTGGGACTCGTTAAGGTGTGTTGCTCGCTGTCATCTAGAAAAATGTCAAAGGTGGAATGACGTGGGACTCGTTAAGGTGTTTTGCTCGCTGTCATCTAGGAGAATGTCAGAGGTGGAATGACGTGGGACTCGTTAAGGTGTTTTGCTCGCTGTCATCTAGGAGAATATCACAGGTGGAATGACGTGGGACCCGTTAAGGTGATTTGCTCGCTGTCATCTAGGAGAATGTCAGAGGTGGAATGACGTGAGACTCGTTATGGTGTATTGCTCGCTGTCATCTAGAAGAATGTCAGAGGTGGAATGACGTGGGACTCGTTAAGGTGTTTTGCTCGCTGCCATCTAGGAGTATGTCAGAGGTGGAATGATGTGGGACTCACTTGGGTGTTTTGCTCGCTATCATCTTGGAGAATGTCAGAGGTGGAATGACGTGGAACTCGTTAAGGTGTTTTGCTCGATGTCATCTAGGAGAATGTCAGAGGTGGAATGACGTGGGACTCTTAAGGTGTTTTGCTCGCTGTCATCTAGGAGAATGTCAGAGGTGGAATGACGTGGGACTCGTTAAGGTGTTTTGCTCGCTGTCATCTAGGAGAATATCAGAGGTGGAATGACGTGGGACTCGCTAAGGTGTTTTGCTCGCTGTCATCTAGGAGAATGTCAGAGGTGGAATAACGTGGGACTCGTTAAGGTGTTTTCCTCGCTGTCATCTAGGAGAATGTCAGAGGTGGAATGACGTGGGACTCGTTAAGGTGTTTTGCTCGCTTTCATCTAGGAGAATGTCAGAGGTGGAATGACGTGGGACTCGTTACGGTGTCTTGCTCGCTGTCATCTAGCAGAATGTCAGAGGTGGAATGACGTGTGACTCGTTAAGGTCTTTTGCTCGCTGTCATCTAGGAGAATGTCAGAGGTGGAATGACGTGGGACTCGTTAAGGTGTTTTGCTCGCTGTCATCTAGGAGAATGTCAGAGGTGGAATGACGTGGGACTCGTTACGGTGTTTTGCTCGCTGTCATCTAGGAGAATGTCAGAGGTGGAATGACGTGGGACTCGTTAAGGTGTATTGCTCGCTGTCATCTAGAAGAATGTCAGAGGTGGAATGACGTGTGACTCGTTAAGGTGTGTTGCTCGCTGTCATCTAGAAAAATGTCAGAGGTGGAATGACGTGGGACTCGTTAAGGTGTTTTGCTCGCTGTCATCTAGGAGAATGTCAGAGGTGGAATGACGTGGGACTCGTTAAGGTCTTTTGCTCGCTGTCATCTAGGAGAATGTCAGAGGTGGAATGACGTGGGATTCGTTACGGTGTTTTGCTCGCTGTCATCTAGGAGAATGTCAGAGGTGGAATGACGTGGGACTCGTTAAGGTGTGTTGCTCGCTGTCATCTAGAAGAACGTCAGAGGTGGAATGACGTGGGACTTGTTAAGGTGTTTTGCTCGCTGTCATCTAGGAGTATGTCAAAGGTGGAATGACGTGGGACTCATTTGGGTGTTTTGCTCGCTGTCATCTAGGAGAATGTCAGAGGTGGAATGACGTGGGACTCGTTAAGGTGTTTTGCTCGCTGTCATCTAGGAGATGATCAACCCTGGCATAATTTTTTGCGGATCTAGTGGACAATAAAGTAACATTTGAAATTATTGGATGAAATATAAAAGATCTGAGCAGAGATGTACAATTGAACAACACGAACATCCGCATTTAAAATAAAACAGTTTAATCAATAACATAAAAATGAAGTTGAATATGACATTGTAATCATTCGCTTGTTGTTAGAAATATATATAAAAATGGATGCTATAATGCACTAAACCTTTAAATTAATAAAACAAATTTCAAGATACTGTCGAGTGACTAAACTACACTTTAATTGCTGGCAGGTCAGTATCTCCTGGTTGCTCCCGGTCTTTTCAAATCACTGGTGGCAATAGGTCTGCATTGTATATTTTATTTTCCTTCCTTTCTTTTTTTCTTTCTGTAGCCTATATGGTTATCAATGATCTTGATTTTATACTGCCGTCTGTTTCTCTGTCCAGGACAGGCATGTTCCTAATTTTCTTTCTCTAAATATAATATCCGACCTAGAAACTGTGTTTTTGCCTTATGGTATATTAGAATATTTCGACACTTTCGTACGTCAGTTATTGTTTTAGCATACTTCAACATTAGGTATGGTTAGTACGCAACCAGATACTGATATACAACTATCTATTATCGTCCACTTAGGTGTTTTCTAGTAGCTACTAGAATCCATAACTAGAAATATGACATCATTAGACAACTTGGGTAAAGCATTACAGCATTGTATGGCTGCAATTACTATCTGATATTGTTCCTACTGCTAGCACCTTCGATTCTCGGTTGTAAGGAGTTCACAATTTAAATGCAAAAACGAATACATGAACTGAAGCTACTGTCATAACTTCTTTGCTTGCTAATTAGTATTTGATTGGCATACATTTCCAGACGTTGAAAACTGAGTTCTTAGCATAAATAATTCAAGGCATTTAAGACAGCTAATTGATAATTCTTACAATTCGTATCAGACCAAATGCATGCAATATTTTGAACTCATAATTCTTTTAAATTAATAGCATAAATTAATATCGCAATCCAAAAAAGCATGAAATTCTAACAGCCCTTCAAATATAATTTTTTCCTACATTGCACATCTTTTTGTAGTCAGTAATAATTGTGTTGGAAATCCAAGTATGTGTAATTTTATCTATCTATCTATCTATCTATCTATCTATCTATCTATATATATATATATATATATATATATATATATATATATATATATATATATATATATATATATATATATATATATATATATATATATATGCAATAAACTGAAAACGAACAGAGCGAAACTAGTGACTAATTAGCCTGAGCGCTTTCGACTCTTAATGAGTCTTTTTCAAAGGCAAATACAAAACATATATAAGACAAACAAATAAACACAAAAACGTTGTTTGTAAACCTCTACAAGGCTATCTGCACATGGGCTAAAACTATAGATACAACCAGCTTGTACAGACTTGTTGCGGATACTGAAAAACGTGTATAATTTGCTAAAAGTCTACAAGCCGAAGTGACATCTATTTTTACTATTTTGTACATTTATGTAACGCAGATTATATCCCGGATATTTTATATTATACAGGTTATACTTATAGTAAAATTTGACGAACACTAAGAAGATTTAGAAAAGGTTAAATTCTACTAGTGCATAGTTTTAGGGTAGAAGATACAAGATAAAATCTACCTGATCTTGAGTTTTCTTTGCTTAAGTAGTTTTTCGTTTGATGGTCTGTGTCCGCTTGGTACGCCTCGTCAATAACATTAGTAATGATTTTTGCATATTCCAGCGTTGTATCATGGTCCTTGAATGATTAACACACTTAACACGTCGACTGGACAGCACAGCACCAAGTCGTCTTTCTCTTCATTTACTACTCCCTGACTCCCTTTGCCGTTGGACCGGATATTTGAGTCGACAACGTTCAGACTCATTTTGATTCACGTGCATGTAGCATCCAATCCACCCTTCTCGCGTAAATCAATATCCCATGTCCACCTCCAACACAAAAGCACAGCTGGAAGTATTGCTGAAAACTGTACCTTATCAGAAATTAGTTGATGGTGTGCCGAACGGATTTACGTACTTTCACCTATGGAAAAAAATCATTTTGGCCTAGATTACCTTAAAAGGGCATCCCTGAGATCTTGAGATGTATTTTAGAAGAAATACCCGTTAATATTATGGATGACATTTTAACATTTAAATAAAAGATTTAGCAATAATTCTATAAACAAGCACGTGGTTTGTGGACTCTTTCTTCCGACATGTACTAAAATGCAGCCTTCCTTCAGCTGATAACACAGCGCTGCATATATTAGGGTCAAATGGCACTTAAAAAATAATTATAATTAGTTTAATTGTTCTGGCCATTCTGAATATACACGGTGTGTTTGAAAATATGGTCTGAATGTCTGTGTTAAACATTTGGCACACAAAAAGAATAAATATTTATCTAGGTTATATTATTTAGCAAAAGATCTAAGTGACCGATTGTTCAAACAGTGTGCTCTAGTAGTTGCATACCTTTAAAATAAACAGTCTTGCTCTTATTGAGTAAGCCATGGTCTTGGAATACATTAGTTCCATCGCGTAGGTTTTGTAAGCTTATCATTCAACTTCCCAATCAAGTTTCACCATGATTACCGGTATGCACCTAGCTTACAAGACATTGTTTTCATTTTTAACAAAAGCCAATAAGTTTGGCTCAAATTTATGTGCACAAATTGAGTCCTAAATTAATGAAAAAGTCTGACTAATTTGCAAAACTGGAAATGTGCTCATTCGCCAAGGATCGTGTCATTGTCACAGCAGTGCAAAAAAAGAAGTTCTTTTATTTTCCACTGAACGGTAAAATTAAATGCTTTACCGTGCAAATAATATCTAACTCAAAATATATCTACAAGCTTACACAAACAACTTAAGAAAAGAGGATGACTCCAGTGTAAACCGAATGAAATAAAAACCTCATTCACTTTTATGTCTTTCTGACATTATTTTGTAAAAGACCACACGTGCCTGAGGTCCCTACTCATTTTGTGTTTAACTTTCTTCTGTCACCTAGCAAAACTACTGACAAGTTACTAAACTCTTCCAGAAACGTTAAACCACACCAGTCAATGCGACATTAATGCAAAGGAGTTATTAAGACGTATTATTAAGATTACTCTTAGCAATTATCAACACATTTTTCACAATTATAGAGGAATGCATATATATATATATATATATATATATATATATATATATATATATATATATATATATATATATATATATATATATATATATATATATATATATATATATATATATAGTCTTTCTGTGCCATCGAGTATGAGAGAAATATGTATGATATAATATATCCTTTGCTCTAAAGAACAAAACCAAGATTTATTCCTCTTTAACTCTTTATCTGTGAGTATATACTGCAATTTTATCGCTTAGCTATAAAATACTGCCGATACAACAAAAATGTGCAATGTTTTTCACTTCATGTGTTTATTGTTGAAATAAGCACAAAGCCATACAGCTATATTCACCCTCCAATTTAAATAGTATCGCTTGATTTAACTGAATTTTTCACGACGCCAGCTGTTGCTTTTTCAATACTTTTTCAATTACAAAATAATGTGTTTCTTAATACACAACTTCATAACCTCTCTAACGCCGTGCACTCAGATTTCAGGTGACATTTTGTCCAACTTGATGCAACCATTGGCAAGGAATCTTCATCTGTGACATACTTCCCCGTACAGAAAAATGTCACTTTTTCGTGACTATTTTGATTTTTGAAAACTTCTTGTGCAAAGAAGAAGTCTCGAAAAATGTTACCCTCAAATCGGGTTGCATGTGAAGTTAAAGCGAACAAACTAGCTTCTATTAAAATTTCCTGGTAATGGATCATTATGTGCTGGGATTTTTTTCTTTCTAAGAGAACATGGCTCCTTTATTCTGTAATGATATATATATATATATATATATATATATATATATATATATATATATATATATATATATATATATATATATATATATATATATATATGTTTGAATCAGTGAATTCAAAATAAAACAAAAACAGTTATCCATTTTGTCACAAACACTGAGCTTTTGACATCAGTATGTAGTTGAACACTCCACACCACAAAAAGCAAAAACAGAAACAAGGAAGAAAGGCAAACCTAAACACGGCAAACAAGCACAGACATATCAATAAGAAAATAACCCCAAACCAACTGTAGCACTTTCCTATTTCTAGCACAGCGAATAAAATATTTTACATTATGATCATTTAGTCTAAAGAGGCTGGGGTGAGTAATACTGGGGTGGGAGTTGTGAAAAGATATTAATTTATTTGCCGGATTGATAAGACAAAAACTCTAATCTGTAATTGAAACATGTACAGGTTGTATTGCTTCAACAATACAAGTTTGGACAGACATGGGGACCTAGGAAAAAAACAGCTAGCTTAGCAGAGAGCCACGAAAAAATAGCCGCAGCCTACGGCATGGAAATCAGAGCAGAGAAGACTAAACTGTTGAACACCAACACCAATGGAGTCAGTGCGGACAGCAGGGTAAAATGTTACGAATCTAAAAACAATCCATAGCTTTAAGTATCTGGGGGAATTGTTAGAGATAAAGGATCGAGCCCTGAAGTACTCTTCGGGATTGCACAGACAACATCAGTGGTTACAAAACTGAAGCCCATCTGGAACGACAAGAACATCGCACTCAGTTCATAGGTCAGACTGATGCACTCAGCTGTTATATTCATATGTTTCTACGCCTGTGAATCATGGACAATAACAGCTGACTTAGAGAAACGAATACAAGTCACAGAGAAGAGATGCTTCCGAAAGGTCCTCGACGTCTCATACAATGACGGTTTCACCAATAAATAAAAAAGGCAAAGGATCACACATGCCACTGGCCTCACGATGACCTCCTGAGCAGAGTGACAAAACGGAACAGAGAAAGACAATTATTAGCAGAAATGACTGGATTCAACTCATCATGCAAGAAGAATAATAACTTTCAAACAAATAAATAAATTATGACTTTTAAAATTAGAATGAACATTGTTTAATGTATCTTGTCAGCTAGAATCATATGTATGTACGTGGGTACGTTGTTACATAGATACGTACGTACGTACGTACGTACGTATGTATGTATGTATGTATGTATGTATGTATGTATGTATGTATGTATGTATGTATGTATGTATGTATGTATGTATGTATGTATTTATGTGGTGTTTTTAGTATATTATGTTTCTTTCTAAACTAATTAATTGCGCATATGCATATACTCTCATTGAAGACTCTAACGTAATTCAATAATTATAATTATTCATAGTTTTGACGTAAAGAAAGGAAAATTGAACTGGATCAAAAAGAAACTACTACTGCAAACTTGTATAGATTGAGTCTATGACGCATTTGAAGTGTGTTATGTTTAATCTTTATGCTGTTTTCCTATTGTAAGTTTGTTGTAATAGTAGTTAATATATGCCGAAATAACAACATTTCTGATTCTAAAACAAAACGTTTATTGAAATGGAATTGTTTCTAATAATACCGCCTTGATAATATTTGTTCACAATGCTTTTTCGTCAATCATTATCGCTTATTTTATGAGACTAATTAGATAATGACTATACCTATGCATACATGTTTCCCATTAGCGAACTCATATATAACAAATATGTTCCCAATAGCAGCCTTATAAAACATACTATTCTTTCCATATGTTGGGACCATATAGTGTTCCAAAAAATTCAGAAAATCAAGATTCTAATGCAGATACGGTCTGTATCTTGTTTCTGCTGTGATCATGTTTTTCATTTTTGCGTTCACAGTGTATGCAAAACATGTCTCCAATCACTATACCTCGTTGGCGTAAAATAGATAACGTGTTTGATTTGAAATGCATTCGTTGGACTTTGGTACTAATCTATGTAAGAATTTATGAGATATTTTTACGGAAGTTTTAAACACAATTTGTATTATCTTTTTCTTTCATTTGAAACGTTTGCTTTCTTTTATTTGAAACAGCATACATTTTGAACCTTAACGAACTGAATTATATTATTAAAAATAGAGTTTTATTATTGACAATTAGATGATGGAGTTTTCCAGTGATTTATTGTCAGAGAACTCGATGATGGAGTTTGTCATTGACGTATTATTGGAGACCAAGATGATGGAGTCTGTCATTTATGAGTTGTTAAACAACTCGATGATGTAGTTTGTCGGCTATGAGTTGTTAGACAACTCTATGGTGAAATCTGTTATTGATTAATTGTTAGACAATTCGATGACTGACGTTGTCAGTGATGAGCTTTTAAACAACTGGGTGACTGCATTCGTCAGTGATGCGTTGTTATATAGCTGGCTGGTCTAATGTGTTAGTGATGAGTTGTTCGGCAACGATATACTGCTGAAAAAAAAATTTTGCTAATAATCATAAACGCTGATAAATGAAAGATTTTCTATAGTTTTACGTTTAATAAGCCAATTAGTTTCCTTTTCTTTCAGCAGTCATTTTGCAGGTGTACCGCATATTATAGATGATATTTTGATTAATAAAATGTATCCATATCATTTAGTATATTGGAAATGTAGAATAGATATTGGAATCTTCATCCTTTAGTATACATTTACGATTGGCCTGATCAATTACATGATATGCTTGCTTCCTCTTGTTCGGTTTGAATGACTCAACTTATATCAGTATCAATACACATGCATATCTATATGCGTACAATGCATGATTTTTACTTGTAATATGTTGTACATAAAAATTATAAATCGGTAAATAGGTCAGACCGCCTACCTTCCATCACATATTCAATGAGTATATCTGTTAAAAAATGTATGCATGCATATTCTTATACCGGTATTTTTTACCTACTAAAGTATATGGTTAAATTTTAAGACATAAATAAAATCATGCTGAATTTAACTTTGAATGACACTAAAATAGAATTAATAATGTTAAAGTGCGAACGTGACCTTATTCGTGTTGAAATGTGAGATGAATTTGCAAATGTAGCTTATACAAATGGAAGCTTATTAACTTGAGCAAAACATGTTGTGTTGCTGATCCTGCAAATGTTAAAATCTACTTTTTAATACGAGATAAAATTTATATCAATGTGCACATGTTTGCACTTTAGATAGTTACTTTGCCAGTAACGGTTTTTTAATTAGAAGCCAATGACTTGAACATTTTCTCTGGATTTTTTTCACGTATATACCATATGGGGAAACATATACAATAATAATCTGTCCAGAATGGATCAACTCAAGGTAAAGGCAGTCCCGAATAATTTTGAACTTTCTGTATTGACTCCGTCTGAATTTTTGTTCTCAATGGCTACCTATACTAACATAAATTTTTATTTTAAAGTTATCATAATATATAGAAGTGATCTTATTCCAAATTATAGAAGTCCCCAGAGTCCTTAATCTGCCTACTTTCATGGCTATCGTTCTGCTCTTAGCGAGAATAACTGCTTGTATATTCATCATTCACAAATCTCTGACCATTCTCTTCTATGTTTCTAGTTATCGCAGCAATCACAGTCTAATTGACAACATTTGAAATGATAGTAGGCAAGATAATACTGCCACCTTGCCATTGGATGCGATTTAGTAGTGACAACGCAGGAAAGAATATGTGCCATCTCACATCGAGGCTGGCTTGCAAAGATATCGCCACGTCTTCAACATTTGACTTCACATGATTGGAGATTTTCTGACTTCAGACGATTGGAGATTGTGTGACTTGCCGATATATGATTCAGCGATCAAGCCCAGAACGCAACTTCCCGAATTGCTCGGGTCATTTTAGGAGCAGCTAACAATTCCAAGAATATAACATTTGATGACGACTAATACCGGACCAAGATTAACGGGATACATGTTTTCATTTCTGGCCATCCAAGCCATAACTGGAAATAAGGTGTAGCTCAAATTGTATCATGCTCTGCTATAAAGGTGACGCCATTTGGCTGGACATGATTCATCTGGAGCTAAATTAAAGACGTGTTTGCATACACAGAGCTATAAAGTAGAATCACTGTATGTCTGCCAACCGCAATAAAGCTGCATTCATTTTGTCTATTATTCTTGTGGCATAATTTAAAAGTCAAATGTTGACTTGCTTTAATGCTGACAAATGTTAAAGAACTGAATATATCTCCAATGATAAGAGTGCCGAATAAATAAGATAGTCCGCTATGTTTTGGTGATGTTATATAGACTAACAATGGTCACAGTTGTTACATTAACTAGGAATTAGACACTGTCATGTGTTATTAACTTCAATACGAATTTGAGTACTGGCAGGACCTGTTTTTGAGCGCAAATTTAGAAGAGTCAAAGTATATATATATATATATATATATATATATATATATATATATATATATATATATATATATATATATATATATATATATATATATATATATATATATATATATATATATATATAAGTGTATATATATATCTTGAATAATAACTCAAATAAGGATCAAATTCGGTCATACCCAGTTGAGAGTAAAACAATTACCGCTTAGTGATTCCTTAAACCGACTTATTTGATCTGATATTATTATACTATTAGTGGCCGTTGTTGTACTATCTAAAAATCGAGGGACAACAAAGTTTGTTTTACCGAATGATGAAATTAGCAAAGATGACTTTATATTGTATTAACCCTTAGCACTAAGTCAAAACTAGCATGCATTTGCATAAAAGATTTAAATAAACCATCGACTGAGAAAATATAAATTATAGCCTTATACACATAGACTGATTATTAAAAGAAACTAAATGCCTATAACAAACATCATATCCAGAACAGCACCAGTATAGTTTTGTGTTAAACTATTGACTTTGGAGCTAAGCAAAGAATTTAACTGGCCTTTGAAATCCACTGCTATTATTAATGTATAAAGTTAAAGTTTGAGACAGAAATAAAATCATGCTAAATTTAACTTTGCAATAATTTCCTAATTATCAAACCTATCAAACTGGTCCTTCAATATTTCCATCGTTTCGGAGTAAAATGCAACTCAAAAAAATGAGTTTAGTGCATAGGTGAAATGAGGAGTTGAAAACAAAACTCTTACATTTATAATTGTATGTTTTGTTACCTCTACCTGAAAAATTCATTCCTTACAAGCGCTAAACAAAGGATTAATAGGGACAGACTTATTTTATAGAGGATTGCTAAATGCACAATTTCTGTGTGTCTTAAACTTTTTTTTCAATTTCACTGTTAGCTTTATGTCCGAGAAAAAAGCGAAATTATGCTCTGAAAAGCACATGGCAGTATACAAGTAAATTTGTTCTTTTAATTAGGTCTACCATTAACAACATTTGCATAGACTTATCATGTTCGGGCAAACACTGTGGTTAAATTATGTACAGAATTCAAAGCTTACTTTGTACAAGAAGTCATTAGCGATTTATAGAAGAATTTCTTATAATTGTTGCAAATTAAAAAATCTCAAAAAAGCGAATACAGTATACTTAAGTATATAATAGGCATATGCGTTTATTAATTTTGATTTAAAAATCCAATTGTCATTTTATAACATATTTATTATATATGCTAATGTTGGTTTAGTTATCAAGAAATATACATAATGGTAAAAATGCTGACTACTAATTTTGCTATCATAAGCTGATGAAACGAAAACGGATCAGAACTCAACATCCTATGACTGATTCGGAAAAATGTTGACATGTGATTACATTTCTAAGTACATATTAATACAAAATATCCAGCCTTCTATTGATGATCGGAGTGTTGTGTAGGTTAATATCAAATGTGTATTCTTTGAACCGTAATTAATATAAACAGAGAACATGGAAAGGGACTGAGAACCATGTGCTAAATGGACTATAAAGTTTGAAATATAGCGATAACATCTGTCGGTTACTAGAGCAATCAATAATAGAATTCATCTTTTTCATCACGATATTGACGTAATCTTAGTAAATAGCGCATTTTTATTATTATGTAATAACGATAAAAAATGGCTTCAGCCAATCAATTTTGATCTTAAACAATATAAATACATACCGTATTTAAAACAATAAAGGTTACTGATTGACTAAAATTATTTACCAGGTCCACACTTATCTTCCTAATGATTTGGTATAATCTAAACCTATTTTCCAGGTAGTTACTTACAAGTCTGTGCTAGTGATATAAGGACATTACTCGTTCATTTAGATGCTACGAAAATTATGCACGTAAATAGTTGGAAGATCAAATAAAACTTAATTTAAGGGTCGTTTGTTAATTACCCGCCAAGGCCAGTCACATTGAGTGCGTTTGTTTGGAAACTGGCGTAGCTTCCATTTCCTGTGCATGTGCACTTATAGCCAATAATATCTCAAACCTGCCTAGTGTACCAACAAAACAAAATAAAAGCCATCATACGTACACATCTTTTCACAATATTCATGTGTTTTTCAAACAAAAAAATGTAATTTATACCATAATTAATAAAACGCCAGATGAGGGTGTCTCAATATATTGGACAGGAATTCGTATAACAATAATTCCAAGCTAAGTGTCCCTACACGCAACGAAGATTATAAATTAGAAAATTAACCCACAGTTTCATGTTGATTTTGTCTATTTACATGTTGTTGTTGGGTTTAATGCCATTTTCAGCAGATAAAAGTACGTACATGACAGCCAGTGTAATTGGTGGAGGGAGAACTCCAGAAAACGCAGCTAAGAGCCACCGACCCACGTATACTACTGAAAAGATTTTTCAGATACCCGAGTCTCTAACCAACGTGCACAGACGTGAGATAGCCATGATCTATAAAAGCAACCAATTGAGATGCTTGGCTACCACGCGGCCCTAGAAATTATTATAAGAGGTCTTAAAATGTTTACTTTGCAAAATTTTGTAGCTAAAATTTTGTTTCTTATAAACTGTAGTGGATAGGAAAGAATAGAGTGATTAAACAGAGAAGAAGTTGCCACTAAAACAGTTGCACGTTAATTATGTTTTAAAAGACTTTTATTAATATATGAAACAGTATAAGCCTATTACTTCCCATAATTTCAGACATGTATCGTTATTCATGGCACTGTTTCGTACACTTGTACGGATATGCGTGCGTACGTGAAAAATGTAATTAAACTTTATTTCATAGGTTTTCGTAGCACAATGTTAATACAATTGTTTCAGTAAGTCGGAATTTTGAAAGAGGATTGAGACTATGACTTAGAGATGATATTACATAAATTACAATAGGTTTTGCTTCACATGTCTGACAAACAGCTTGTGTGTTATTAATGATCATATCATAATTAGAACTGTGTAAAGTTCGTTTATCTTTCTTCACATGTCCCTTCGTGGGGGATCGCCCATCCACATACAGCGCAGTACACTCAGAATATTTATATTTGGTCATAAAATGGGAAATATTGATAGAATATCGATGTAACCACTTTTTGGGCATGTAGGGTACTACATGCTACAAAAAGCCCGACTTATGCAGTTAGCACCAGTGTTATAACTTGGCAATAGTTATGCAGTGCGGATTTAAGGCAACGGGCACAAGTGGAAGATGCCTATGGCACCGAGCAGCAGGGGGTACAGCGGCTGCCCAAAACCAAATTTCGGTGTCAGTTGTGTTAGCAGTTTAGTACTATATTAATAAATTTAACAAAATGGCACACATGCACATGAAAATGCATTTTAATACTATATATCTGAGATTTAGAATTGAGGCGCAATTCTGATTACCTTTAAAGTTAGTTTGTGCATAGGAACCCCAAACGTCTTAAAACAGCTATGCAGTTACGAATACAACCCAATAAACTTGCAAGTAACTAGTTATCATTAACAGACCAAATACACATTTGGAGCTGTCATTTCTACCTGGAGATTTAATTATTATCTACGGTCTATATAAAATACGACAGGTCTAAGTGTTTAGCAGACACACAAATCAAGCCAGGGTATGCAAATTAAAACAATTAACTACTAAAATAATGAACCAAAGCGAATTACATGAACTACTAAGCATTGCAAAGAAATCATGGTAATGTGGTAATCGTATACAGTTTATACAAATATGCTTTTAAATGAAACTAATGTGCATATGTTTCTATTTGACCCGTCGACAACTTTCTAGTATGTAGTTTTGAATGAACCTGTGATTCCAACTTTGTTCTGTTTTTACATAGGAAAGCAAAACACACTTCGGTTTCGAGACCCGATTCTGCAATTGAAACTTTATAAAGAGTTATATATTATGGAACAAATCAAAGACGGAAAGTTAAGATGCCATGACATAAATTTGTGTAAAAGATAATGCTGCTTGTGAGATTTGAGGCAGCGACTGCGTTGGAGAAATAATAATAATACGAGTTAACGAAAGTTTTCAAAGACCTTGATATTCGCCGGATTAAAGAAGTTTTGCAGAAGGATTTGAAAAAGTCATATTACTGTTATATTGATGTAACCTGCTTGCATAATTGTGGAATGGTAATTTCGGATTATATAAATTCCAAATGCTGTCTTTGTAGCTCATACTACCATCATCTTTCAGACTGTAAACTGTCTCCAAAGTCATTGTAAGTTTGTGCTATGGATATAAATGAGGGTGCAATTGTACTTCTTGATGAAAATAAAACACAGTTCCTTAGAGTTGATGATTCGATACCGACCTCTGGGTTCATCAAAACCAAACGGTTATATGCTGAGGTAGTTACTCTTAGCAGGAGTGAATTTGTTTTCTGTAACACTGGAACTGAGTCAGACAAGAATATTTACTGTTATCACAGAGGATGGACAAGAAAAATTATTTTTCCGTTTCTCCATTAGTATCATGCATTAACATACCGTGTACCTTGCATTGAATTCTTCTAACACGCAAGTCTATATTTCGTGTTCTGCAACTGAACCTGTGCTCTGTTGTGGATTGAATGGGAAGATAAAGTTTTAATTCATGATTGAAATAGTTGCCCTACAGGAATTGAGTTAGTCAAGATAACGTGTATAGTACTAGATGAGGCTCGCAGCATTTGTCTTCATTCGGCAGATGGACGTCTCCAGCGAATATATGTTCCCATATTCCATCATTTTCTATTGCACTTTTTTCAAACATTCCAGCAATAAATTTAACATTACAGACGGTTCAGAGAAAGAGCGAATGATTTGTTACTTATATGAACTGGCTTAACCTGCATCAGTAACCCTTCCCCATTATAGACATTGATTAAAGTGTTTTGATTAGGCACATACGTAAGTTTCATGTAGAAAGCTGTGGCATTTAAAGTATGGATGTGGGATGCTCTCCATAAGACCTGATAAAAGAATTATTTAGAATTAAAAGCGAACAAGAAAAATCGACCAAAATCAGCTCTTGCAAGGGCTGCCAAATACTATCGAAAACATGTTCCCTTTCAATTTGCCAAATTGTAATTAGAAAAATAAAGTGTACCTATAAGCATTTCGTTTCATTTGTCAGTAAAACAAAATCTTGAACGTTTTTATGACTTGTTCCATCGTATATGTCTGTGTTTGTAAATCAAAAAGAGCAAATAAGACAACGTGAGCATTTCTCTTAGGTCATCGTGTTTGATATGATGATAAATGTGGGTTTCAAAGGATGTATACTAGCACAAACCTGGGTGGATCCTGACTCCTATAAGCATTATATATATATATATAGGATAAGATTTCCCACCATGACAAGGACAAAAAAGGTTAAGGCCGATAAGGGAAAATCAGGAACCTCCCATCTGATAGCCCTAACTCCCGTGAGCGGAGTAGACTGATTAACCGGACGCACACAAAACCGAAAAGTAACCTGGTAAAGGCAACAATCACAAAAGTGAGCGGAACGGACAAACAATTAGCGATGGACTGTCCGGGCCGCGAGGCCAACTGTTCGAAAATAAGTCTACAACCTATGTCTTCACTTTGGCCTGGAAGGCTAACATTAAAACGAGATCCTTTGGAAAGGCGGTCAAAATTAAAAACCAAACATTGTCAAAGCGCTGATAAATGTCAAAATTAGGTGACATACACCTAGAGATTGAATTATTTTTTAGAACCATACAAGTACGCTAAGTACGCAAAATTCAACCTCATCAAAATATATTCAAAATTCACAACTCAGGAACATTTGGATAATTGAATAGGTGGCTAACACATCATTGGTATAGGGACACCCGTAGGAAAAACTGGTTACATTTGACACGGTAATCAATATAACTGAGATAAAGCTAGGTGGACTTAGACATTAAGGACTTTGGTAGACGGGAGTTGAGGCGGAAGGCCGGAAAGCTCATTATCATAAGCTTCATCAGATCTTTTTTGTGGTCTCTGACCTCTAGGGTTCAGGTAAAAGGCCTAGCTCCAAGACCAAGTGTCCTCTTAAAGGGACTGCAATCCACGCCCGGGACTGTAAGCAGTCCTATCAGCCTCACGGCAGCAAGCAACTAAAAATGTCTATCAATCAATCTGTCTACCATTGTTGAGCTGTTACCTTCTAATATTAGCAATAGAAATTGCCATGTTTCTAGAACTCCAAATGCACCTGGACTATGCCATGTGCCTTTTAGACGAACTGTCTAGAGAGGTTACAAAGGAGAAGGAAATAATAGAAGAGGAGGAAGAGATGAAAAAGAAGAAAGAGTAGGAAAGATCCCACCTCACCTTTTGATTATACCTCAGAAATTGCCAAGTTTCTAGAACTCCAAATTCACCTGTAGGCTATAATGAGAAGGAAAGAATAGAAGAAGAGAAAGAGATGAAAAAGAAGAAAGAGGAAAGGATCCTGAGTCACTTATTAATTTGACCACAGTGTGAAGTGAAACCTGAGGTTATGATGCCTACACAACCAGGATGAGCACGATCACTTCAACCACAGCCACTACCATCACTACAATGTCATCATCAACAGTTGTAGTATATGTGAAGGAAGGAAGCCATCACTTTCCCAGAGAAGGAAGATTGGGATAGTAAAGCAACCACAAGCTCCCTCTGCGTTCCCAGCTCAGCATAAATTTGGAGCAGGGCTAGAGCCGGCGATGCGTGTGTGGTGCCAGCCGTGGAAGATGCCAGCATTAGCCAGGTGCAATTGCAGTTATAAAAGAATCCTTTATCAGGGCTAACCAGATCTCAAGAAAAGAGACTATTCATATTGCTAATTCGTGTTAATGTAGTGTAGTGTGACTATTATCACTCACTCTGTTAATGATGTTTGTGTTTGTATGCGCGTTCTTTGATTTGATAGTATATTGGTGTGTGCCTTTTGCCTCTTCCTTCACTGATGAGGATAGTATACAACATGTGCTTTATGCTTGCTCGTTAGTTGGTATGGATAGTTTAAGGATGAGTGTGTTTTTTGTGCTTACTGGCTCGTTGGTGTGAATAGTATATGGATGGGTGTTTTTCTTCTCTTCCCTCTTTGGTGAGGATAGCATTTGATATGTTTTTTATGATTGCTCGTTCATTGGAGTTGATCATATATGGTTGTGTGTTTTATGCTTGCTCGCTCGTTTTGTAGGAAAAAAAATAAGAAGCTGGTGGAGGAAGACGAGAAATTGATAGTTAAAGAAACCCACAAGCCCTTTTCAGAGCCACTTCCTATGTCTCGAGTAGATCTTAATTTTCGTTTTGCCATATATATATATATATATATATATATATATATATATATATATATATATATATATATATATATATATATATATATATATATATATATATATATATATATATATATATATATATATATATCTGTTATCTATGTTTTTATCTCTGTCGTTGTCTCTATTGTATTTGTCCCTGCCTAGTGTTGAATTTGTACGTATTTAGATCAGCCCCTTGCTACTCTGTTGCAAGTGCTCAGTACCGTGACATCGTGGTACCTGTGCCATTCTTCTTGTTCGTGTACATTCACATTATGCCCTATAGTGCCTCACTGTGATCCATTTTTCTGAACATTCGTTGCCCCAAAGTGCCAAAGGCTTACTTTCCTTTATTAGCCTCATATTCCTTTCGGTGCCCCCTATAACTACTGTTATCTGTGCTATCGTAAACTAGCTTAAACCTGTGAAAACTGTCGATGAAATAAAAAGACATTGTTTTGCTTGCTAAATGCCTCCTGTACAGCAAGGTGATAAATTTATATTTGCGGATAGGTTTTACAATCCCACTTAAAACGTTTGATTAAATATAATCTCAATTTTGAAGCCCGGCTTGTAGAGATCATATTGCATACCTCTTGTCAGTATTTGTAATCTTACACATACATTACCAACCGGAGTGCTTGAATATGACTCCTCTAAGATCCCGTGGATAGACATATTGGGTTGTCCTAAGATATTGAACATATATCTTCCTCATACGGAAAACGTAAAAAGAAATAGACTTTAAATATTGAAAGTTTATTTTCTTCTTGACATTGATATCATGTGGATAAACATTATGTATCACCTTTTATATATTTACGTGATTTGTATTTAAACAATACGTTCAGTGGCTGTCATTTTGTTACATACTCATTTTATACATACGTCACTTGCAATATATATCATATATAACAACGATTTGACAAACATGTATGTAGATTGTTTATGAATAGTAATTTGTCATCTTTCTCTAAGGAAATATATATATATATATATATATATATATATATATATATATATATATATATATATATAAATATATACTAAAATAAATATATATAAAATATATATATATATATATATATATATATATATATATATATATATATATATATATATATGTTTATATATATATATATATATATATATATATATATATATATATATATATATATATATATATATATATATATATATATATATATATATATATATATATATATATATATATACTAAACAATCGATGTTCTACTTTGAAATAAATATAAGCGCAGTACGAGCCAGATCTTTGTCACTCATCACCCCTTGATTGCCCCAGAGAAAGAGTCAGCTTAAAGGACGAGTACTTAATGTAACTTGATGAGGTTATTGTGTTAAATGCATCTGATTGTATTGATAGGATTCAATGCAAGACATTGGCTTTATCCCCAACTACAATGACTCTATAACTTTCTGTGGGCTGAGTTTTACCTCATTATCATCCACGGGAGTCACGCCTATGAAGCTATGGCATCACTTAGCTTCATTTATAGCATAAGTCTAAATGTGATATGATGTCAGTAGTGAATTTTCGGCGAAAAGTAGTAACAAAAACCTTTCACAATTAGTTTGATCGCATCCACGTTCCAATTTCACCAAAATTATGCAACTGACTAACAACACAAAAGTATAGTTTCTCTTTCTAATAACGACGATCTGTCTGCTCCAAGATTCAAGTGTATAATTCTTTTTTAACAAATACCAGTCTGTCCGTGTCATTGTCTGTCTCAACATTTCAACAAATTTCAACTCACTGTTTTTATTGCTAGAAGATGTAGTTTGTTTAAATTGGAGTTCAGTACGTACAAGAATATCGGCTGTTTATTTACGACATGTACTGAAATGGAACTCAAAGACAGCGGATGACACAAACTTAATTAAATCTATTAGTCACGAATAACACTTGTATGTTAACTACAATTAGTCTGCTTCGCATTGCTGAGTATACACCCTGTTTTGCAACTTGTAAAAATCGCGTACATAGTTGTGTTAAAAAAAAAATTTGGATAAAGAAATAATAAATATTTACCTATATTATATCATTGGGTAGACGGCGTAAGTAATATATTATTCAAGCCATATGTGCCTAGTAGTTGCACAACTATATTGTAAAGAGTCTTATTCTAATCGATCAAGCGATATCCTTGGACTAAATTATTTCGATCCCTAAGACGTCTTAGGAAGTTAAATGATCGCCCAACGCATAGTTCACCTCGACTATGCAACTCGCTTACAGAAAACTGTTTCTATTTCCAATAAAGGCCATCACGACTGCCTCAAAGTCAAATGCAAAATTGAAGTTTTAAAAAATATATTCTCAGTGTAGAAAATATTTACCAATTCAAGCGCATTTATTTTAACGCATGAAAAAGTTTTAGCTTTTTGTGTGTTGATTTCAGTACACATCTCCCTTTGCTCATCGGCAGATAACACAACCAGCGTTGAATCTATGACGGTCGAACAACACTCATTAAACGATTATAGTTAGCTTGATTTGTTCCAGCCAACGTGAGAACTTAGTGTCATAAACATTGACTGTAGGTTTGCATTAAATATAACCATAAATTTTTACCAGGGTTTTATTATTTAACAGTCGGTGCAACAGGTAGTGTTTTAAGCTATGTAAACAGGTTTTGCTCTTATCGATTGAATGATAATCTTGGAATACGGTACACTGAATAATTTGAAAATAACACCTGAATTATTTGTATCAGATTTGATTGGAATACATCAGCACTTTTTGCACTCCTTTTTGGCACTTGATCAAGTCTGTATTGTCGGAGGGTTTGCCATAGCTGTGATTAGACTGAACAAGGGACTATAAACAAGCTTTGTACTTCTCCTTGACCCGCAACACAGACACACAACACACACATAAACACACACACACACACGTATATGTATATGTATATACATATCCTTTATAAAAGCAATAGTTGTATTGGCCTCACTTAAGTAATGAGATATAGGATCCAAATATGTTTAGGGGATCAATGAACTTAAAATCTATAATAGTAATAGTTGTTATTAACATATTTATTGTTCAAGTAAACAAAAAAGATAGGGTACAAGAATAAAAGATAATATGCAATTATTGTTACCTGATTTAAAACGATAATGACATAAAACGATAATCACTAAGAACATAACAAATATTATTTGCAAGACAAAGAACCACTTCATTATGCGATTGGATACAACATATAACACATAACACGAAAAGACAAGTAAAGCATATAAAAGGATGATCATAAGGATGAAAAAGGCAAGACTTAACGCACACTGATATGCAGATTTTGCGTTATTTAGAAATTAGAAATAGTGGAAGGCTGACAGCGGTGATCTTCATCGTGCATAACAAAAGTGAAATAAAACAGAACTCCTAATGACACGGGGTGGCTGGGTGGGTATTATTTGCAGATGTTACATTTACAGTTGTTACCAATCACAACATAATTAATAATATAACTAAATTAAATTTCAAGTGGTCCCTGAAATTTTCAGTCTCTTCAGTCCATTGAGAGGCAGCTGCATATGAAACAGATTTTTCATTATGCTGTTTGTTTTTTCTCTTGAAACATCTAATATATTTGAATATCTTAATTGTACCTAATGTCTTCAAACATGTCATCACTACACATTTGTCAACCGTTTCATTCAGAAACTGAAATTTTGAGTGGTCTCTGAAATTGTCAGTCTGTTCGGTCCATGGAGAGGCATCTGCATATGAAACAGAGATTCTTCATTATACTGTTTGTTTTCCTCTTGAAACATCTAATATATTTGAATACCTTAATTGTACTTAATGTCTACGAACATGTCATCACTAAACATTTTCCAACCGTTTTATTCAGAAACTGAAAATAGACTATAAAACCATGGACCTAATTATGTGTAAATTCAGTGTTGGCCTTAAGTAAGGGCTTAGTATATTTGCTTGTGTATTAATAATACTTAAAATCCTATCACATTTATGCGTGTTTTTGCGTCGTTTTTCATATGAGTTTATATTGTATGCTTGACCTTTCTCCTTGTAAGAGGCTATAGCTTTTATCTATTCGACTTTTGTTATCTTTAACAACGTCTGCTTGCAATTGTGTTAAAGAACTGACGATGCAATGGAAGCTAATCTGTGTAGAAATATTAATGGAGTTTTCATTTAAAATGACTCATATTCCGAAATTATGTTGCAACATAGATTAGGTGGCTTTTTGTATATAAACGAGACTGCGGCATAATCTTCATTATATTTATAATATCTGTCATTTCTAGTTGTATTCAAGGGTATGTTGAGAGGAATTATTTGTTTAAATTATGGGTTGGATTACACAAGGTGCACATTGACCTTTTGGACCAAAACACTAATTGAATAATTGATGAGTCGGTCAAAGACATTTTGTATTATATTGTTTGGTACATCATTACATACATGAGTGGTGTTATAATTTCTGATGAATAGTCTATACTTTTGGACCTGAGATAGAACATTTAAAATCATCTGGGATTTGTTACACGATACTGCATGTCCTTCTTAAAGATTGTTTTCTATTCAAGGGATATAAGTCATCTGGTAAACTTTCCTGAACGTACTGGTTTTGATTCTTTGCGTCACTGCAGGTATGCCTGAATGAACGACCGGCGTTAAAATCGATTGGAATAGGAATATACTAGAATGGTTTGTTTGTTGAGACGTCGATATGTTTCAGGACATATGGCTAAATTAAAGCTTTTTAACAAAGACTTCTTACACACTTATCAAAAAGCAAATAGTATTTAAAGTTAATATCCACTAGTTTAATTATTTATATTTAATACAAGCTTCATCATAAATGTCACTGGTCATACCGCCATTTCTGAAAACATTCAGTGTTGGCTTGCATTTTGTTGCCATTGAAAGTTTCAATTAGCTTGGCATCTTATACCCTGTTTCAAGTGTGTCAATCATATTGTTAAAATGTGTAGAGCAAATGGACAACGTGTTATTGTCGATATAAACATTATATGTTATCACACTAAAGAGTAATGGTTTGAGGATTAGCCCCTGATAAACCACCTTTTGGATTTTAGTCCAAGTGCGTAAGACAATTTGCATTTTAATTGGTTACGTTCGATTTGACATATAACTATTTAAGAGACCATCCGAGTCATCTGATATAGGATTAGACCTTATCTTGTAAATAAAAGTATCCCGTGAGAGAGTACAAACCTGTACTAATATATCTGAACTTCAATTACATATATTTTTGTATAAGGAGCTTTATTCCGCTCTTGATGCTACTGCAACAGAGTGAACATATATCCATACCAAAAGACTCAAATGATTGCTAAGAATTTTAAAATGTTAATAGGTTAAGACGTGATGATTATAATATGGAAATGATTTTCTTAAATTCTGACATGACCCTTATTTGTATTATCAAGAGGATTGTTCTTTATCAAAACCTGAACAACTTCCTGAGCTTGCTGCAGATCATAAGAAAAAAAAACACCTGACAGAATAAGTTATATTACATCAGTAACATCGCCAACAAGGATTGATACTCTACTTAGTGGCAGCTTGAACGTAAATTGATCCTTCCATAGTCATTTAAAATTTAATATAATTGTATAATCTTAACTTAAAACCCTGTAACTATGATACTAATCTCATTTATGTCCTTGATAATTTGAAGGGTCAAATGGTCAAAAGCAACACCCTCGCCAATTCTTGGTGACATATTTACATAAAATGTAGTTATCTAGTCACAAGTTACCTGCTTTTGTTGACAATTTGTATTATTTCAAGACTAATCAGATAATAACTTGACAATCCGAACATGCATAAGAAAACTTAAACATAAATTATTGTTGAGACGTTCAATGTTTCGATCACAATTCCTTTTGTTAACTCTTAGATATATCAATATTTGCCATCATTGTAGATTCTACTTTAATATAATGATCATATTATAAACAATTGTTTAAATAGCTAACTTTTCACAACGTTAAGAAGACATTGCAAGAGACGTTTGTGTGCAGAAAGAACTACAATAATTTGATGGAGATTTCTAATCAGACATTACTCATATATATATATATATATATATATATATATATATATATATATATATATATATATATATATATATATATATATATATATATATATATATATATATATATATATATATATATATATATATATATATATATAGAGAGAGAGAGAGAGAGAGAGAGAGAGAGAGAGAGAGTTCCAGATCATTTTGTACCGTAGGCAAAGTTAATTTAGTTGTTCCTGTCCTAAATAATAAGGACAAAAACAGTCGAATGTAATCTGTATTCCGACTCTGATTTAACCAATCTTCAGAATTCAGAAATATTAAGAAATCATGCCATAATCTTCCACATCTACTATCACTTGAACAGAGTGAAGTAAATCCTGCATTATGTGAAAGTGAGCACCTGTTTCCTGATTGTTGAACAAGAGTACCTTCAATCTATCATTTACGTTGGTAGTACAGATTGTACACCATTGAAATAGCACCCGTAGAAAATGATTGTACCAAGTTGAACAATATGAAAAAGGGAAATTCATTTTATACATGACATACATTGTAATGAACCAAGTAAGAATAACAGGAATTTTCCATCAATGTTTCTGTGTTTAATGAGTATGATAACACCTTATCTAGATTGTAACCCCAACAAAAATAATCCCATAATTTTGAACAATCGATTGAAAGTTCACTTGCTCCTTATGCTAAGTTGACAGGTATTTGAGGTAATGGTAAATTTTAACGTATTTGTATCACGGAATGGTATATATCTATCGTTTTGCTTAAATATATGTACTCGGATTTCGTTAATTATCTAAAGTGTTCCATGAGGGTGTTTTATGTATATCACATATTATTTCGAAACATTCAGTTTGGTTGATACTATGCACCACGAGTGAAGTGCTTGCGTTCGGAGAAAACGATATTCCTCAATCGCACAAAGTAGGGCTCCATCAAGGGTGCACACACTTTTTCAGCATGCGAGCTACATACAAATTGACCAAGCGATAATGATCAACCTACAACAAAAAAGCCTGACTTCTATTTTTGTAATGCTACGCGATCTACTCACACTAGCTTCACAATCGACCGGTAGATCGAGATCGACGTATTGTGCACCCCTGGTCTAAATAGTCGGTGTATAAATTACCTCACCGTTGAGCAAAATATCATATTACAAGAAGTCCTGTCTGTGAGCATCCTTCTTTAAAGACTAGCAATCTCCAGCGGAAGAGCTGATTGATGAATGATTCACCAGTGATTGATTGATGGTTGATTGATAGGTAGACGCTACGAGCCAGTATAGATCAATATTACGATTGACTCTGGCACGATAAACCAAGACTTTGTAGAAAAACGTTGAGGACGAAATATTGTAATACAAATACAATCGCCAAATTTGGACACTCTTCCGTAATGATTAAAAACCATAATCCATGGTGTGAAGAGACCAGCACCAAACTCCATTTTCCTTCAGAAACTACCCTGTTACTATGCTTGCCGTTGGTCTGCGATATTATTCTTCTTAACGTTCTGACTTTCATTTTGGGAAAAAATATACAGCACCGACTTCACCCCACCTGTGTTCAGCATTTTCGCACTGACCTAAGTCCACCTCATTTACATAAGCATGACTGGAATATTCTTGACTTAGAAAACTGTATCTTCGCACAAATTAACTAGTAAATGAGCTGCCGATATATATTTCAGATGAAAATGCAATATCGGTTAATGTCTTGCGGGGCATTTTTACCTTTGAAATAAAAATTAATTATATCGACAAGCACGCTTTGAGCAAAGGCGAAGTTGCTTTTGTTTGTCGGCAACGTTGCCCTGGTTTCCCCAGTGGCCAACATCCCGGTTGTATGGTTGCTAAAATTTAAAACAACCAGCAATCGCACAAGTGCCATCGTATGTATGTATATATATATATATATATATATATATATATATATATATATATATATATATATATATATATATATATATATATATATATATATATATATATATATATATATATATATATACATATATATATACATATATATATATATATATATATATATATATATATATATATATATATATATATATATATATATATATATATATATATATATATATATGAAACTCTTATGGATTCTCCACTTATAATTGCAGTTACATCAGTTGATAAAAGGAAGGAAGAGGTTCCCTGGTCATATCGTAATCACTTGGTTAGAACCAAACTGCGTGTATTTCTGTATTAACTGTACGGAGTACTGCTATTTAATAAGTTATAGAAAGAGTCACGTGCAAAGCAACAAATGTATGCATTGAAATGGAAGGCATATACACTGCGAGTCTTTTAAAGGAAATAAAAATTGTGGGTTTGTAGTTTTTAGAAATCTGTAATCTGAATAAATCTATTTGACAATATTAAATGACAAATCCTTGCAGTTTTTTCCTAATATAAATATTTTTTACTTAACTAGATTTGACAAAAAAGCTGTGAAACTCAAAATATACCAAGAACATTGGGGCTATGGCACTTTCATTACATCTAGATATAAATGAATTCAAAACTATAGGTGAGAAGGGTGTTCGAAGGCTAATAATATAGCAAGTGGATCCACATTTTTACAAGGTTCAGAGTCGACTTTGATGTTTATGTTGTGCGGTAGATGGGAGATCGGCTATACCTCCGTAGTAACTGTTAGTGGTAGTGCCGATGTCTTGCAATTGTTTGATTATTTGATTCCAATCGCTATAACCCTTTGCCTATATTCTTAATTTCATTGTATGTAGCCCATGTATTTAACCTTAACTTGTAATCGACACAAAAATAGATAGATTTAGAAGCTCGTACATATGTTACTCATTTGTTTATGGACAAGAACGATTCACAAGTCATAATGAATGCATAAAAGAATCAAACCCAAGAGTCATTCCTATGTCAAACAAATAAACACATATTTTGCCTTGACTGCTAAACATCGAGTCAGATTACACATGCCAGTTTAGTAAACGATTACAACCATGTTGTGAAATGCTCTAAATCTTAGATAGTCAAATATTGAGAGAATGTCATGCTTAAAATTGATATAGATGTTACGTTGCTGATGCAGAATTCCATGTTCCATACCTAACTATGTAGCAGACGCGTCAACAAGAATTTATATCCTTAAGCAGGCTCCAAAAGAGATAGGACTCTACTTTAAAAACAAAAATAACAATTAAAATATAAATAAAATGATATAAAGTTGCAATAATACGTGTTTAGCATTGCTTCGTCTGAGCTTGTCGTCCAATAAACGTTCAATTGCAGATTCATTAATTTTGACATGTACTAAAATTGCACCACTTATGCAGCTGATGACACAACGTTGAATCTATTAGCGGCGAAGCACACTAACATAGTAATGATAATTAGCGTGAATTGTGCTGGTCAGTCTGAATATGCATCGTGTTTTGTACAGATAGACTGCATGCTTGTGTTAAAAGATTTTGGACAAAGACGGAATAGATATTTACCTGTATTTTATTATTTGCGGAAGGTATAAACACATTTTCAAACCGTGTTTGTCTAATACTAGTAAACAGTCTTTATTTCGTCGATCAAACGATATCCTTTGAAATACATTATTTCAGTCGCGTAGATGTATTAAACCTCTGAGTGAAGGTCCAACGCATAGTATACCTGAATTACGCAACTGGCTTACAAAATATTGTTTTCATTTTAAACAAGAGTCATCTCCACTGCCTCAATATCAAATAAACAATTTAATTTAACCAACACTATCTATCTAATTGCATGTCTCAGTGTGAAAAATGACAACCAAATTCAACTTACTTATTCTCCTGCTCGCGAAAGGTTTTGTACTTTTCAGTACACTATTCTCTCTGCACATGTGGCAGATTAAACAACCAGCGTAGTATATACGACGGTCTAAAATCGGTCATCGAGTGTTCATATTTGGCGAAACTTTTCTGGAAAATGACAACAGGTTTCGGTTAAATTTTAGCACAAAAAGGCCCAATTATTTGACAAAGATTAATGATTTAGCAGACGGTCTAACAAGTAGATTGTTTGAGCCGTGTGCGCCTAGTTATTGTAAGCCGTTATGGTCAATAGGATTGTCTTTATCGATTGAAAGATAATCTTAAAATAAGTTGGACTAAATGATTTGAAAATAATACGTGAACTACTTGTACTCTATATCATTAGAATACGTCAATATTTTTCTTACTTCATCTTGGTGCATAATCAAGTTTATATTATCGGAGACCTGCAAGCCAAACAAATTAACACAAACATCAACTGTCTAGTCTACAAATTGTAATTTTGATACATTTATGTGGGGTTCAATAATCAACTAATCTTCAATCACCCTGAAAAACTATGGGGTAAACTGAGCACAGTCCGAATTGCAGGTTGAAAAGATTACCATCTACTCTTTGTACTTCATCTATATATATATGGTGGTTTATTATGTCTATTTTCTACTTATAGACCACATAATTTAAAGGTATAATTAAAATCATCTCTGGTCACTGCTCTTGGATTGTGTGGCTGTTTTCAGTGGGGAATGTTCCATTATCTGCTTCTGCATTGGTGTCAGTGATATCAGTACAATAAGCTTGTCATTCATATAAAGTGTGACCCCGCTATAGTACGGTAGTTTGGAGCCATAGAACCAGAATGTGTTTGTGAACTGAACCGTGTTATAGGCGACTATATGCATTACCAACAAATTTTCAAAGTTATGGGCGGGTAATAAAGTGGGTGCAAAAATGTGCGCTTTATTGGCACAGTTACCATTTTAAATTAATTTATATTAAATGAGAAAAAACCTACAGTGATAATATTTAATAGAGTATATATGGTTTTGGCTAGCCAGGATTGGTTAATATATGTTTTAGGAAAAAAAATTGAGAGCTTATCCTAGTTGTAAGTGAAAAATAAATAGAGACATTGTTTTATTGATGGAATTCCAGTTTAACAGTTTTGAACTTGAGAAACTCATTACTGAAATTAGCACCTTACTGTTTGGTGCAGAATTGAAAGCGCATTTTAAACACACGCAGGTTCAGCTATTGCAGCGGCTCTTATCCTTTCCTCTACACAGAAGGTGACATCCAGGTTTCATCTATACTGATAAATATAGGTTTGATCATGGGCACTTAGAAATTTTAAGTTATTGAATTTTTAATATCATTGTGTTTACATAGGTTTACTATGGAAACTGAATTAGTACCATGAGTCCTAATTGATCTTTGCCTAATATCTATATTATTCCGTGAATGTTATATGCGTTTGCTATTTGTTATGTATTTTCTTTATATTCATGTAGGGACAGGCTTCATAGTCAAACTCATAATAGTTGTTGTTCATGTGAAGGTTTTATTTGTGTCTAGGGAATTTTGGTTGTTCATAACCATAGTTCTCGGACTTGTTGAACCTGTATTTTAGTGTGTGCAAAGAAAGAAAGGATAGTTAGATCGACATAGATTGGTTGGGCAATTATTAGTGTCTGTAAGTCTCTATGTTTATATTGTTGTTTTATTAGATTTTTCAGGATTACATTATATTTCGAATCCTATTGTTATTTTCATTTTCAAAATAATATATTCAATAAATTTACGATATAGCGTTTTGTCATTAATATTATTAGTGCATATTAAACATGTATCATTTACACTTCCGCTTTTTCTCTGTATTTTGTTTCCTATTACTTAAATTTCATTTACAGAGTAGTACGATCTGACTCTTTGAATCAAATTTTCCTGTCACACATTCTACATTTGGTATATGTGGTACAGTATGTCTTATAAAGGCATTCTCATGCGTCAGCCATTTCTTGTGCACGTATAGGAACAAAATGATTGTGTTGCCGATGATCCAATACCTTCCCAGTTTGTCCAAATAGCTGGTCAATTTAGTTGTAAGTTTTTTTAGTTCTATATCTTGTTTTCCCTTTACTATCTTTGATATTAATGTATAATATGTTTTAGTTTTTTTTTTCTCATATTTCTCTTTTTTCTCTCTATATATAATAAACATTTTATCCTTCGGTATCTCCCTGGTGGGTCTAATATTTTGCTTAAAGTATTATTGTATATATATATATATATATATATATATATATATATATATATATATATATATATATATATTGAACAAACAATTTAGATCGTTTCTGTAAACCGTAAGTATTGTTCAACATGTTTACACTATTTCATTTTTTCTAGGAAAATAAATTATTTTTGTTAAAAAATAAAATTTACAAAGCTTGTTGTCTTCACTCTTTTCTTTATGTTACTTTGAACGAGACGAAACGTGATATATATATATATATATATATATATATATACATATATATATATATATATATACATATATACATATATATATATATATATATATGTTTATATATATATATATATATATATATATATATATATATATATATATATATATATATATATATATATATATATATATGTATATATGTATATATATATATATGCACACATACTTCAAACGAGATTTGGTTTATTGTTTACTTGCTTGAATCCATTTAAAATTGTATCCTCAGTTTGGCAGGACAAGCCATCCTTGTTCCTTTGGTCTGCATATATGTATTTTCTTAATATAGTGTATTTTGCTGTCCCAAATAAAGCTCATGATGTTTCTTTCAATTGTTGCAATCATTACCTCAGTTAGGTGAGTCTAGTTCCTCCCATGATGTAAATGACTATACGTGTAGGTTTTAATAATCTGTGTTGACTAGTATGTATCCGAGCTTCAATCTGCTTGTCGATCTTATGCACTAAATGTAATTCCTTTTTTTACTTTTTTCTTAATCAGGTGCGAAGGTAGACTAGGGTGATTTCCTCTACAGTTGCCTGTTAGTATAGTTTCTGTTTTCTCATGATTTATTGCTGAACTAGATGATTTGCCAAATATAAAGAATTCATGTTATATGTGCCTGAATGTAAATCCATCACTGGTATAGCAAGTGCTCTCATCTATCTGTATGAAATAAATTTTTTAATTCTTTCTTCAAGATATGCATTTGTATCCCATAAATGTTAGTATTGTTATTTATATTTGTATTCAAGGACTCTATGCACATTCCATATAGCAACACGGATAGAGGGGAACCCTGTATTACTGAACGATTTATTTTTAATTCGCCTGTTAAGACTCCATTTACTATTATTCTTGAATATATTTTATTGTACAATGCTTTTACCCAATTTATTATGTTTGATCCAAAACCACATTTGTTTAGAACCTTATATATGATGTGATGCTCTATTCAATCAAAATCTTTCTCCTGATCAAACAAGAGCAAGGCTCTTTTTTCTCCTTTACAGTTTAAACACAAATCCTTTGTAGCTATGATTTATATCTATTTTTATCAATTGTTTTCCTGATTATATTATTATTTTACTTAAATCTTTTTAATCTATATTTAAAAGTATGATGTGTCTCCGGTTTTTAATGTCCTCCCTGTTTCCCTTTCCTTAATATATATCATATTCCTTAAACTTTCTGGCATTTCTCCTGATAATAAAATATTATTATTTAGTAACTTCTAGCTCTTTTTTAAAAGTAATATAAAATTCTGCCGTAATCCCATCGGAGCATGATGACTTACTATTAGGGTTTTGATCGCCTTATCTATATCATTTACTGTAACGAATTTGTCATATTCCATTTTGTAAATTTATTGGTATGTCTTCGTAAGTTGTATTGCATAGGTATCTATAGTTTGCTCATCAATATTTTGTGACTCATATTAATAATTCTTAATTACTTCTAAAATCTCTTGTTTATCTGTATAACATTTATTATTTAGTTTAATCATTTCAATTTTCGTGTCTTTCTCTTTCTTTATTTCTATTCTTTGGTATAGTCCCTTCACATTCTCGTATAAGTGATCGTATTTTCCCGTCCTTATTTTCACTCCTGCAACTGTTTCTTTTTCAATTATTTCCCTTTGCTTAGTTATTTCATTTGAGTATTAATTATCTGTACACATATTAGTTTGAGAGACTGCAGCAAGCAAAATTATTAATAAATAAGGGAGTTATATTTCCAGGGGACAGACGACATTATTCACTGGTCAACTGACTGCATAAATTAACACCGCCAAGCCACGTACACATGATAGCGGCCTGCGCTTGTTTGATGTTTTATAAATCGATGACCCATAAATTGGACAAGTTTAGCTCTACAATTGACTTTGATGATGGGCAATGTACCAAAATTAATTGATCTATGAATTGAGGTGAGAATATTTTATCAACCGCCGCATTGTTTGTTGCTTAGCTGTGTATGCAGTTTATAGAACATATATCGGATATTGTTTGAGCAACGCTGGTATAAGGAATGTATTGAAGAAAAACACAAAGTAGACTTGATGGCCTAATTGCTCATAGAACAGTAATAATAATATTAATATTTATGAGCTGTCATCATTTTAACAATAAACAAAGTTCTCAAAAGGCTCCGACATTGGTTCAGATACTCATATTTCCGATATTTACTTTAGCACAAAACTGAGAGAAATTTGATAGATTTAAAAATTTTAGGAGAAACGTCACGATCGTTTAATATTATAATCCATACGTGAATTTCTTTCTCCGCAAAATGATAATAAACTTTCAACACGTTATTCTTTGCACTTTTAAGAAGAAATGTTTTCCGTGTACGAGAATAATGCATGTATATATGTTGAAAGTTACGCCACAAACGTCTTGTATTCAAATTTAAAAGCAATCTCTTTTCCGAGATGATAATAAAACTTAGCGTAATTTACTTTTGGTATTTATTATTTTGTTTACGAGAACAATACCGGTAATAAGGTAAAATAAATTTCGAGAGCCATGCCACGACCGTGTTGCATCCAAATTCATGTTACAAAGGAGTGCATTATAGCGGAGTCACGCTATATATAATAAAATAAGTGCAAACATTGAGTCCTTAGGTATACCATATTTTTTTATACCATATATGACTTACCATATGTACTTGTTTATAAGTCAAGTCATGTTGCCAACTGCAACGACCAAGATATACCATCACATAATGTGCTGGCAGATATATGTATGTGCAGTTTATTAGGAGTAATCAGTCCAACTGCAAACGGCACAGATCCAGATCTGCTGTCGCAAAATGCACCATCAGATCTGTATCTGTGCAGTTTGATAGGAGATTTAGTACAACAAATAATATAAACCCTGATGGCAGATCACAATCTTTGCTTGCAGTTTGACTTGACTTATAATGGAAAGTACTTATGGTTATAAGATTGTTGTTGTGTTGCACTTGTTAGGTTCTGTCTCAAATACTGTATTCCAGGAAACATTTTTTTCAGTGAATATATAATAGAAGAGTTTTTCAGTAGGTATGTTCTGATCAATAAAATATGTTGTTTAGAAAGATTGACTATGTTTTCTTGTCGTGTGTCTTTAACTGACTGACGAATTATCTTGATCGGTGCATTATAACATCGGTACCTTGAGTGAAGACTGCTTGTGCTGAGCTACATAGTCATCTGTTTTAAGACTGTAAAGATTTATTTTGTTACAAAATTTGTTTCTTGAAGATTATAGAAATTCTGGAAATAACTGAATGGGTCTGTAGTTTTCTAGATAATTTCTCTGTCCTATGCAATGGTTTCATTGCTACTCGTTTTAAGGTACACATAAATTTATTATATATTAACGTTTTTAATAAACTAAAGCTCGTTTGGTGAACTGACCAGTATATTATGTCTTTGGACCTATACAATTACATCTATCTTTTAGAAGCTAACAACAAATATAGTATTTCTTATAATAGGATTCATAGAATGTGTGTTTACATGTTGTAATTATTATAAAGTAATCAAAGTACTACCAGTATTATAATTCATTACAGTGCATTGTTATGTCGTCCTCTTCTGAAGTTATGGGCCGAATTGCATGGTGTAATTATTATAGTATATGGTTTTGTTTTGTTCGTTTGAAGTTATGGGCAACAATACATGGTGTAATTATTACAGTATATGGTTTTGTTGTTGTCTTCTAAAATCATGGGCCAAAATACATAACGTAATTATTACAGTGTATGGTTTTGTTGTGCTCTTATGAAGTTATGGGCCAAAATACATGGTGTAATTATCGCCGTGTATGGTTTTGTTGTTGTCTATTGAAGGCAAGGGCCAAAATATATAGTGTAATTATTACAGTCTATGGTTTGTTGTGGCGTACTGAAGTCATGGGCCAACATACATAGTGCAATTATTACAGTGGTATGGTGATGCATGTTTTCGAAATCAAAACCGTTCTTATGCTAAAGTCAGTAATAGGAAACTTACCAAAATTATTCCTGAAACGTCACCGATAAATTGTACAGTTTAAACAGAGCATGTGATTAAGGTTAAAGGTCAAAAGTTTGCTAATTCGTCTAATGCTAGCATTATGGATCCATGTCAATCTGCGTTGTCACTGGTTTTTCCTTAAGTTCACCAAAAACGAATCAAGAAGAAACAATTTTGTAATATTTCCTTTCATTTAATATAATAGAATTAAATTTAAGTTGATTTGTATTCGTTTTTTTTAAGACCTAAATTCCCGTAAGTAAGAACATTTTACACACATTGCTGCCACAGGGCAATAAAGCATTCAGAAGTGTGGTCCTTCAGAGTTAGAAGTGTTGGCCTTCATTTTCAACAGTTTTCGGGGATAATACCGATAGTCTTATATATCAAAATAAGAAAACGAGAAGTACAGAGATAAACAGCATCATTTTGTTTTCTCTTAGCAGTGATGTCTTGTTTATTATACTGTTTCATTCCATATACTTTTTTAAAAATGAAAATCTTGTACGATTATGACTATACCAGCCCACCATAGCCTTGATTGTTGAACAGCACAATTGAGAAATATGTAATATTTTATATAAATCTTACAGCTCTTTTCAAATAGTCGGTTACTATGAAAACTGGAAATTAAAGGGATTGTTTGATAAGTGAACTCTTTTGTGTGGCTACATAAATGAACAAAGATTCATCAATTGGAAACTCTTGTGTGGATTACGTACGTAGAGTCACCATGTTGGATATATTTGTGGCTGCATAAATGGATTCATCAAGTGGAAACTCCTGTGTGGTTAAACAGATTGATCAGGTGGGAATTTTTATATGAATACATACAGAAATGCATCAATGTGGACTCATATTGCTAAATGCAGAAATTCATCAATAAGGAACACGTGTGGCTACATAGAGATTTATCTAATGGAATCTCTTGTGCGACTAAACACATAAATTCATCAAGTTACGCAATTTTCATAGATCAATACGATTGTGATGAGAACAAAAATAAATCTGACCGAAATTTTCCTATCAACAGTATAAACATCTAGGTGTACCTATGTTTTTATTTTACGTTTTCAAGTGGTATTAACAAATCAAAATGAATAATTCATTTGCTAATGGAAAAACAAACCTGTATATGAGGATTGGATGAATTTTAAATACCGATTTTGCTGTCAGAAATGTAGCTTTGATGAAAAAGCATCATTAAATCTCAAACAATAGACAATTCTACTATTTTCATTCTTAAATCTATAAGTACTCGCTTACGAGTCTAACTGCAAACCGCGCAGACACATATCTCCCAAAACATAAGCAATGAAGTTTGGCAGATGTAATCAGTAGCACAAATAAGATAGACTCTGATCTGCAGGCATATTATGTTGAGGCAGATCAGGATGTTTTTTGTTTGCAGTATTGAGTCGACCTATAAGCGATATATATTATATAGGTACCAGATTGTTCTTACCATGCAGAGTGTTGTTAAGATATTTACAAATGGTAAGACAGGCTGCAAATATAAACAATAGTCATGCATCAAGACAACATAGCTAGCTCAAGAATCACTGAACACTTTAAAGAAATACGGAATATTTTCTTCAAGATTGTTGAATACTTCATATAAAAACTTGAAAAATAGCCCAAATTAAAAATTAATATACACATACGTACGTACGTACCTACATACCTAAATAGATGCAACACGTTTGGTATCAATGTGTCGCATCACATAAAGTGGTATGAAGTGGCATGTGTTAATCTACCTAATGATCCTGCTCCCATCCACTAAGAGTCTTCAATTGTTTAACGGAAGAAGGACATTTGCAAAATAATAGGCATGTTAACACCCATGTATCATAATCAAAATTTTAATTTTGTTCTTTAGGTTTGATTACCATTTATCCTTCGCAGTCCCTAGTCCCCTAATCTACAACATCCTTTCGATCTTCAAAGGCCATTGGTCACCTCAATATGTAGCACGTGGAACAAATAAGGCTCAGTTATTTATGGGAACAATAAGTACAAAAAAATAATAACAACGAGCGTAAACTTACATGTACTGCACCTATTCTTCTTGCAGTTGATTACTATAGTACTGTGTTGCAATTTGTAAGTTCCAAAATCTCTGTCTAGGATGAATGGAATAAATACACCGGCTATTACTATGTAAAAATATGTCCCTGAAGAAAATTCTGTTGATGTATCAAAAATAACCCTTGAGAGATTTATAATACACGTAGATTTTTATGATGAATGAGTACATTTTCAGGTCTCCACCAATCATGTGAATATCCAACTTTTTTAAATAGGCACTTGCTATGAATAAAATTGGTTTACTTTCCATAATGATGCAAACTGAATTCAAATGGCAATCAGTTAAGTTATACGCCATAGCATCACAGGAGGGGTGTAATTATTCAGCTATTGCATACCTGCGTGACTATCCATTCGAGCGTCATAAATTATTGATAACATAATGTAAGTGTGATAAATTCTACCAGCCAGAATGATCAAACAATTCACCAACCTATCAGATATTTAAAACAATTCAAGCATGTATATTATCTTTGATGTGGTTTTACGCACATTACTCTGCACCCTACTTGCAAAATTGTGATTATTTTGGATGGTTGTTTTATAACGACAATTTTGAGACATTGCTTGTTTTATCCTGCCAAAGAAATTGGAGACAGGTCCTTTCACACGGACAAAATGAAGCAACTTACTGGATGGGGATTGAACATATAAACATTTGCATTACAAGTCCAATGCTTTACCAAACGCATCGCCAGAACAAATGTGAACATAAAATTAACAAAATTTTAACTTTTAACCACTGCCTGTCTCCCAGTTGTTTTCTTTAATTGCCACAAAATTAGTAAGGTCTCACTATCTTCTCCCAGCAATGAAAATTAGTTTTTATCAGGTGGAAATCGGGTATTTAGTTTTTATGACATTATTGCTTCCAATAAATAACTGACGTAGCTATAATGTGAAATCTAGGTATGTCTATTAGAGCAGCTATTTATGACTGGCAAATTGTTTTATTGCCCAATAAAATTTTCAATATTACATTAAAACAAGAGTAAAAAGGTAATCATATGGGCAATATTACATCAAAACAATAGTCAACAAGTAATCACATGGGCAATATTACATCAAAACAATAGCCAACAAGAAATCACATGGGCAATATTACATCAAACGAATAGACAACAAGAATTCACATGGGCAATATTATATAAAAGCAATGGTCAAAAGGTAATCACATGGGAAGTATTACGTCAAAACAATAGTCAAAAATTGATCACATGAACATATTATATCAAAACAATACTCAAACTGTAATCAAATGGGCAATATTACATTTTTTAAAATATATTTTTAAGCACACGTTCCTAATCTGTTGAAAAAATAAATTTGGTTGCCAGTCAAAAGATTTTAGTGAGTTATGATAATTTGCTTTCATCTCGATAAGCAATATAAATTATCATACACTTATAAATATCCAGTTATGATATTATATTAACACTGTAATTAAAATAAGCACATTTTGGATTGGACCTATTTAGTCATTATTTTCCTGTTAAGAGTTATTGCAGTGAAAGGTACAATTATTTTAGATGTAAGATTCACTTGCTGGATTTTTCAAAGTATTATACTACATGAAAAAAACATGTATGATAAAGGTCATTTCATTTAGAAATATTAGTCAATAAATGTATTATCATATTTGTTTTTATCTAACAAAATGTTATAGTACGAGCGTTATTCGGGAAGAACATTCAGGTTTAGAAAGTTTGGTCCTGTGATACATCATTATCCCATATGTACTGTAAGTGACACCAGTGACGTAAGTGTTTTCTTTATGTTTATTATTTCTCTTCTTTTTCATTTCTCTGTCTATTCAAGATTTTTATCGCCTTTTACAGATGAGTATTGAACACTAGGAAGACTTTCAGGACAGTAAGGTTAATCTAGTCTACCTGTCGTCGTTCATCAAAAAATCTCTCTTCTTTACACCTCGTCTCTTACTATTATTATGTTTGAAGGAAGAGCTTTTGTTCCAGAATGAACAGGCTCAAGCAGCAGTTCCGTTAGTTTTGCAGCGGTAGAGCTATCTCCATGTGATAAAGATGTTTATTTTTTTTGTCCTTCTCATCACCCTCGGATTCACAAATATATACACCTATCGCTCTAAGTTTCTTAACTCTACCTAGTCCCGTCACCATTATCCCATGTTTCTAGAAATATAGCGGTCACTGAATTTAGGCAGAATCATTTGGTGATAATTACTAACATAGGGAATAAAATCTATCGATCTCATGATTTTACTCTATAATTATATAAAGCAGGATTTTCCTGATGTCATGTATATGTCATTATATTGCTTATGTGTTAATTTTCAAATGTTTCTTATTTTATTTTTGTTTCCTTACATTTCATTGTAATGATTTTTTTTCACGGGATTTGATATGTTCTTTCAGCAATGATATTTATGGAAGACGTAAATGGTATTACATTAGTAATATTTTGTGTTCACCCTGGTGCACGATAGTGCAAGCGCTACTCGAAAACGATTGGCTATTGCCAAGGTAATTTTGTCTAGTCTGAATAAATAATGTTTTATTATTAATTTTGTTTTCAGAGTGAGAGTTGATATGGGTTCTTGCTTCGTGACAAATTAACTGTTTTCCCCATTGCGTTGTTTAAGTCTTAAGAGACCAAATGATCTATCTCACGAGATCCGGATAATAATTTGTCAGATATTATACCCTTTCTGAGCACTGGTCAGTTAGTTGCATTTTTTAAACCTTGAAAGCTGGATACGATTTTATTGTTACATCAGATTAATTTTGATATTCGTTGTTTTTGGAATTAAATAATATTTTTTTCTGTGAACCAAATGAGTTTATAGATTCTGAGAGAAAGAAATTCAGCGGAAATTTATTCTCGAATTATTCGGTAACCTAAATTGTGATTTAACAGAGGAATTGCTGCTGTTTGTACAAGACCGCATATGACGTCATCGCCATCCATATTTCCACGCCGTTGAGATTCGAACGTGGATGTGTGTAAGAACTAATTAGTGATAGGACTTGTATTTTTCATTCTAAGGATTAAATTTTGGATCATATGTGCAAACCCTAAGTCATATATCCAATTTTTACATTGTTCTTTTTGGGAAATAAATTATTTTGTTAAAATATACTCAGCTTGTTGACATAACTCTTTTCTCTTGTTATTTTTGTACTAGCCTGCATGTGACAATGATCACTGTGCGGGTAAGTGAGAGTTTTGTTTGGAAAGTCTTTTTCTAGCCCCGTGACTTTCAGGGTGATAGGCCAAAACTTCAAGCTGTTGGATGTCTAATTCATGCATAAGGTATTTGAAATAATCAACATACAATAGCTGGACAGATTCTGAGAGACAAACACGTGTTAAAAAAACACTGCCTAAACTTTAAGAACATTTTTTGCTTTAATATTCTTCAAAGGCATAGCCTATGAAAATCTTGACGACTTACACGTTATGATCAACATTGGTTGCTTGACGTGGTATTAGGTATGGAACCGACATTACCATGTTTCTGCTAAATGGCTTGTCAAATATATACTGCCATTGTAAGCTTTAAGGTCTTTACTGATACCAAAGGTAGAATTTGCACTGTGCTGTAAAACAAAAATAAATAGGCTGTAAATTTATAACATTGGGAATTGAAATAGATAATCAAATTTTACTTTAAACATGTTTTTTTATAGCGGCTACCCGATTCTGCCAACCAGCGGCAGCGGTAAATTAACCCCACAAAATGTCCAAATAAAAATGGGGTGGGAAGAGACATCGAAACAAATATCATTTTGTAAATACATCTAATTGTATACAATTTGATACATTTAAAATGTTTTGTGCTTCTTCCCAGGAACATCTCCTCAACATGTTAATACTCTGATAAATCAGCTGACTGTAATTCGGTAATATAATTTGAATGTTGTATTAAATAAGACCTCAAAGTGATATAACCTCTCCTTGCTAGGACCAGGAGAGCAGTCATATAGGGCCTTTCACGGTTGTTATCAATTCTTGAAAACACCAATGGGCGTCCGGTGCAGCTTACTTTCGAATAGTTCAATCAATAATGATGACAGATGTAAATCAACAACATGTGATAGACCGCTTACATTCTGCAAGCAAAATCGATATCTCACTATCAGAAAAAGAAATTTTATTAATATTTGATCAATTATCTTTTTCATCTTGTATTTTTTCAGTAACTTGCGCTGCTCCCAGCTTCAAAATAATGTGCTCTGTTCTTCAACACTTCATTATCTTACCTTTACTACCTCATGCTCTAGTTTGTATTATTTGATTGTGCGAAAGTGTATCGCTGCGTAAAATGATTGCTACTGCAATTTATCGCGCTTGAAGAATAATGAAAATATGTTTATGTTTTACAGCTTTAATCATTCGAGTTACTGGAGGTTGAACGAGAAGAAGAAAAAATTCTAACTTCTTGAGATTCTTATATTATCGATGTAGACCATTGCGTTTCTATTAATGTTCATTATTACAATAATAAAATAACTTGAGTTATATCTAGAAAGGATATATGTCTTTCAGAATACACAAATGTCATCCACTCTTGAACAAATATGCGCACGGACGAGTATCTTTGATGATAATTTTAATTTTTTTTCCTTAAACGGTTGGAATTTTTAGAGTATATAAATTGGAGACATATCGATTCTATAAACATTATGTATGTATATAACATATGTGGCTCTAACCTATCTGCCTGTCTGTCCATATGTCTGTGTATCTGTCTCATTTCATCTGGTGCATGGACTGAATCAAAGATTTTTAAACTTACATATTTGATGCATGGAAAGTCAGACAGAATTGAACCAAATTCAACAAGTCTGTTCCAGATGAATTTGTTTGTGGTAATCAGAAATGTTCTCTAAGAAACACAGCCAATTTGAAAGTTATTACCACGTGTTTGCGTAAGCAAAGAAAAATCATGCTGAAATTTAGTGCATGCAACGTCACATGCTTGATATTTCAAGTTTTGAGAAAACTTGCGATGAAAGTAAAATAATAGATATTAGGGTGAATGAATGCATTGCTATATTTGACTGGACTGGCAAGAAAAAATTATATATCCTGAAATGCTTTTCTATTGATTATAGATGAGAGAACCATTCACTCCACCACCACAATAAAGAAAATGAAACACACAAAAATCATTGGAAATGTAAATAATATGACAATTGTGCGGTATTTACACCCAAATATGAATAAATATTCAATATGTATTATTTACACTGGTATAACATAAATATGGACAGTGTAATATATTCAATTAGTTGATACCATTTGACAGTGGGTAGTAAATATTATTTAATTATCTTATATAATGTAAGTATGGACACAGAATCTAATTATTTGATTTAATATCTATACTTATGCTTCTAGTATGAACAAAAGATGTTAGATACATTTAATTTATTCATTGGTTTAACCATAATGATCTGTAGTACAGCTAAATCTATACTAAAATCTGAATTATCTGGAACTGGACATTTTTGATGGTCATGCGGTTGGACTAAGGGAGGCAATTTTAAACTCTACGATCAGTTACTCCATTGCAACTGTGAAATCCTTTATTGTATGAAATTGACGTGTCGCAGCGCCATCTGCTGTCATAATGAGTCATATTTTTAAGTTATCTTTAGTAATGTTAACTTACAACGTTCTTAATGCTACATTAAAGGTGCAGTCTGTGTTACTTTGATATAGCAGGTTTATAACTAGAATATTGAAACTTAATATCCGATATAGCATTTGCCATACAACAAACTTCATAATCAGTTCTGTAGCTGGCAAATTGCAATGACGCAGAAGGAAAGTAGATCTAAGCACTTGCAAGCATCCATTTGCAGCTTGCATCAATGAAGAATAGAAAATTCATGACAAGAATTAAGAATGTAGCACATGCAAGCAGCCATTTACAGCTTGCATCAAAGAAAAATATAAACTTAATTACAAGAAGTATAAATGTAGCACTGACTATCAGCCATCTAAAATAATGCATCAAGGAAGACTAGAACAAAACATGCATAGAATTATGATGGTAATTCCCCTTCATTTGATTAAGCTGACAAATATATGTACTAATGTCTTTCTCTCTTGTGTAGGTGGCACTCACCAGTTATTATGTACGTTTTAGATCGTGATGTATGTCAGTTTAGAGCGTGATGTATGTAAGGTGATGTTTGGATATTGTACTTTCGGAAATTTTAATTGATCCTATAATATTGCTAACTAAACTGACTGCTCACTTCTGCTCCAAAAATCAACCTGAATTAATCTTGGCAGCTATTAAAATATGGAAATGAATTACACCAAACTCAACAATACCAGCTTCTAAAAGTGAAATGAATGAATCACCAAATACATAAATGTAGAAACAAAGTATCGACTCATTTTCTACAATTTATCTCTGAAGTTTAAGAGGTGAAAGTGAACAAGTAGAGTTAGCACCTTTTTGAAAGATGCACATCTGGAGTAAGGCCAAGCTGTATACTCTCTCTAAACCATATTACACCCATCAATCATACTCCACAATAAATGGAATTAAAGGTTCTTTGAACAATACCTAATATATACAAGGTCTTTTTTAAATTGCTTGCATAAATAGTGCGGAATCCAGGGAAAATTCATTTTCTTTAAAATGCTAACCCCACACACTTGAAAAAGGCTAGGATGCTAATTATGCATGTCTTTACATATATGATTTTATCTCACGAAAGCATGCAGCACTTGCTCTTAATAATTAGAAACAAATTTAAAATTAACAACAGAGAAGTAAGGAACGGATCAAATGCATTTTTAAACTTGTTGAAGCTTTATACACAAAAGATAACTATCCGTATTGATTTGACATCCCAGTACGTCAGTGAACCGCTCCGGTGGCCTTGTGGTTAGAGCGTCGGCCTCGGATACGAGAGGTCGTGGGTTCGATCCCCGATCGAGTCATACGAAAGACATGCAAAAAATGGTACTTCGCATTAAGAGGTTAGTGTTAGGACTGGTCAGCTTGGTGTCAGGATAATGTAACTGGGTAGGACATTATGCTTAATGTCTGCATCATGATGCCCCAGTGCTAGACATCACTATAAATAGGAACACTGCAGACATCGCAGCGATATGACTAAAAAATTGTTAAAGCTACGTTAAAATCATAATCACTTCACATCACCAGGATATCAGTCGTAGTCCCTCTCGTCTGCATACCCTTAAAGGTCCCTATCACAATTTTACTGACATAGCCTCACACTATGAATGAGAAAGATTGGTGACTGGAAAGTTTCACGGGAATAGAATCGTTAACATTTTTCGCTTGCACATTATATATGAAGGGCTTATTCACGTGACTGCAAAATATATCGTTGTTGTGTTTAAGTTCCACTGAACTTCCAATTTGTTCAGAGATGCTCTCAGATGCAGTGCAGCATGAACAAACGGTAGCTCTTTGACTTTTCATCCAAGTCTACTCTTTTGATGCGCGGTGAGTGGTTTGGAAAGAAGTGTCAAACCCGCTTTGCAAGACGTGTGGTCGAGCAAAGATACTGCCAAATGATAATTGTTGCTTCAATCCCAATTGTTTCTTTACCCTCCAGACATATCCGTTTCTAATTTCCTCGTCATCTCTTCCCGTTTCATGCTGTCTGCCGCACGAACTCTGGTAATCTGTAGTCTTCATGATGCCTTGTTATTGAGTCTTCATTTCATATTTCTTATTTTGACGTTGACAATTCATACCGCAGTTTCGGACACAACATCAGAAACCCAGGTGTATAATATTTCTGCTGATCGTGAATTAAAAAAAGCACAAATGAATTATAATTTATTATATCTTTGAAAAACATCAAAGAGAAGAATTTGCTTAGTTCCCTTCTGAGAAACAACTGCAATATGATTATATTCATATTGAAATTACAGGTGCAGGATATTACCAGTATACTGATTTACTCCGTTATTTATTTCAGGTCGTACAAATCTGAGGACTTGTTACTGTAATGGTACTTCAGTAGTTTCTATCCATAAGGGATGTACTAAAATTCCAGAGTAATAATGTTACAAATTCAATGTCTTTAGCAGCACGTTTCATTTTTCATGGCAATATAATCAAACACACTTATTATTGTAAACAAGCTCTCTAGTGTCAGCCGTATTTTTCACTACATTTTCAGCCTAATCATCAAACTTTAGTTAGATTTCAACTTATGCAACAATTAATACAAACATAGCAACTAAATTTCTTATAAGGTACCGAACATTTAACTTTCGTTGTGGGTAGGTGCGACTTTATTTGTTGTACGACACCCCATTTACCTTGATCTCAATTTTGTAGATAATACAATGGTTAAAATAAGATATTGTCTTGTCATAAATAGGAGCATTATATTTTATCGGCTATTGACTCACATAAATCAAGAAAAATGTGTCAGGACTCTGTCTCACAACAGAATTTTAAATTGATGTCTCCTACCGTTGTACATATTGTAGTATGTTCAGAAATACCGTGGTGTACCGTGCTACAAATCTTTTTCATGGTACCAGCTCTAATTCCAACCCGTTGCACACACAAAATTCTCTGTCGGCGACGGACTAATGCATCTGCAAATTTACCATCAAGTACCAATATTTCAAAGTATATTTAGGATTAACGTACTAAACGTAGTGTCTTCTCCCTTGCTTAAAATGAGTAAATTTGACAGCGACGTATATTTTTGACAAGACTTGACCATGAAACTTTAAAACTTGATATTTCTTCTGATTTAACCGTCGAAACAACCAAATTGGAGAAGGTACGGACGAAATATGGTACTTAAGTCAACAAAGGTGGAGAAGATACGGACGAAATATATTGCTTAAAGTCAACCAAGGTGGAGATGGTAGATACGAAATAGGTTACTTAGGTCATACAAGATGGAGACGGTACGGATGAAATAAGATAATTGTGCCAGCTTCAAAACCACTTGTGATAATGAATGTGGTTCTTGTCTCATAAATACATTGCAATTAGAGACTAATATCAGTGTCGAAATTACACCATATTATACTAAAATTTAGATAATTCGACTGAACCATGCTTAATAACTTTCGTAAGTATTTATTTATATAACTGCCGTTCTAGAGCTAGAAATATCAAAAGAGTTGTAGATGTTCGACCGTGCATGACGACTTTGATGAATCAGGTGTATCGTCGATCCAGTTTTATAAAGACATACGCATAGGTAAGACTAAACGATGTTTGGTGTATTATATTGTAGATCTCTTGCAAAGAATAAATAAAACTATACAATTATCAGATGTCATTAGGTGTTATTGTTAAGACGCGATTCCCCTTTGCGGCTTTTGTAAATGCTTATTTACCTTGTGATCTTGTTAAACGTGTTGTTGATTAAATGCGTAAAATTAACTCATTTTTAGAAACCTAGAACAACAAATGTTTATATCTCAAGACAAATGAATATCAATGCTCTCAGATCCATTCCCGTTCCAATTGTGCGCTAAGTTTGGTAATGTCATATTGAACTTACAAATACAGCTAATACAGTTGCCCATAGAATAAATATTTACTTTTCTCAGTGACTCACCTACAACTGTTTCTTAGTTGGATCCTGTTTCTGCACAATATGCTTATTGCTTGTAAGGGATAAGATAATAATTTCTACCTTACTACGGTTTGCTCAACTTTAATTGTCAGTGCTGACTTACTTCCCGGTCTTGATTCATGCAGACAAGAACGACTACATTTGAAACATAACATTAAGGGGCAAAACATCACTGCCGAGCAAAATAACTACTGAATTAAACAAATTTGCATTCCTATTAGAACTGATTGAGATCGGTTGCTGTATAGCAGTCTATATAGTAATGGCAGTACTAATCTCGTGCATATGAAATGGAGTAATGGGTTTGACTCAAACAATCTAACATCCATATCCAGGTCTGGTACCTAGGGAGGAAATTCTATCCTGGTCAATTTTCTTATACAGGTCTGATATTTTTCGATAACTCATTCTTTGCATTTTCATAAGTTGGATATTTTCTAGTCCGGCAAAATTAATTTCCCTTATTTTAATGACTGCAAAAGCTGTGTGCTGAGATCATGTACAAATTTCAAACGTAGGTCAGATTCTAAACATACACAGATGTGAAACAATGGCTTAAAAGGCAGGCATATTACATTTCTAGAGTTATTGAGATATGTTATCTCTTGCACATTCATATGTACATGAGTAAAGCATTTTCCCTATGCAGTAAAACATGTCTTGAAATACTACGGTTATGGGAGACAACCTGTCTTGAAAGACCTGATTCTTCGTGCACATACAGGATAAGGTTATATATCATGATGATATCATTAAGAATTTCAGTCACAGTACATGAAAGTATCATTTGCTCCAATGTGAATGTTGGAAACGTAACAACACATTTCACCCAACAATCTCCCAGAAATTCATAATAACTGTGGAGCAACCCCCACCAGACAAACAATGGATACAATGAGCAAAATAATCTTAATGCACGTCCATTGCACACACTATCTTCTTTGAATCAGATAATATAGTGCTTAAACAGAATATTATCTTGTTTAAAAAAAATGATGTTTCTTTCAAATAAGACATCTAATAATATAATCTAGACTTATTTTCCAGGTAGCTATTTGCAAGTGTGTGCTAGTGATATAAGAACATTACTCGTGCATTTAGATGCTACGAAAGTTAACAACGTAAATAGTTGGTAGAGCAACGAACTCGTAATTTAAAGGTCGTTTGCTAATTACCCGCCATTGGCAGTCATATTGAGAGTGCGTTCGTTTGGAAGTTGGCTTAGCTTCCATTTCCTGTGTATGTGCACTTATAGCCAATACTATCTCAAAATTGACGACTGTATCAACAAAACAAAACAAAACCTATCCCACGTACAATCAGGGTGTATCAAAATACTGGCCAGGAATTCGTATAAACAATAATTCCACGCTAAGTGTCCTTACACGCAACGAAGATTATAAATTAGAAAATTAATCCAGAGTTTCAAAGTCACGTTGATTTTATCTGTTTTACATGTTGTTGTTGGGTTTAACGCCATTTTCAGCAGATACAAGTACGTATTTGACGGCCATTGTAATTGTGAAGTGCGAACTCCAGAAAATGCAATTAAGAGCCACAAATCCACATAAACTACTGAAAAGATTTATCAGATACTCGAGTCTGGAACCCACGTGGATAGGCTTGAGATTGACATGATCTATAAAGGCAACCGATTGAGACGCTTGGCTAGCACGCGATCCTTGAAAGTAATATAAGAGATCTTAAAATGTTTATTTTACATTATTTTGTAGATATAATTCTGCTTCTTATAAACTGTAGAGGCTAGGAAAGAAAGGGTTGTGTCAACAGAGAAGAAGTTGTCACTGAAACAGTTGCACGTTAGTTATATTTTAAAAGACTTCTATTAAACGAAACATTATGTGTGCAGTCAAATTTGTATACCTGAATAAAAACAAGCACATCAAGATTGAAACAATATAAGCGTATTAATACCAGCACTTTCAGACATGTATCGGTATTCATGGCATTAATTCGTACACTCGTATATGCGTGCGTAAATGTCATTAAACTTCATTTCATAGTTCGTACCTTATACGCACAATGTAGGTTTTTGTAGTACAAAGTTAGCAGATTGTTTCAATAAGTAGTAATTTTGAAAAAGGATTGGGACTATGACTTAGAAATGACATTACACAAATTGCATTTTTTTGCCTCACATATCTGACAATCAGCTTGTGTGTTATTAATGATCATATCATAATTAAAGACTGTGTAAAGTTCGGTTATCTTTCTTCACATATTCCTTTTTGTCGAATCTCCCTCCACATACAACGCAATGCACTCTGAATATTTGTATTTGGTCATAAAATTGAAAATAAAGAGATATGATATAATATCGATATTACCACGTTTTGGGCATGTAGGGTACTGACTATATAGCACAAATTGCACGATTCATGCACCCATCTTAAGTTAACTATGGTGTTATAACTTGGCAAGAGTTATGCAGTGTTGTTTTAAGGCAATGAGCACAAAAGGAAGGTGCCTATGGAACCGAGCAGCAGGGGGCCCAGAGGCGGACCAAAAACCTAATTTCGGTGTCAGTTGTGTTACCAGTTTAATACTATATTAACAAATTTAACAAAATGACACACATACACAAGGACCTACAATGCAATACTCTATATCTGAGATTGAGAATTGAGGCGTAATTCTGATTACCTTTAACATTAGTTTCTGCATAGTGCCCCTAAACGTCTTAATAAAGCTCTACAGATACAATTACAACTCAATAAACTTGCAAGTATGTAGTGATCATTAAAAGACCAAATACACAATGGGAGCTGTCAGTTTAACCCGGAGATTTAATTATTCTCAGTTCCATACCTATGAGATATACACTCTTCGGTTTATGTAAAATATGACAGGTATAAATGTGTATCAGACACGCAAATCAAGCCAGGGTATGTAAATTTAAACAATTAACTACTTAACTAATGAAACAAAATGAACTACATCAATTACTAAAATAGAGATGAAAAAATCAAGGTAATGTGGTAATCGTATACATATGCAGTTTAGACAAATATGCTTTGAGATGAAACTTATGTGCATAGTTTTCTATTCGACCCGTCGACAACTTCCTGTTGTGTAGTTTTGAATGAACTATGGTTCCGACATTTTTATCTTCTTACTTAAGAACACAAAACACACTTAAGTTTCGAAAGCCGATTATGCGATTAAAATTGTATAAAGGGTTATATATTGTGGAACAAATCAAAGACGGAATATCAAGATGTCATGACATACATTTGTGTAAAAGATACTGCTGCTTGTGAGATTTGAGGCAGCGACTGTGCTAGAGAAATAACAATAACACGAGACAACGAAAGTTTTCAAAGACCTTGATAGTAGCCGGTTTAAAGACGTTTTGCTGAAGGATTTGGAAACGTAATATGACTGTTATAGATTTAACCTGCTTGCATAATAGTGGAATGGTAATTTCGAATTATATAAATTCCAAATGATGTCTTTGTAGATCGTCCTACAAGAATCTTTCAGACTTTAAACTGTGTCCAAAGTCATTGCAAGTTTGTGCTATGGATGCAATGAGGCTGCAATTGTACTTCTTGATGAAAATAAAATACAGTTCCTTAGAGTTGATGATTTAATACAGACCTCCAGTTCATAAAACCCAAGCGGTTATGTCTTGCGGTAGTTGCTCTTAGCAAGAGTGAATTAGTTTTATGTGACACTGGAACTGAGTCAAACAAGAATATTTACTGGGGAGTTATCACAGAGGATGGACAAGAGAAATTTGTTTCCGTTTCTACAGTGGTATCATGCATTCACGTACCGTATGCCTTGCATTGAATTCTACTAAAACGCAACTCAATGGTTCTGCAACTCAATGGGTGTTCTGTTCTAGATTGAATACAAGAAAAAAGACAGTTGCCCTACTGGAATTGAGCTAGTCAGAATAATGTGTATGTAGTACTATATGAGTCTAGTAGCATTTGTCTTCTTTCCCCAAATGGACAACTCCAGAGAACTTTCAGTTCCCATGTTCCATCATTTCCTATTGCTTTTCCCTTCAAACAATCCAGCAATGAATTTATCCTCACACACGGTACAAAGACAGAGCAGATGATTTGTTATGTATGTCAACTGGCTTAATGATTTGATTAAAATAAATCAGTAATTTAACCCAATTTTGCTTGCGTTTTTGTGCATATATATATATATATATATATATATATATATATATATATATATATATATATATATATATATATATATATATATATATATATATATGCACAATATAATTTGTTAAAATAAATGTTTTATGAATTGTACATTTTGCAAGATTATATATATATATATATATATATATATATATATATATATATTTATAAATAAATGTTATATGAATTATATATTTTGCTAGATGAAACTATACATATATATATATATATATATATATATATATATATATATATATATATATATATATATATATATATATATATATATATATTATTTTTTAAAATAAATGTTATATGACTTATATATTTTTAAGATGAAACTATATAAAAGACTGACTGCAAAAGTAAGTATAAGGTCTAAACGTTGTATAAGGTCTAACAAAGCCTTGCAAAATATAACAACACAACACTTTTTTAAAAACGTTCATGAACTTCTTCTGCGTCTCTTTTTGGTTCACTCTCTATTTTTGATTTTTTTCGCTTTCAAACTTTTGTCTCCTCTTCTTCCTCCCTTTCCTCTCCTTTTGTCTCTTTCAGAACGGTTCAAAGTTCTTCCTATGCCGAGGGCGCCTCTTCCTCCTCCTTCACTTACTCATTCTGCTTCTGTTGTTTCCTATGGCACTCTGAAGACCAATGTCCATTCTCTTTGCAATGATAACATGTATGTTGACTTTTGTCTCTTCTGGCACTGACTAATGATGAACTAGATATGCAGCATCTAAATGCCCTTTGTCTGGCAGATATAGCATGTATCTTGACTTTTATCTCGAAAAGAGTACGAGTTTTCAGATGCATAGCTCTTGTCAAAAATCGATCTGTGTAGGTTCTTCCATCGTGCTGATTGGTTTGAAAGCAAAATGAATACTGAGAGGGAAGTCACCGGTTCTTTATATATGTACTGGGCTGACAAGAATAGTTACGTAAGCATGGCGTTTCAAATGTAGTCATTTAACGTTTATCAATGAAGATGAAATGATCTCATCATTTCGTAAGGACATAATAAGAAGGTAAGAGGCGGAAATGCGATTTATCGCCTCTCACAATAGCTGTCTTGACACAAATTAATGTCAGTGATTTTAAAGACAAGATGAGTGACGCAGAATCAGTAAACCCTGATAATTACTACCATATTTGAGAGATGGACAAAGGTTCCTCCAGAAACTTTAGAACTACGACCTAAACTACGCGGTGAAGTTCAAAGATTTCAGGTCCGACGTGCCGTTGGAGAAAGTAGCAGGGTTGATCACCGTTGTGTGGGATTCGCTGCTAATATCGCTGAAATGGCAATGTCCAGCCCAAGAAGATGATCGCTTCAGAATTTCCATTCATCACGACAATTTGAAGTCTCCTGTTTAAATCGAGTTTAGCAGACCATCAGAATTGACACCTTCCGAAATCATTGACAAGATTTAACGTGTGCAATAATCCAACGACATGTTTCACATCATCGATGGAAAAGTTACACTGTTCATATCGCACGTTTATTTTCCCTAATGAACAGGGCGCAAAAAGGTGTTTTTGGTGGACGACTTTCGTATCATAAGAACGAGCCTCGTCCACATTAACAATCTTCATGACAAGATGTGTTTAGCCCGTGCCATCGTGGTGTGACGAACGTATGCCAATAAGAACAACACGCCAAAATGGAAAAGAGACAGGGAGAAGATTTGAAAATCTAAAATCTAAAAATAACGAAGAGCTGCATAACTCCTTTTATGGAAGGCGTGGAAAGCTAAATACGCATCCTGTGGCATTCCTCAAATACAAAATGTGCTAGATATACTTTAAAAGTACACCCTCAAAAAGTACGCGAACCGCTATTGTTTCGAGGCAAATGTTTCAAGTACGGAAAATACATTCACGTTTATCATCACGATGAACATTTCGATTTCATTACCACTATTACTTCATTCCTGTCATACATTTATTACTGTGATACATGCGACTATGAATGAAACAATAGAGAGTAATTTGAGGATAAGAACGAATGCGTTGTCCTGCTTGTTAGCACACGTTTTTTTAATCAAGTCTGTTACAAGCATCCGAAGACTCGAGGGTCACAACGGAAAAGTGCTTGTAAACTACTGAGGTTGTGCCCTACTTATGGACAAGATATACTTACCAATAATATCAAGTTACATGTCTGTTTAGGAACGAAACGATGTTACATTTGTCACCAAAGTGTGGAGTTGAAACACCAATGTTACACTCAAAATTATCATTCTAAATATAAAGAGGATGAAGATGACAGGAGAAGAAAGGCAATTTTATTTTTCTCGATTTTAAATGAATGCAAGAGCCTGACGTTCTCATTCATAATTTATACGTGGCTCAACGAGTGTGCGAGAAATGCATCCAAGAGGCTATCTTGACTCATTGCCCTCACTGTATCAAGATTCATGGAGGACATGAAAAACTCTTTCTGGGACCAAACACATAGGTCGATTTCGGCCCATGGATCGTAGGACCTATTAGTAAAATGTGGAGCCAAGAAGGCATCGAGCATCACAGAGATTGCTATGCTACGGTGATGACTCACAATTTCTCTGAATAAGATGGACAGTTTTTGTTGAGATACTATACTGAACAAAGTATCGAACGACCTAAAGTGACTTTTAACTTGACCAAAATCATTTCCATGCAATTGGGTCAAGTGTACTTTAAAGATTTGATGAGTTACTTGAGAATGCCATTGAGTCGCATGCCTAAAGTGTTTGGCATGACAGAAATGGTCACATTTGCATTGCAGAATTAGCCCGAGGCTGACTTCAACAATCCTGGCTACATGCGTACCAAACAACGAAAACGTTTCTACACATGGCACTAGACTCACTCCTCGGACCCCTTTCGACTTTCAGAAAGAAATTTCAAAATATTGTCGTTCCGACGTAGACATTTAACGGCGCTACTGTGAAATATTTCGAGAAATTTTCATGGAAAACAGAGGGATTTATCTGTTGAAAGAAGCCTGCACCATTGTCAAAGCGTGTTCCATAGTGTACGGTTAACGATTTATACCCGAAAAACCCCATTCATCAGTCCTCAAACAACCAATTTTGTCAAACGTCAATGCTTGGTCAAAGCCCTACGCTAATTACATTACTTGAGGGAGAAGGCAGACAAATGATTAAAACATTAACGCAACAGTGGAGACTAAAAGGCGATAAGAAGGTATGCAGTGCATGTTTGAGAGTTAGAAAAAAAAAACCAGATCGTGAACGAGTTTAACGGTTGCTTATTTCACAGATATCCTGTCTGCTACTTTCAAAGTAACACTAAAATTTAGTTTTACAACGGACCATGGAAGAGTTCTACAAGGCCACATGTTAGCGACGGCTGAAGTTAGAGGAACAAGGATAACAATTGGCCAAGTTGTGGAAATCTGGGAACAGCAACACGATCAGCGATGACGGACGAATGACACCTGTTTGCAATACCAAGCTCACGAGGAGAAAGAAGAAGACATCTAATAATTTGAAGAGTGTTTTCTGTATCCGTACGTGTGCAAATATTGTCACTTTTCCGCAGGGCACCCTCAATTGCTGACCGAACACATCAATATGGACAATATTAGACAATACAAAGGATTGATCAAGTGCAAAGTCTTGCCTGCCGCGAACTTGTGTCATCCCGTTTTATACAAGAAGATTATTACCTACCTACTATCCTCTCCCATACAGTGTTTTCAATCCGACATTGGTTATCATCGTTTAATTTTTACAGCATGAAAAAGTTGTTATCTATCTATCTATCTATCTATCTATCTATCTATCTATCTATCTATCTATCTATCTATCTATCTATCTATCTATCTATCTATCTATCTATCTATCTATCTATCTATCTATCTATCTATCTATCTATATCTATCTCTATATATGTATCTATTTATATATCTATCTATCTATCTATCTATCTATCTATCTATCTATCTATCTATCTATCTATCTATCTATCTATCTATCTATCTATCGGTAGATAGGTAGATAGGTAGGTAGGTAGGTAGGTAGGTAAGTAGGTAGGTAGGTAGGTATGGATCTATGTATGTATAGATCTATGTATGTATGTATTTATGCGTGCATGCATTTATGTATGTATGTTTGTATGTATGTATCTGTGTAGAAACAAACAAATCATGTGGATAATAGTAATCATTTCGAGTTGACAGAGTCCAGCGATAGGTTCACTTGTGTCAATTATTGGCTAAGATATATGTAATAATCTTACAACGATAGGTGGAACACTAGTTGCTAGCTCAGATGAATGTGATTGTGGTTAAATGAGTCTTTTGTAAAGCAAAATTCAAAACAGAGACAATATAAATCCCTCAACAATGTAACTTTATTGAGTTCTTTATATTTTGAGGAACTCAAAGTCATGTAAAAAGTTTCAACCATAACATGTCAGTTTATCGTATGTTCATTGTCTGCGGTGTTGTTATAAATTAATTACCTCGGTGACATTATAAAGGATTTGGATACGTTACTATTACTGATGTTTCACGTAATAGATTACAATTCGTGAAACTGTTATTATTCTTATTATTATTCTTATTCTTATTATTATTATTATTATTATTATTAATATTATTATTATTATTATTATTATTATTATTATTATTATTATTATTATTATTATTATTATTATTATTATTATTATTATTATTATTATTGTAGTTGTTGGTTTTATTATTATTATTATTATTATTATTATTATTATTATTATTATTATCATGTAGAATAATATTAAATGTATAATTGTATCGGGAGTTTTCGTAGATCAATATTGAAAACACAGACAAATGCCTAATATATTGCTTAGCAAGTACGAAAACTAATCATGTTGTTTACATTTAATATTGGTTGCCATGAATAGCCTATCGTGTGCTGAAAAATGGCTTTAAGCCCAAACACAACAACAACAACTACATTCATAATGTTCAAGTCCTTTATAAAATGACAACAGTTATGAACATAAGCACACACATTATAGCAATACACTTAAAATTTTAATTCAGTTATTGAAACTGCAATGTCTACATCGAGGTACGAATGATTCAACCCATAATGTGACAAGTTTTCAAGTGAATGTAAATAATATATATATATATATATATATATATATATATATATATATATATATATATATATATATATATATATATATATATATATATATATATATATATAACTTAAATGATGATATATCGATGTGTATCTGCCTTCCTAACTATTGCATGCGATGGACAATAATACTAGGTTATCGAGTGATAACTACTACTTCAGAGTTTAACTTGTGCACTGTATTTATATAGTGACTAAGTATGGCATAATTCAATATTTAATTGAGTTATTTCAAGCAAATTATTTTCATAGTTAATGTGTTCCTAGCCGAATTTTCATGCAACGAACGCAAAGTTGACCCAGAATTAGATCAGATAGTAGTAAGAACACTACACAGTACAGACACTAAAATTTGTTAGTATATATTTGATTGACACTTGTTTTCGGAGAGCATTATATATATACATACATATAATTCCTTAAGTGAGATTTGAAATGAACATGAGCAGTACTCAAACATTTCATGCAAATTAATTTTTTGATTTGTTCCATAAGAGGTAATTAGTTCATCGGCGAACCTGTTTGTTTCGTGTTAATAATCTTCTTGTATAAACCAAATCGTTCGAATAACAGGCAAATCCATATATTATTATAAAGATTATGAGCTTAATTATTCCCATTTGTATGACACTTGTATGTATGTATAGACGGCGAGCACTTGATATCTTACATAGATATATGATCGTGGAAGTGCTGGGTCAATTGAAACATTTTTCCCTTCCACCACTGTAAGACGTGACTTCCGCATAAATAGAAACAAATGTTTTACTTTATCAAATAGTAGCAGTTTACTCAGAAACAGTTGAAGGTGAATCACTTTAATTGAATTTGACTTTGTTATCACGTTAGCATTTTAATATCTCAACATGGCTTAAATAATGATAAAACTAATGGTTAAAGGTAAATGATCTTATATATCTAGTAAAATCTATGCATTTTGTAAGAAGCTGCCTGTGTCAAGAAAATGCATGCATGATGTGGCGAAAATTGGTGAAAACCCCAAGGGTTGTGTTGTACATATACACATTCAAAATAGTACATTGTTTGAGCTGACCACACCATCACATCCTAGATTTGTGACGAAATAAAATAGCGGTTTGATTAGTTAACGAATATACCGCATATCCTGCACCCATGGGCAATTGTGATGTATTTTGTCGTGTTCTTTGACTTTATCTCTTAATGCATACATTTCAAGTAGGAAATATCGTCATACATTACTACATCTTCTAGAATTTGAATGGATGAATCTTTATATAGTACTAATTATTAAAGCTAAGGACTATATATAAATAAACATTCTTTTGTGTCAATATATATATATATATATATATATATATATATATATATATATATATATATATATATATATATATATATATATAGCCATTCTGCCATCAAATGCTATAGAGTTACTGACTAGTCAGATTGTTGAAAAGCCTAATTTCAGCTACACAGATCGCTCTTTTCCATATTTGAGGATCATGGTAAACACAAGATACTTCATTCAACCAGAGTCATGTAATATTTCAAAAGAAAATAATAGGATCGTAGTAAATTGACCCTCTAACCTTTGAAGATTTCATTGGAACAATCAAAAATGAAATGCATGACACAGTTAAAATCCATCTCTTTAATTTCCCTATACCGCATATAGAAAATGGAAGATATCTAAGTTTTGAGTAAATATCCAAAAACAGTTCAATTTTAAAGTGGAAACATTTTTTCACGCATGGCGCGAGTTCTGATGCCTTACCTGATTTGAGGATATAGATTGAAAAGTAAACATTTATTTTGCATGAAAAGGTTCAGTTTTATTATATTTTGAAAAATATGACATTTTAATCTAAATTGCTGGATATCTTTGTTGAGTCTTTGAATGTATTTTTCATATATCAAATGAACATGGAGTAATTATTATAATGTTTCATGAAAGTTGAAGAATTTTAAATATAATACATAAAATGTATTTTTTGCTCTATGTTTTATACAACAAATACAATAATTGTCAGAACAAAATAAGGGAAATACTTCTTCATTGAAAATTGTGTTATACATGAAAATCATCCTATTTTTGTATTTAAATTTGGAAAACTGAGGATTGTTCATTATATTTTATAAGAGAAGAAGGAGAGGAGGATGTCGGGTCGAGTTGTGACGATGAGCAGTGGACTGGTGCAAAGTTCTTTATACTAAAATCCTCTTAGTTTTTCAATCAAAGCATGCAAAAAAGAAAATCTCCAAAAGTCACACTACAAATTAACTTTGCTAAGCATTAAAGCATCACATTGCTTGTTCAAACTTCGTATAATTTTTACGAATTGCATATAATTGACTGATATAATTCAATGAAATATAAAACATATTAAACATGTTATATTATTTCATGATACACTCAGAGGATATCAATCATGTGTAATATTACCATCGATTGAATCTGAGTATTTCCGAACTCTATTATATGCTTTAACAATAAAATCTGAAAATGTCCAAATTTATATGACTTCTATATGGAATTTGAAGATAGTTGAAATATGTTAAATGTTTAACAGATAAAAACAGAAGATAGCACGATATCATACAAATTTAACATCATTTTAAGAATCTTTTTAAGATAAAATACGTGGAAAGCTGAAATTTAACATGATTTAATGATGACATCTCTGGATATCCGAATTTTTGCATGTGACTCATCAATAAATAACTTTATATTCTTGAACTGTGATATGATTCATTGATATAATCCAATCATATTTTCATCAGCTGCCTTTGCTGTCCTTTTGGAATGCATCATCTAGGCCTCATATTGTATGATCACAGTGGAGTGAAAGTTAAGCTAAGATGGAAGCTGACTTATAAATAATAAACAAAGATTATTTAGATTCCCAATTTACGCAAAGTCTTGTTTCAATGAAATAATTATAGAACTAGTCTGCGAAGAGTAAACTGCTCATTCATAGGCATATGTCCAAAATAGAAATATTCCACCCTTGGGTCAGGTTTCAAATGAGACATGAGGTTATGCTGAGTTCTGAATAAACATTTTGATCACGAGCGTGGAATTTTGCTATCCTGCACTAAAGCATAATGAATTCTTCTTTTTCTCACATTATAAAAACAAACAGAAGTACCAAAGTTAAAATAACTTATTGTGAACACCACTGACGTAACTTTAAAAAATGACAAAATATACAGTGAATATTTCCTTGCCAAAACATATAGCAGAAAAGTTAGGTTTTCACTATAAATTTCAAATAATGTTTAAATAGTATTTCACTTTAAAGACCAGTGGTTCAAACTGCTGTGGTGGCATTAAATATATACAGTGAGCGTTTGTAAAGTTCAAAGACATCAGCTAGAAAAGATTTATTGAATGAAATAAAAATATGTGAAAGAGAAACAGAAGAAAAAGTTTGTAACAAAAATGAAATTGAGTGAAAATATTTAAAAGCCGAGGTTACATTTAAAAGTTAAATTAGTTCCACCTTTCTTACCGTCCGAACTTTTTTGGTTTAGAAAGCATATTGAACTCGCGATTCAGCATTTGACGTTTTCCTATTGCACCTCACTTGGCACGTTTGAATATTAATATCCAACCTACTTGTTCAACCAATCATAACTCATGTGCAACATATGGTACCTACCGCAAAAAAGCTACCGACTGGTTTCGAACTTAAGATTGTAACTATACAAGCAAGTTCTGTAAACACACATGATTAACGATACATGTCGATATAGAAAATTCATAATATTTGTCATTAAATTGACAAAAAAGGAACACACATAAAGTTAATTTATTCTCTTTCGTGAAAGGCAATGAATATAACAAACAATGCTGTCATTACAACGATAGAGCTCCCCACTGGACGTGCTAAATTGCAGAGATTTTCGTTACACCAACACACTTTTGCAATGATGCCGTTTACTTGGACGTCTGTACATTTATTTTCAGTCTGAATTATTGTTTCGCACCCTCTAATAACAGCTGCAAGAAAAACGTCAAATTTAATAGATTGGTTTCTCTTCTTTTTTACTGAGTAATAGCATTACGCACTGTGGATATCTCATAGATGAAATACAACTTAAGTGCTTTAAAGGAAAGTAAGTCAGTTATATGATGGAATAGAAATAAATAATAATAATCACTCCCTCTTTTTGCGTCTCCCACTGTCTTCAATACATTTAGGGTGCTTGCATTTCAAATGCTAATTTAGTTATTTATTCCACAATTGTAATTACAATTGTTTGGTATTATATTGTTTGTTTCTCTTTCATTCTGATTCATTCCAGCCTCTTCTATGTTGGCGTTATTACAGACAATAGGTTAACTGTAATAAAGAGACGTTTTGGGTCAATGAAGTATTTCGTGCGAGAGAGTAATGCGGATAATCGTCGTCTGTGTGCGCGTACCTGCGGTTGGAATTAACTAAATAATGATGACAAACATTGTGCATTTGCATTTGAAGCTTTGGACTTTAACAGGGCCCAGAGCAAGGACTCGTAGATACTCCAGATGACTTAAATGGATCGTTGCATTTGCCCTCAAGAGAGCAATTGTAGCAATTGATAGCATCAGCTGCAAAGTAATTAGACAAATAACATTATTGGTTTTAATTCTGTGTTATCATCTATGTTTTAGCATTGCGTATGATTCTTGACTTTTCAATATGTTATATATTCTTAATTGTTGATCATTATAATATAATTTTAATGTTAAGTTATGTAACATACTTTAAGAATTTTAATTATATTGCATACCTTAAAATACTTAGTAATATCATATAACTTTTAATGTTGATCATTATAAACTTTTAAATGTTGATGAAACTTTTACTTTTGATTTTTATTATAACTTTAATAATATAGTGAGCGTTATTATATCTTTTAAAATATAAATTAATTTTATATTATTTTACGTGTTGAACATTATTGCTTGCTTTAATAATCATCATTATTATATACTATTTATTATGGGTTTTATTATGTAATTTTAAATATTGAGTATTAGCGTGCACTTTTAAATCTCAGTTTAAGCGTGCTAAAATTGAGATGACATAATTAGAAACGAAAAGACATCACAATGGCAGATGTCTTAGAAGAGAGCGATAAGACAAACGAGAAACAAAAGAAATTGGAAAACATTTTTAGGACCATATAGACTTGCTTGTAATTCACTAATATTTCTGATGCAATCAAATCTATCAATTAATCGATTTATTTTTATAATAGGAAGAACACGTGTTGAGTATATATTCTTTTACAATATTGCAATAAATAAATTTCCACTCGTACTTACCTCGCCTTAAGCAGATTAAAATTCCCAGAAAAAGTAGGAACTTCGTATGTAGGGTCTCCATACTGGCTATGGGAGCTTTGCTAGGCACCGACATTAAATACTACAACCAAACACGTACTATTCACGGTATACGAGTTTATATAGCCATATAAGTTTACAGCTATCTGATGCAAGAAAAGTCATGCGCAGTAATGTTGTCGTAAGATGAGAAGAAGAAAAAAAAAACAAAGCAGTGGCGGAAAGGCTTGTCATCATGATAAACAATTAGTCTCAAAATGTGGCCATGACAAAGTTTTCTTATCAAAATTTTCATTGAAAATATGAAGACTGAATTGGAATATTGGAATATTTGACGATGTTAATAAATCTATCAGATCGATCCTCTTTCTTTGTCTATATCGGTATTTCCTGATCACTCATCCCCACCTCGAGACCGGGAAACCGCACTGACAACAATGAAAACTTAGTCTTCTAAATTTATTTAAAATGAACTTGCTTTTAAGGTCAGACTAATAATCTACTGATTTTAGTTTTTGGTTGTTTCATTTTAATCTTTCAAGGCGTTATGATCATTTTAGCCCTTAATGCGGATATGGGCAGTGTATCGTCATTACTTGCACAGTTAAATGGGGGTGTGGTGATATTGATAAATTAATGCTTTGCGACTATGACCATGATCAGTGTCCTATAACATGTTACGTAGAAACTTCAGGAATAACTTTTATCTTTTCACTAACGGATGAACGCCAAGAAATAAAAATAGCGATGTTGATGTAAGTAATTTAACTTTTCGTCATTTGATACTAGGATTACTTTGTAAGTGGTAGATTGAATTGCAGGTAACTTGGCAAGTTTTAAGTTGCTCTCTTGCAGACTTATTCAAAGTTACATTGTTTATATTTGAATTTATTGTTGCTCTTGTAACACATTGCTGCTAAAATTACATAATGTACATACGAATATATATTCAATACATATTTTTTATATTTTCGTATTAGGAAAAACATATTCAGATTAGAATCTTCAGTTATTTGTTTCAGCTCAATGTTTTTTGCACAGTGCAAACGGCGGTCTACAGGACGCACATAACACGTACTGTACTGCTGTTACGCTGTTAAGTAAATACAAAAGTTAGACTATGAATTCGTGAATAATTTACCACAAACACAATAGTATATCTTAACAGGAGTAAATTACAGCCTATATAGCCGTTTTACCACAAAATTAATTCTTACCATACCGTTTGCATATAGTCAACTTACATAACTAACACAACAGTAAAGATTATCGTGTTCGTCTTTCTTAATTCCCAATATTTGTTACTCTTGCAAACTGAAGTGATATAGTCATGTCTTATAATCATCTGGACTGTCAAAAGCAATTTTGTAAGACAGTGTGAGGGTACAGAAGACGCAAACAAAAAAGGGGTGGGAAGACAGCATTACGGTGTGGACAGGCATGGGATTTGGAGATACCCAAATAGCAGTAGCTAACAGGGAAAGATGTAGAAAATTGGTTTTAAAGTCAATTTTGGCACCCCAACAACCTCTTTGGTTAAGGAATTAATGAAGAATACTTAGAATACAGTCAGTTGTTAACGCTGCATTAACATTACTGTAAAGTCGTCATTTGAATTGTGAGTGCAGATAGTTAAGCGGATAGGACGGACGTGGCGAAATGGGTATGTTTAAATCCTAAATTTAAGTGCCTTAAGTTCACACTGTGGTCATGGTATTCTACACCATATTTAAAAGTTATGTGAATTATGTCTATACACGTTGTCAACATGGAAACACCAACATCCCGAGAAAAGAGCACACACCGGAACAATTTTGTTTCTTGTTGACATTCATGAGTTTAGTCACAATAGGGGTTAGATTTGTTTAGTAAAAGTATGTTAAGTAAAGGCTAACGTGGTTAACATTGGTTGAAAATAGATTATAACGTAGATAAGTTATATATCGATATCATTTTATTTAGGTATCATTATGGTCGATGTAGTGAATGATTTTGTGTAAGGTTTGAAACGTAAGATCAACACAATGTATGAGGTTCTTCTCTTTAATGAAATTAAGGCATTTCTGAAATATATCATGAATAATCAAAGGATGTATATTGTATGACCTTTAGTAATACATGTAAGTAAATACTAATTATACATAACAAAAAGTTGTGTATAAAAATGTTAAAATATTCGGTTTAAGCAGTGTTCCTTTACTATATTTATTGTAGTTATTTTAATACCCACAATTGGATTAGAATATGTACGTAAATGCTTCTGAACTCAATTTATCAATAAATATACCACCAGTATCAATGGTACCGATTCTATTAAATTATTCTCGGACCTAAGAGGTATATGCTTCAGCACGAATGTTTCCATTAAAAAAGAAGCTCTCCGGTATCAATATGATTTACCAGGTCGGCTAATGTGTAAGGGTAAACATCTCAATTAAACCATATATATAGAAGACAATGTATGCATAAGTAAACTTTCACATTACAAATGATATGGGGACTATAGAGCTTCAGATCTTGGGTCGAGATATAAATAAATAGAAGCAGAAAATGCAACCGGTGAGCCCTTTTGATAGTGATGAGACAGTATGTGAGGACAGTGTAAATTCAAAAGACTTCATTGATATCTAAATTGCTCGAAGAGATTTTACCGCCAGACATTTTCAATTAAAATTTCAACTTTAGTGTTAAATTTTAAAAAGAAGGAAATCGTTGTTAAAATATGTAGCATCTTTTTATAATTTGGAATTTCCGGACAATTCAAAAATGTTAAATTTCTGAAATAATTTCATCTTGCAAAGCGAATCTAAGAAAACGCAAGAGTTGTATATTTTACAGGTTTTCTTGAAATCAGCTATATTTACCATAGATGGCAATCCAGAAAGTGTGAATATTTCCTAAAAGTAAATCATGTTATCAATAAATCCCTTTCGGATTCTCTGAATATGTCCCTATGGTAATCGCCACTTTTAGATTATAACGATAGTACATCAGAGGCTTTGGTTCCTTTTAATGCATTATTAATCTTTGCGACTCAATTTGTGGTTCCTGTCATTTTGTAGACAAATAAATCGCACGTGTTTACTTTTAATTAGTAAAATATCTTTCAAAATAAAAGAAATGCAGATATAATTTATATAGTATCGATGATTTATTGCTTGCGATAACGCAACATATTTAGTCAAATAACTTGTAAATAATCAATCTTCTGGTTTAATATAATGATGTATTTGAATAAAATATGAACTTTTCTAATATATTTGCATGACAATAAAACTAGTGGGACTTTGTTCTTATTAATTTAGAATTTGTCAGCATTGCATTCATTATTCATAATTGACCGACACATGTATTTTAATTATGCTCTAGACGTATCTATATAAGAGTAGTAAGCGAAAACTGACAGCTACCGGATTGAATGAATTGAACGCATTTTTCAAAATACTCATAAACGTATATAATAAAGGATCTATACTATTTACCAAGTGACATCCAAGTCAAGAAGAAATAAAGCATGCAACATTTAAAATATATATATATATATATATATATATATATATATATATATATATATATATATATATATATATATATATATATATATATATATATATATATATATATATAATGCTATCTTTTCCATGTGCGGTAGACACATATTCGATATCAAAAGATAATGCTGTAAATATATCGCGGGAACTTTAGATCATATACTTTATGCTGAAGCACTCCAATTGGTAATTTATGTGTAGGATTACAGGTACAGGTATGCATTATGACCTCTTCGAGCCGATATTCAAGATTGCCAATGTATTTTATCAAAGGTTTTTCTAATTGAGTACGATTATAAAACATGTTTGCATATATAAAATGATTACAGAGCTGCATTGGAGGTATAGAGTATACAAGAATTTGTTTTACTTTTATAATTTCATCGATCATACTTTCAGCATTGAGCTAGTTTAGGAAACTACAGAAAAAAGAACAAATCGTAGACAATGGAGATCAGCAGCTAAAAATCCGTATTTAATATTTACTTAACTTACGCATAATTAAAGGCATTGTCATGAGACGCCTAAGAATTAGTGCAAGAGCAATGAGACATGTTCGATAAGACTAAATAACTGAGACATTATACTTCATCTTAAATAGTCTTGTGTCCAGTTATTGTATACTTGTCAACATTAAACTAAAGCACGAATAAATAAAGGTTAGTACACATGCATTGCGTCCTCTTCAAAATAATATGTATGTAACAACGCGTTCTAAGAGATGAAGATGTGCATGGAGGGACCATCCAAAGAATTGCATCTATAATAGCTAATCAATATTATTTTGCATTATATTGATTAGACTTACCTTATAGCAACAAATTAAATTAAAATCATTTGCCAATTAAACAAGATAGATAGATAGATAGATAGATAGATAGATAGATAGATAGATAGATAGATAGATAGATAGATAGATAGATAGATAGATAGACAGACAGACAGACAGACAGACAGACAGACAGACAGACAGACAGACAGACAGACAGACAGACAGACAGATAGATAGATAGATAGATAGATAGATAGATAGATAGATAGATAGATAGATAGATAGATAGATATAAAATTAGATAGATAGATAGATAGATATTATCATATACAAATACTCATACATGATTTCCAACAGTTACGACTGACTACAAGGAAAAGTCTATTGCATGAATGAACAAAATCTCCTTTCCTAATTACTGTGTTGCTTCTTTTTACATTCATATTGATTAAGCATATATAGGACACCCTTATGTTTAGACAAGAAGGATGTTTTAAATGAAGACGGTAGAGCACTACAAATACAGCATAGTTAGCAGCTTGAGCTTACTTTCGCATAGCCTACTGACACCAGTTGGAAGTATAAACTAACGCCAGAGAAGAACCAGCAAGTGGTGTGTCAAACAGTTAAATGTATTTACGTTAATGTAAGTCATTATCATGGTGTAATTACCAACCGTGTAATTGCTTATATCCTCCATTTGTATCAGTCTCCTTTCCTTTGCTTTGTATGAATATATTTTACCATCATAAAAGAGAGGAAGAGAGAGAGAGACTATGGTGAAACATGATGAGAAACAATACAAAAAGACAGATCTGATGGATGGGTTGTTTGGATTTACCACCAAGACATTAATTTATTACCAATCCCTGTGTTTCTATATTTGTCAGTGTAATAGTGCAAAATATTGAATATAATTTTGCAGCATATTATCTAGTGGTCAGCGTGACACGTAACCATTAAGACTGTTGTATGGGCAAGGCACGCAATAACTTGGCAGCATCAAATAATTAATATCCTATGTTTTGAGGCACTCTTTAATTTTAATTAGAGTGAGACTTGATGTTAGCGTATGGTCATGTAGCAGAAAATAGCAAAGCTAAGACAAACCATTGCAAACATTTTGATCAATATTGGATCACTTGTAACAGATGTCGTAAAATGATATTATTTCAAAATCTGTATTAATAAGGGCGTTTTAGAGAGAATTATTCTGAACTTCACAATTTTGAACTTCTTGTCCACCCATTTGTTTCTAAGAAATCGTTCACATTGTCAAGATAAAATCTCATTCGTATTGAACGTAGACAAATTGTAAACAATACCAGAGACACTTGTGAAAGCAAAACTACTTTTTATTTAAGCATGTACCATGAATTTTCAAGGGTGTTGCATTTTACCCTTTCACTTATCAAATTATAAAGGCCATAAGCGACAACATTATCATAATTACAATGTTGTAGGTTAAGTATACACAATTATAAAACGTTTTATAAAGGTTATGGATGATCAAGCTGATCAAGCTCGTTTCACGCTAATAACAGTTAGAACATTAATCTTAGTTGACCATGCTACATATCTAAATCAATATGACTAATGTCAAATATGTATTTTTCAGATCTTCTGCAGCAAGTTCAAAAATTATTCTGGTTTGATTAAAAATAATCGTCATGATGAGAGTGACTACATTCACGTCAGCATTCCAGTCATCATATCCAAACTGACAGAATAACATATAAACATTTCTTTATTGCTAACAATTATGTATATATTTGTTGGATGGATCACATACCACTCTTTTACGTCTGCACGAAGATTGAAAGAATGGATTTGATTAAAACATATATGTAGTTGCAATTCTGATAATTTATCTAATGTGTTTTAGTCTCTCGAGATTTATCACTTGAACGATAATGTTTAATCGTATACCGGATGGCTCCGTTGGTCTCCTAAAGAGTTATATATCAAATCGAGAACAACACATTAAGATGCAACTTGTCTTACGAATTCGGAATGAAATGCAAAACGCAGTTTATTGGGGATCAATCCTCGGACCTTAACGCTTCAATGTTTGATAATATTGTCTATACCAATGCTGACAATACAACGTTGTGATTCTTCTCATCAGACTTTACCACAACGATTGACAAACTTAGAACAAATTATAATGTGCTGATTGACAATTCGGTGTCAACACAATGCAAGCCAACACTGAATGTTTCTAGAGATGAACATGAGAATAGATGTATAGACCATAGAATGTATCATCTTCAGACCATCTATTATGTATGTATGTATGTATGTATGTATGTATGTATGTATGTATGTATGTATGTATGTATGTATGTATGTATGTATGTATATATATATATATATATATATATATATATATATATATATATATATATATATATATATATATACAAAAAGAGAGGTAAATATATCGATATATACGTATATCATATTCTCTAAAAATTACACGGCTTTTAAAGTGTTGGTTTCAATCAGAATTAACAACTTAATTCTAATTGTACATACAATTGTGATCCGCCCATGGTACAATAATACGAATATATAACATTCCTTCAAATGCAGACATATATATATATATATATATATATATATATATATATATATATATATATATATATATATATATATATATATATATATATATATATATATATATATATAAGCGAGCATGTTAATTACAATGAAACGAGCTTTCTTACGACACGCTTACAGAACATATGATGCATACAAATTAAGTCATCAAATTATATAAATCATTGATTTCGTGAGTTAAATAAGAGCAATAAAGAAACCTGAACCGTATCCTTTCATTGCTTTGAAAGAAAATCAAGGCTCAAACTAAAGACATCAGGTGCTAATAAATTAATGTTTGTACAATGCAATATATATTAAAAACGACTTGCGTAATACATTTTACCTTTTCTATTTTGTAAACGTCATGTATGCATCATCATTGGCCGCTTAGTCTCAAAAGACCATCTGATTAGCGCCCTTGAAGTGTTGTTCATTTCTGGGGTTTAAGCATCGTTTGTTATGGCTGTGCAGGCCAATGAGCGAGTGACAGTCACTATTGTTGTTGGATCAGACGTACAGGTAAGTCGGATTTTCTTGGTTTGCTGTTGCACGCTTCTTTCTTTCACGTTTCTCTGCGGCCTGCCGGACTTTTCTCCCATCAGCGAAAGCTTTACCCTTGTTAACTGTTACTCTTCAGGTGCCACGATCCTCGACCTGTACTTCCAGGCTGTCTGGTGAAATACTGCCTTCATGTCCCTCTTGCACACATCCCTGAAACTGAGTGGCGGCCGGCCGATTATTCTGTTGCAAGTGTCCAACTGGACATATAGGATTTCCTTTGACAGCCTCCCATCCTCCATGCGTCGTACATGTCCCAGCCATCGATGGCGGCGTTTGCTCAGCAGGGAGTATATGCTTGAGATACTTGCACGTTAAAGGATCACGCTGTAAGGAATGTGGTTTTGGCAGCCGATTTTCAGGATGCGTTGTTGGCATCGTATGAGAAAGGAGTTTAGTTGACGCTCGCGTCTCGTGTAAGTGCTCCACGTCTCACTTCCATATAAGAGGGTACTCAGGACGCAAGTTTGGTAGACTTGAACTTAGTGTGCACTGTCAACCCGCTGTTTTCACACACCCTCTTTGTTAGTCGGGCCATGATGGTCTTTGTCTTTCCAAGCCTTTTTTCTCTCCCTCCACATCAAGCAAACTAGTGTTGCTGATGGTTTATCCCAAGTAAATTAAGTTATTGTCTACTTCCAGCATGGTGCCGTCGATTTTGATGGAAGAAGCAGTGGTGACATCTTGAGCTCTGAAATTTGTCTTTTTTATGCTGAACTGTTTACATGCTTCAGCAAGAAGGTCTCCCAGTCTCTGGAGCTAATCCTCAGTGTGGATCACAAGAGCCGCGTTGTCGGCAAAGAGCATGTCCCTGATGAGTACTTGCCTCACTTTGGTCTTTGAACGCAGTCGTGCCAGGTTGCACAGCCTCCCGTCGGACCTAGTGTGCAGATAAACACCATCAGTGGACGTGCTGAAGGGAGCAGGGAGAAGAAGATGCCAAAAAGGGTCGGTACCAATATGAATCCTTGCTTGATGCCGCCTTTTATGGGAAGGAATCTGAGGTGGATCCATCATACAGGAATTTGGCCTTCATATTGGTATGGAAGGAGATTATCATCCTGCGAAGTGTTTTGGGGCACGCCGATCTTCCCGAGAAATTCAAATAGGCCCTTCCTGCTTACCAGCTAGAAGACCTTGGTGAGGTCGATGATCATCATGTAGAGAGGTTGACAAACGACTTGCGTAATACATTGTACCTTTTCTATTTTGTAAACTTCCTCTATACAGCCCCTACATATTTTTCAGTTCAATCCTGAGACCGTTATATTACATACGTTAGTCTTTCCATAACATCTATGTTTCATATACAACAATATCTATTATTTAGCCTTGTGGATTTTATTTAATTCAGTGCGAATCGTGAGTTGATGTTGAAAGAAACATGATTGTATTATGAACATTTCAATCGAATGGCAATAGCCGTGCTGTCTTTTATGATGTTTTATATTACAAGGATGTGGCATAAGTTAAGTACTACGAAATAATTTAAATGGCATTCGAGTAGGTACATTATGTCTTCAAACCGATTTTTTTTACTTCATAAAAAATCATAATTTTGTGTATCGAACTTACGAAAAGTCGATAAAGATAATTAAAATAGAATGCAAATAGGCAGCTGGAAACCTGTTTCCATTACCTCATTTTCCTTATATGCAGGCTATGAATTCATCAGCAACAACGACGTTAGCCATTCAGAGGCAGAAGGTCTGCAAAGATTGAAATTAAAGATTTTTAATGTTCATAATATTATCAAACCCTCCATGTGCAGGAATTTAAAGTCATATTGATATGAGTTTTAGAAGATAAGTACATTACTACTTGCATAAGTCAGAGACTGGAGGTGGGTGAGAAAATGAAAGGAGGTAGAATTAATGGTTTAAACAAAATAGAAATTTACAATTTTACAATTGATACAATGTGCAACCTTTTGTAGTAGCTTTATGCAAGATTCCATTTTTGGGAATATCATTAATTATAAAAAATAAAAATGGATTGTGTACATATTTTTAGAGAATATTTGCACGGAGAATACTTTAGGAATGGTGCCTAACTCATGAGAGATCAGAGTATTTAAGCTTATGTTAATCATACATGTTAACATTGATGCATGGCAAAACCTTTGTTACCTGGACGATGAAAGAAACACCTTGTTCAGATCGAAACATTATGGACTTATGAGGAATGTAAATTTTGATGAACGGATATTTGCGCCCATAACCTATTCAAAGAAATTACCATTTGTAGCATGTGCAACGTTGACAAATCTTTTGAGCTTTTTCCGCAGAGTGTGGGCAAGATACATTCTATTCACATTACCGGTTATGAAAATGCATGTGATACTTAATATTTGATTACTTTGGGTCTATAGAAATCTATATTGCCGAAGAAACTCAATCTGTAAATATATGTTTCAATTACATCTTAAAATTGTTATCGATCCGTGTTTTAAATAAAAAAACTTATACCAATCCCCACCCTAAAACAACTCATCACAGCCCCTTTTGACATATTTATCATCAAGTAAAATATTTGCACGTCATACAAGAAATAAAAAATGGTATCTTATTTTTATTGGGTTGTTTCGCTTTGTTTTGTCTTTGCTTTGTTTGGTCTTCTTCTTTTCGACCTTTTTGTGCATTATGTGAGGCGGAGTTTCCAACTCAATATTAATCCTAAGCACAGTGATCATGACACAATAAGCAACCACTTTTATCTTCATTTTGAATTTACTGATTTTCAATTGCATATATGCAATAACGAAATAAAGGAACCAATTTCTGTCTGAGAAAAAAAAAAACAATAAAAAATCAAAATGAACAATTTCTAGTAAATACAGCATACATATTTAATATTTTAATATAAACTAGTTTTCTCCCTTTTACTTCAAAAACAACCTGTTGAGAGTATTTTTTGCGGAACTAATTCTTTGCACAAGCATTTGTCATAAAACAAACAAGTCGCAAAAAGTAGCTTTTTAATGTACGGGAAAGTACATCACAGATCAAGGCACTTTGTTAGGAGTTGCTTTTTGTTGGACAAAATGTCAAGGTAAATCTGTGTGCACGACATTAGAAATAATAAGAAACTAAGTATTCTGAAAGACGTTGCATTTTGTTATGAAAATACAAGATTCATAAAAATTAAAGTTGCTAGTGCAAACCATGTAGTCAGTTTGAAATACTCGTCAATAAATTTGCAATGGCAATGAAAAAGCAGCAGCTGACATCGTGTAATTCATTTACATCAAGCGATCCTATATATATATATATATATATATATATATATATATATATATATATATATATATATATATATATATATATATATATATATATATATATATATATATATATATATGTATGTGTGTGTGTGTGTGTGTAATTTGTATTTGTTGCTGTAAAATGTACAGATTACATTTAGTTGGTGGTGGCATGCACACATGGTGTCTGTTCAAAGATATTAAGGGACGCACAATTGTTTACGATCTCTAACAAGGGAGTAATGAAAGTTACTAATAATTCAATTATTACTCAATATGTTTATTATATTCGGCTTTTTTGTTTTCATTAGACAGATCGGTCAGGTCTTTGTTTATAAGGATTACGTTAATTTGCATTGGATAAATTATGTCACATGAAATGGTATTCCGAAACATTAGAATCAACTGTATGATTTGTTCCATGCGGTATGATATGGAATATAGACATAATGGTACACATGGAGAGAAGTGAGCATTCAGATTTATTTGTTTTAGGGTCACACTTATTTCCTCAGTTTCTGTTGCAACATTAAGTTTGCAGACATATTTTTTATTTTGTACGTATAAAGTTTTGCGGAGAAACGCATTTGTTTTGACTGCTCAAATGAAATATGAAGTTTCCATTTTTGACTGCAATATAATTGTGAATTATTCAAAGGTGTTTTGTACACCATTTTGACACCGTCACGATACTTAGCGAACCAGTACATTTCCTATTCGGAAGTTTATATGGTACATTTCCTTTGTAATACTGTAAAAACCTCTCAACGTTCAGTGATTACTTTAATAATTAAATCATTTGATAAGTTTTAGAAAACGTTTTGGTTTTTCTTTCCTTTCGTAGTAACAACAATAATTATTCCTTCAATTCTTTCATTTTATACAATGGTCACTTTACTTGTTTAGCACTTCTAATTTTGAAATTTTAGTATCAGATGTCTAGCTGTAATTTTTCATTTGCAAAACAAGAAAGTAGATTATAACAGTTCTAACATTTTTAAACAGTTAAAACTAGTACTACATCCATGTACCCTCGTATGAGTTTATCTATGGAACACTTCTGATTGATAAATACATCCAATAGTATATATGAAACAAAATTTCTAAATCACAGCCAACACATTCAAGTTCCCAAACCACAACATAATATATTAATATGATTTAGCTGATAATACAGATCATTTTTTTAACATTACAAATAATAGCACAACGCTACATTATGATAGATTGGTCATTTTTTTAACATCATGAACAATACTACAAAGCCAAATAATGGTAAGTAGGGTAGTTATTGTAAACATCAAAGCTAATTGCACAAAGCTAATTTGTGGTAGATATAGCTGATGTCAAGCATCATAACTAATGCAACAAATTTTCAATGTGATATATTAATATATTTTATATCATAAATATTGACATAAAGGAAATTTTGATACATTTTAGAGCTCATAGAGAGGTGATATTGAAACGTTATCAATAGAACACAAATGCAACATTTCCAGTATCAAAAGATAATATGTATTTATTACATGTCTGAATGACATTGAATGGTATAGTAAAATGTTACCAAGTCTTTTCTTCTCCTCTTTATATGTTTTTATAAACAGTTAATGAGGTGCGTAAAGATGTTTAATGAGTGGTTGTTTCAAATCTAATCATGTCTATCTACGAAGACTCCGACAATTATTTTCGGTTAAAGGAAACAAATTTGCAAACTGTTGCTGAAACAGGAGGAATAATGTGATAGAAATGCCACATTGACAAAAACCTCTAACTTGCATCATGGACTCAAATGCTATACTATCACCACCTCCCGGAACCTTCAAACTTACATCGCACGTTTGTGGCAAATTATAAAATATTAATTATCATAATATTGCTAACGATGAAGAAACGCAATTCCATGTTTATATTTGTAAACACTAAAAATTGTCAGTTAAACTGAGAATAAATAGTGATTATTTAAACCATAATCAACAATGTAAGCGGACAATTGACAAATATCTTGTTACCTGTTCTAACGACTTTGGGTTACTTGAATAGCTGCCTGCGCTAGTTAATATATTTAGGATTATTTTGTTACCCGCTTGATTATAGTTGTCCGTTTGTTCGAAATATTCCTAAAGTAAAGCATTAATTTAATCAGATTTAGTCCGACTTATTCATCCTGAATACGTGGTCAGTAATCTTAGGTCGAGTTAATATTTCAAAATTAACTCTCATACCTTTTCCCGAAAGAGTTGTCCGCCCATGTTGGGAATATTTCACAGTAAAAGCACATGCGTAATAACATGGAAAACAGTCGTACATATCAGTGGCATTTACAACGCATCTTCTATGATCAAATAGGAAATGCAAAACGTTATATAACCTATTAATAATTAAATCAAGAAAAATAGTTCTCCTCTATTGCATTCTCTTTATTACTTATTGTTTTATTTTTGGGGTATTTTTTTAATTAGTTGTCTTTTGGAATAAAGAGAGTAAAATTCATACCCAGTTATCTCCCATTATATAAACATTTCTCAAACATACCTAGACAATTGCACTTTTGTGATTCGTATAGTTCTTCAAAATCTGAAATTGTTTTTCATACTTCTTACATGCACTGGACCAATTTATCACTTTTAAAAACTATTTTATTTCTTGGCAATAAGAAGATTGTAACAGCATTTAACATTTTTACAACTAATAAATGATGGTAGAATAAATACATTTTCCAAGATTCAGTATTTCTGTTTCTATGTGTACTGTCTAAATCTGCGATGTTATTCGCATCGACTGCACATTCAAACACGAGTTATGTCCCCTATATAGCTCGTTGTCAAAATAACCTCTGTAAGCATTTCTGTTGACTCGAAAATGGTATAAGTACCAAAAGATTCACATTTCTATTTAAAATAAAGCTAGATAGCTGACAATGTATCATTAATTCGTTCAGTTTCCATAAACAAATTATTAGAACAAGTAATTGTAATCGTTCTTATTAGTGTCACAAAATCTCACTCTATCCGATGAATCTGTTTTATTAATACAATACTACTCTTCGAAAACAATGAGCTTAAGGTGGTGTTTACTTTACAGAGAGGGTGTTTCTCTTTTACAATTTTCACAAATGTTCCACTCTCTTACACTGAGAATGAAAATAATTCATCGAACAAATTTTAATTTTAGCTTCTTTATGTTGAATGAGTTTTGTGCGCATATCTTTGATGACGGATAGTTCTCTAAGCACGATCAGAATGATTACAAATTCAGGTTATCACAGAAGAAATGTATTTCTAAAAATTAAGCATTATTGAATGATTCTTTGACAATCAAACCTACACGAGAGGCGAAGATGAAGTTGGGGATGGACGGGCGTTGGTAGGGCCATAGAGAGCGAGCACAAATATGATGCAGATTGGCGTATAGGAATCGCTCCCTCTGGTTTACCTTATGTGCAAGACTTTTGAAAAAAATTGCTCTCATTTATGAATCAAGTTTGAGAATGTATTATCATTTGCAAAATCGTCAAGCCAAAATAACTCTGTTCATCAAACATTTCACAATTTTTCCAATTTAACTCAATTTTGGAATGAAGGAAATAATTTTTCATAAAATATATTTAACATGAACCGTTCTTTGAGACAATCAAACAGTTCCGTTTAAATAAAGTTACAATATTCAGTTCAAAACTGAGATGCCACCCCTTAATTCGGTCAGCAATGTCGCTCGTTATTCTAATCTTTAAACGGAACACTGAAAAGGTCGTGATGAGATACATTCAAAAAATTCCAATAACAAGAACTTTCGCACACGGTTCAAAAATTGATTTGATGAGAAACAAAGAGATATGATTTGCATTTTATGTTTCTCGGGAAACAAAAACGTGCGTTAAATAAAAAATAAGACACATTATTAGTAATCAGCTGGTGCGCTGCAATATACAATGAAGGGCGACCTTGCGATACTTAGGCGCTAAAATATGCAATGAAGGGCGAACTATGGATGCTTGGGGCTGGAATATGAAATGATGGCTGAACATAGGATGAAGACAATCCGACTTTGCTTGACATTAGCTTGACATTAGCTTCTTGTATTTCAATAGGTGATTTCATCAAATCGTGGGTACCATTAAACTCAAATCGGTTGAACCACGATGATCAACATCGTGCTAATTAGTACATGTGTGTACAATGACAGGGTATCTTAGTTCAATGAAAGCATTGCATGGCTAATAATGTGACGAAACGTCAATAGTAACTGGTTATAATTGAATCAAACGACGGTTTTGCAAATATCTTTATAATTTTCAGCCCCACTCACAACCCTGTTCCAATGTCAGTGTGTATAAAATTAGTTTTGTTTGCTTTTCTGATTTCCATGCTAGGCATAATTTATACTGCTCGCTTTGATGGACTCTCTCTCTCTCTCTCTCTCTCTCTCTCTCTCTCTCTCTCTCTCTCTCTCTCTCTCTCTCTCTCTCTCTCTCTCTCTCTCTCTCTCTCAGATAACACATACAAGTACACACGTATGCTGCAGAATATATGATAGATGTCACTGTTTGGGAAATTTTACAAAAACTGGCAAATTATAAAAATAGTCATATTTGTTGTATAGGTAATGGGCAATATTTTCAGATGTTGTGTCATTCTAAACATTAAAACTTGTATGCATGCGCATCATGAATTCAATCTTATGTTGTGTAAATATTTATATAACACTTGTAATGAATTGCAATTTTCGTACATCATTAATGATTAACAGGTGCACAAGGATCATTGATATATTCGTCTGCAGTTAAACGGATGTTTATATATTGATAATATTGTGCCATGGGCAGATTAAAATTTAATATACAAATAGTATTAATATGTTAATTTTGATTGATACCAAGAATTTAAAAGCCGTGTAATTTTTGGTTTGGTGTATGTTGTATCTAACAATGAATACAATGAATGAATATATATATATATATATATATATATATATATATATATTAGTGATACATACATACATACATACATACATACATACATACATACATGCATGCATGCATGCATGCATGCATGCATGCATGCATGCATGCATGCATGCATGCATACATACATACATACATACATACATACATACATACATACATACATACATACATACATACATACATACATACATACATACATACATACATACATACATACATACATACATACATACATACATACATACATACATACATACATACATTTACGCATATTCGCATATGTCTGCCTTGTAATTAGTTAAACACGTTGCCACTTGTATTTACTTTCCATATATGTGTCTTTCTTTAACTTTGTCTAATCAGATATGGATAATATAATTAATTGATGAGCCGCCAGGGTTAGATTTAATCACATCTTGATTGTAAAACATAATATAAAATAAAACATGAAAGTCGATTTCAGTTAATATGAAGCTGACAATGTAACAATAAATTATTGAAATACATCTTCGCTAAGGCATTAGCAGCTCCAAACAAATATGATTCAAAAAAGATGTTGGAATCATATTTTGCCAAAGGATTTTTATTCTCAAATTTCCTAGAGATTATTATACGGTTGTATATATTTGTATATTTCATCTTGTAAATGCATTAGATGACGATGTAATACTCTTGTTTACGTTCTCGGTTTATCTAGTGATATATGTAATCCATGTATTTATTAACCTGATGTAATCTTTGCTGAAGAGGAAATGAAGTCAGTTAGTCAGTCATAGACACACACACAAACACCCAAATTCATACAAACATATATACATGCATTCATTGGTCATGCAGAAAGAAACATATTTTGTAACACTTGCATACGTTTCCCATTTCATTGTATACACTGTTTTTAAGTTATTGTTAAGTATATACATATGCACGTGATGCACATCAATCATCACATCTGCCCTTCTTCATACTCCATTCCCTTACTCTACGCTTTTCCCACAAACAGATTGGATAATGTACTACCTTTCGTCATCGGCAATGTTTTAGGACTCTTTCGAATGGGTCGCTCGTGGTTAATAATGACTAGAGCTGTACATGTTTTGTGGCACTATGAATGTATCCGCAGGAAGTGAGTTTATATGATTTTCATTGCTAATCGTTTACAGTAATATCATTGTTACTGTTTATGTACTTAATTAGATGTTGATTAGATGATACAGCTAAATATGTTATGTATTATTTTTATTTGCAATAATCACGTTTCTGTTACTACTATAGGTCTTCAAAGGAAAACAGAAGAAACAATGTAACAAAAAAGTAAATTTATTGAAATATATGATCGAGCAATTAAAGACAAATGCAAGTTATGTTTATTATAAACTAGTGTTTAATCCAGTTAAGTTGTTTTGTCGTTGTACCGACTCATGTCTATAGACGAAATTTTTAGAGTGTATAAAAATGACAATCGATTACGATCGGAAATGTAGGCTACTAAGGATACTTACCACATGCAAAGTTATTTTTAGGAAACAGGTTGGTATAAGTTCGTCGAGGACAAGCTCAGCCGGAAGACGAAGCTGCCAAAATGTTTCAACCAATTATGGAAACAGTAGTTGGCAAACAACTAAAACTATTTGCTTTATCTGCAGAAGAACTAAAACAGATACAAGCACAATGTTTGTTATATTTACCAGGAAGATATGAAAGGAGGAAGCTAACAATAAATTGAAAATGACCTTGTAAGACACATTGCTGATTCTGTCGTACGACAGACTAAAATGTACAGATTAATACACACCCCTCTTGCACTTTAGCAGCAAATAGCAAGAACGACTGTTTATCAGTTATCGTGACGTAGAGTGTATTGATAACATTCATGCAGAGAATTCTAAATCGGACGGTGATAATATAATGTTCGATGAACTACGCGGTATGATGCAGGTAAATATGAGAGAAATATTTGATAAAAAAAAAACTTGTTCTGAGAATGATAGTAACAAAATATTTGTTAAATCATGGAAATGAATTGTAGGATAATCTTGCAGCGGAATTGCACAAACTTACAAAAATCAATTCTAGACCATGGCTGTCGCAAATGCTGTTGATGACATCTGGGCAATAAACTAAATAGATTCATTAGATCTTGCTCAAATAAATGATAATAAATAGTTGTTTAACGTTATTGACGCTTTTAGTAAATAGGAATTTAATATACCCGTTTCAGACAAAACAGGGACGTCAATGACTTATGCGCTTCAACAAATTATCGTTAGCACGGAAAGAAATAAATAAAGTTTGGAATAATCGTGGACCAGAGTTTATTATTAAAAGATTTTGAGCAGGTTTTAAAGCAAAATAAAAAAATTGTATTACCGGAAATGAGTGGACAGGCGTTTTCATTAAAAGATTTAATGGTAGACTAAACGAGCTGACAGAATAAACATTTTACAGCTTAAAAACACAAGGGAGTATATTAATTATCTTTCACTCATTATTGATAATTACAATAACATAAAACATCCAACTTTCTTTCGCCAAGGGATAGAAAATGTCACCAAACAATGCAATTAAATATCCAATAATAGGAAATGAAAATATGTACTGCAGATATAAATTCATAGTCGGTGATAAAGGTACAATTTCTATGACAAAAAAAAAAGATTTTTTGTAAAAGGATTTGCTCAAGACTTGACAGAGCAAGAATTTGTAGCTGATATGTTACTTTTAACAATATCTGTAACATACGCACTAAATGATCTAACAGGGAAACCAGTAATTGGTAGCTTTTACTAAAAATAATTACAAACAAAATCTGAACAAGATGCTTTTTTATCGAACGAGTAAAGAAAAGGTATGACAAAAAATCCTTGTCAAGTGGGCCGGTCATAGCGATAAATGTAATAGTTTGATACGAATTAAACAAATTGTGAAATAAAGTTTTAGAAACATTTTCCATAATTGCCTATATCTGACTTATATTTTATAGGCTTACACAATGATAAAAATATCGTCTGCAATTGTAGTAAATCATCATCAGGTTGAATATCCTAACAAATATTTTGTCCATAATAGAACATAAAACAGCATATAGATATTAGTTTGATAGAATTTTAAAATGATTGAGTATAGTGTACAGAAAACACAAAAACTTTGCTAATACGATATCACATTGTATTAGTTTTTTCTTGGCGATATATATATCAATATTCAATGTATCAGATGAAGAACATTTTATCTAAACTGCTGCGATGACCCGTTTAAACTACTTTTCCCCATTTTTAAAATATATATGCCTTTTATTGTGTTTGTGCAACCCAATATATCTATATTTGGCCTGTTTCATTTTTCTACAATTTATGCTCTTTCTATCTCTCCTTTCGCCCCCGTCCCTCCACAACATGATATTTAGATGCTACAGTGTGTAAACTGTGGGCTCTCCAGTTTACATTCATGCAATTAACGGGATGATATAAATAAATGCATAGAAAAGAATTCAAAATATTAACATGGTGGGCTTTAATTATTGACTTAAGTTACCAACCACCTGAAGAAAACTTCAGCGAAACTTAGTACTCGAAACAACCTACTCCGCAAACTGGCTAGCGCAAGTGCTTATACACTCAATACATCAACGTTAGCCCTCTGTTATTCGACAGCCGCGTATTGCACTCCTGTCTGGGCTCGATCACCACACACTAAATTAATTGATGTCCAGATCAACACAACAAAACGGACTATCTCTGGAACACTATGTCCTACTCCTTTATCTTGGCTGCCGTAGATCAGCAACATTGTACCTCAACATCTGCAGCCAATAAATGTTTTGCCTAAGGTTTTTGACAGTACGAAACTTGCACTGTACATGACATCACCTCACATACAGCAGTCCTCATGACTTCGAATCTACCAATCTTAATGCCTGAGGATATGACAGATAGGCATAAGGTGTCGAGTGGTCTTCAACAGATTTTGTAAACAGCTTCCTCGTAGCTCAGCCATCTTTTCACCCTCCTTGCTTCAACCTTCCACGTCATATGTGGACCACACAAAACCATTTTTGGGCTTGACAGGTTCTTTTTACAGTCAACCTTGTCCGAAGGGCTCAGGTTACTAACTATTCCAATTACTGATGAGATATTCATAAATTGTGAACAAATGTCCACTGACAAAGTTCCCCGATGGACTGTAGGCTTTGTTCCTTACTAATGATGACGTTGTTAAAGGCTGAGAATGCACTGCTCACGATTATGCAATATACGAAATTAATTTCGTATAGTTACTGTTTATAAATATATAAAGGAAACAATAAATGTATCTATTTACATTACCTGATGTAATGTGTTGTTCATACATGTTGTATACATCTAATACACTACAACAAACGGTGCACATTTTTAAAAAAAAAATTATGATTCACTAGAATATCATGCCTTCCAATGCAACTTTTTTGAGTAGTTGTACATTCTTGCTTGAAAACGATGGAAAAATTTGAATATAAGTGCCATAAACAAGCAATGCTTTTCTCACCTACCAATCTCTAAGAGGAGTACCAGACTTCACCTTGAAAATCCTCTTCTATTGGATACCTGCTGATCAAGATATTGGTTGAAATCCTGGAGTTCATTTGCATACACAAAATGATGAGCACAAAAGTCATAGGAGCAAGTGACAAGTTTTATCAGTCCCGGTATGAAACATCTATTTTACAAATACTTTCCAATAAATCATGTATAAAAATTTCTCAAATGTCTGTGTATTTATGTGAAACTTTACTCACTTAAAGATTTACTCAGCTGGTGTGTTGACAGGAACAATAATGCTAAAATTATTTATAAATATATTTGTTGCTCTGACATTTTCTTTATTTGGTCACTCATGAGTAGGCCGACAATGAAAAACGTGGTGAATGAAATATTATTCTTGTGATTACTCGGTATGATATTTAATTCTTCGTCTGGAACAAATTCCTGCAAGCATATTGATAAGCATATTGTTGTTTCCACCGAACAGTTCATTAAATGAAAAATGGTAAGTCTTTTTCTTATTGGATGTTTGTGGAGGAACAAGAACACTTAAAATCATTTTATATAAATTTACAATTATGATATTTTAAACAATTTAATAATAATAATAATCTATCAAAAGTATATTTGTACGTCAGCCGTAAAGTTTACATAAAAACCCTTTCTGCTTTTAGATAGTATTGTTATACGATACTTACAGGAAGGATCTTATCATTCTAATTTATCAGAATTTAGTTTAATCAATTTGGCATTGTGCTTACTGAACCTTAATGGTGCATTCTTTCGTAATAATTATTTTCATGTGAACTAGATTCAAAATCTTTAGAGAGAGAGAGAGAGAGAGAGAGAGAGAGAGAGAGAGAGAGAGAGAGAGAGAGGGAGGGAGGGACTTAAGGAGTTCATTCACTCGTTCAATACAAGGTTGTCCGGAACATATCTTAACTCTATCTAAAATGGCAAATATGAGTATCTGTATGCGAAATAAATACAAATATGTAATGTATTATGCATTTCGTTGTAAATCATTGTCACAACGTTCATTATATATATATATATATATATATATATATATATATATATATATATATATATATATATATGCGTGTGTGTGTGTGTGTGCTTTTGTGTGTGTGTATTTGAGACTCCACAATTATGATGTATCTAGCTGATACAACCAATATGAAATCGTGAGTAAATTCTTGAAGTAAACCATTGAATTGTTTGGCCATTTTAATTTTAGTTCTTACATGTTACAACTCCCATCATCAAGAACATTTCACACATAAGTAGACATTCGCTTTCAGCGAATTTGCTGGATAACTTGGCTTGTCTTGCCAACTCAATGGGTATTTATTTTCCCCATCCTATAAAACTATGAAAAGTGCTAGCATATTAATTTCGCTGGACGGACCATACTTACGATACGCTTACAGAACAAATCATACATATAAAGTTTTTCATCAAATTGAATAAGTCCTTGCATTCGTTATTTATAAAAGAGCAATAAAGAAACATGAAACGTATACTTGAATAACTTAGGAATAAAATCAAAACTTGAATAGAAGACAACATGTGTTAACGACTTAACGGTTGTACAATGCAATATATATATATATATTAAAAACGGCTTGCGTAATACATTTTAGCTATTTCGTTTGCAAACATCATGTGTTCAGCCCCTACTTATCTCTCAGTTCAATCCTGAGACTGGAGAATATGAGCTTAAATTATGTACGTCAGTCTATCCATAAAGCCTGTTTTGCATTTACAATGATACCGATTATTAAAATGTGTGTTTCTTTTTTGTATTCCATGCAAATCGTTACTTGATGTTAAAGAAATTATGATAATATAAGGACTGTTTTTTCAAACGAATGGCTCCAGCCGTGCTGATTTGCATAATGTTTTGTATTACGGTGTTATGATGTAAGTTAAGTACTATGAAATAAATAAAATAGCTATCTAGTCTTTGTCTTGTATTTCCGATCGATTTTGTTTTCTTCGTAAATAAAAGCATGATATATTTTAAGGTACATATGCTTCAGTCGATGAAACCTGTCGCCAACTCTTAATTTTCCTTATATGCAGATAGTGAAATCACCAGCAACAACAACGTTACCAGTCGGAAACGCAAGGTCTGCAAACATTTAAATGTTACTAATAGTCATTCACCCTCGATATGAAGGAATCTAAAGTCATCTTGATACGAATTTTAAAAGGTAAGGACCTTACAACTTCCATGAGCCCGAGACTGGAGGTGGGTTTGAAAATTAGAGTAGATAGAATTAATGAGTTACACATGATCGAAATTTATAAATTTACAATTGATACAAAATACAAATTTTTATGGTGGCTTTATGCAAGTTTCAATAGCGTAATTTAATAAAAAATAAAAATGGATTGTGTACATATTTATTTAGAATATTTGCACTTAGAATACTAAAGGAAGCGTGCTTAGGCACTGATAGATCAGAGTATCAAAGCTTATGTTAATTATATATGTTCAGATTGATGCATTGCAAAAACTTTGTTATTTGGATGATAAAAGAACACCTTGTTCAGATCGAAGCATTCTGGACTTAGGATTAATGCAAATTTTGATGCATGGATATTAGCGCCGATATCCAAATTAGAGAGATTACCATTTGGAGAATTCGAAACTTTGGCAAATGATTTGCGCTGTTCCGCAGACCGTTGGCAGCATGCATGATATTCTCATAACTGGTTATCAAAATGTATATAATATTTAGTTGTTCTTTATATTGGTTCCCAGATCTGTACAAATATATATTGTGGACGAAACACGAAAATCTGTAAATACGTTTCAATTACATCTTACAGTTTATATCGATCCGACTTTTAAATTAATATCTCATACCAAACCCCACCATAGGACAACTCCTCCCAGCAGTTTTTGACTGATTCATTTTCATGTAATATATTGTTTCCTTCTGCAATAAATAAAAATGGGAGGTTGATTGGATTTGGTTATTTTTGCTTAACTTTGTCATTATTTAATTTGGTTTTCTTCTTTCTTTTGTTTTATTTTTGTACCTTTTTGGGGCGTAACTACAAATTGACTATTAATCTCATAAGCACAGCGTCCATGACACAGTAGCCAACTATTTTTTTTTTCGTTTTGAATTTACTGATGCACCAATGCATATATATATATATATATATATATATATATATATATATATATATATATATATATATATATATATATATAGAGAGAGAGAGAGAGAGAGAGAGAGAGAGAGAGAGAGAGAGAGAGATGCAATAAACTGAGGACGAACAGTACGAAACTAGTAACTAACTAGCCTAAGTGCTTTCGACTCTTAATGAGTCTTTTTCAAAGGCAAATACAAAACATAGTTACGACAAACAAATAAACACAGAAACGTTGTGTTTGTAAACCTCTACATTTCTATCTTCACATGTGCTAAAACTATAAATACAACCAGCTTGTATAGACTAGTTGCGGAAACTGAAAACGTTGTATAATTCCCTAAAAGTCTACAAGCCAAAGCGACATCTATTTTTACTTTGTGTACATATGTAACGCAGATTATATCCCGGATATTTGATTCTATACCGGTTATTCTTTTAGTAAAAATTGAAGGATAATAAGAAGATTTAGAAAATGTTAAATTCTACTAGTGCATAGTTTTCATTTTCTAGTCTTCTTGGTTTAGACCGCTTGGTTTCAATGTTCTAAGGCGGCGTATCCAGTATGATTCCTTTTCCTTCCTGGTTTCGGAACTCCAGCTGTGGTTGTTAGCAATAGCGATAAGTATTATATCACTGAAAGTGTGGCCAGGGGAGGAGAAGTGTTCTGCGACCGGGCTTCTGTACAGCTTTTTTGTCATCCAATCAGATCTATGAAGGTTTATCCTTATGTGTAGCTCTTCAGTTTCTCACACGTACTGAAGGCCACAGATCTTACATGTGATGAGATAAATCACATTCTCTGTTTTGCACGTTTTGTTTGGACCATGTATGTTTAGTTTTTCTTTAGTCACTGTGCTAGTGAATGTCTTGGTCTCTATCATATGTTGACAGGTTTTGCATCTTTTATCGCCACAGGGTCCAGATTGACTAGGTTGGTTTTGACTAGCGATTGTTGTTAGCTTGGCCCTGACTAGGATGTCCTTTAGGTTTTTTGGTCTCCGGTAAGCTACTACAGGTTTGTTCGGAAGTATTAGGTTTAGTATGTCTGACGATTGCACGGTTGGCCAGTGGTTTGCGATGATTTTACCTACTTTGGGATTGTCTGGGTGATAGGTCAGAATAAATGGTATCCTATCAACCTTTTCTTTCTGTCCATATCTGAGTATGTCATCACGGTTTGTTTGTTTGGCCCTTTGGATTGCCTCCGCAATCAGGTCTTTGTCGTAGCCTCGGTAAATTAAATGTTTAGCCAGCTCTTCAGACCTTTCTAGGAATCTTTCATCGTCGGAGCAAATTCTGCGTATCCTCAGTGCCTGGCTATATGGAATTTTCTTAATGCAGTGTATTGGATGACAGCTGGTTGGGAGAAGATACTGGTGTTTGTCGGTTGGTTTCGAGTAGATGTCTGTGTGTAATTTGTTTTCCACCAGTCTGGTTGTTGTGTCCAGGAAAACATGGTTTGAGTTGGAAATTTCTGCCGTGAATTTTATTGAAGGATGGAAGTTGTTTGCCTTTGATATGAAGTCATCCAGACTTTCTCTTCCATACTGACACTTCATTTCTATATCATTGATAAAGCGTACCCACTGGTATGGTGTACGCTCAACCGATGCTAAGAGCTTTCCCTCAAGTTTTCCCATGAAAATGTTAGCATTCGAAGGGGCCATTTTAGTACCCATTGCAGTTCCATTGATTTGTAGGTAGTTTTCTTCATTAAATTCAAAGTTGTTGAGTTTTAGGACAAGCTCCAGGAGTTGGATTAAGAAGTGTGTGGGTGGATTGTTTACAGTTCTTGTTTCCCATGCTTCGCTACATTTCCTGGACACAACAACCAGACTGGTGGAAAACAAATTACACACAGACATCTACTCGAAACCAACCGATAAACACCAGTATCTTCTCCCAACCAGCTGTCATCCAAAACACTGCATTAAGAACATTCCATATAGCCAGGCACTGAGGATACGCAGAATTTGCTCCGACGATGAAAGATTCCTAGAAAGGTCTGAAGAGCTGGCTAAACATTTAATTTACCGAGGCTACGACAACGACCTGATTGCGGAGGCAATCCAAAGGGCCAAACAAACAAACCGTGATGACATACTCAGATATGGACAGAAAGAAAAGGTTGATAGGATACCATTTATTCTGACCTATCACCCAGACAATCCCAAAGTAGGTAAAATCATCGCAAACCACTGGCCAACCGTGCAATCGTCAGACATACTAAACCTAATACTTCCGAACAAACCTGTAGTAGCTTACCGGAGACCAAAAAACCTAAAGGACATCCTAGTCAGGGCCAAGCTAACAACAATCGCTAGTCAAAACCAACCTAGTCAATCTGGACCCTGTGGCGATAAAAGATGCAAAACCTGTCAACATATGATAGAGACCAAGACATTCACTAGCACAGTGACTAAAGAAAAACTAAACATACATGGTCCAAACAAAACGTGCAAAACAGAGAATGTGATTTATCTCATCACATGTAAGATCTGTGGCCTTCAGTACGTGTGAGAAACTGAAAAGCTACACATAAGGATAAACCTTCATAGATCTGATTGGGTGACAAAAAGCTGTACAGAAGCCCGGTCGCAGAACACTTCTCCTCCCCTGGCCACACTTTCAGTGATATAATACTTATCGCTATTGCTAACAACCACAGCTGGAGTTCCGAAACCAGGAAGGAAAAGGAATCATACTGGATACGCCGCCTTAGAACATTGAAACCAAGCGGTCTAAACCAAGAAGACTAGAAAATGAAAACTATGCACTAGTAGAATTTAACATTTTCTAAATCTTCTTATTATCCTTCAATTTTTACTAAAAGAATAACCGGTATAGAATCAAATATCCGGGATATAATCTGCGTTACATATGTACACAAAGTAAAAATAGATGTCGCTTTGGCTTGTAGACTTTTAGGGAATTATACAACGTTTTCAGTTTCCGCAACTAGTCTATACAAGCTGGTTGTATTTATAGTTTTAGCACATGTGAAGATAGAAATGTAGAGGTTTACAAACACAACGTTTTTGTGTTTATTTCTTTGTCGTAGCTATGTTTTGTGTTTGCCTTTGAAAAAGACTCATTAAGAGTCTAAAGCGCTTAGGCTAGTTAGTTACTAGTTTCGTACTGTTCGTCGTCAGTTTATTGCATCTATTTTAATTAATCCCTGACAAACGTGATCCCTTGGTGGATCCAGTACGCTTGAGAGGGTTGTTATTCGCCATATGATTTGTATTCTTTATATTACCTACCTCGTATGGCTCGATCTACCTTTGGTGTGATCTAACACCCTTTTCGGTCTTGTATTTATGTAGTGCTACTGTATCCGTTCCATTGTTTCCTTCTTATAATTAAATTGTTGCCGTATCTCTTAGAATGGAGACGATGTCTCAACAAATACAGAAAACATTCAAAACTTTACGCAATCAAACTGATGCTTTAATTCGCCTAAAGCATCATTACACTTTCTTGCATCATTTCCTCGAAACAAATACAGTCAATAAAGGTCTTCAAATTCATGTGAAACCGCAAATTATTGGCAAGAGTTCAAACAGATTCATCAAAAGATGGAATAAAATAACTCACGACGCTTCCATGAAACTCACAGCCCTACGTAGTAAAGACGTAAATCATCAATATCTAGCCAAATCAGCACCCATTGAAGAACTAAAACATCAGCTCAATTCCGTCTCAACAGAAAAACAATTGAAAACGTTTTACTCCAAATTAAATAAAGGTGAAAAAAGACTCTCTTCGAAACTTTACAAAGTCAGAGATAGAAAATTCAGAAGTCATGATCTACAACCAAAGGACTGTTGTGAAGAAACTTCAATTGACGAAATTTCTTCCAAAAACAAACGTAAGAAGAAAAATCGCCGCAAAAGGAAGAATCGCAAGCACTCTGTAACAAACACTAATGCAACTGTTACTAACACAGTAGTCAACATCTCCAATTTAGAACTTACTGATGCAGAAAAAAACTTTTTATCGAAAGGTTTGAGTTTCTGTCCCCGTCCTAAAACATACGACAGAGGAAAGCTTAAGAATGACACCGAAGAATTCATCCGCCGACTAAGACTCAAAGCCCATTTTGCCTTGCAACCACCAAACAAATCAAAGGAAAATATAAGCTGCGACCAACCCACATTTAGAAAAAAAAGTAACTGGACCCCACCAAAAAGTTCAATTCCGAATCTGGAAGCCTTTATCAACTCGGTTGAAAACGATATTTCCAGACATATCAACCATACTAACAAATATTCTAATTTGACAAAAGAAGAAACAGATGCCCTGCACTCACTGAAAAGCAGAACAGACATAATCGTTAAGCCTGCAGATAAGGATTCCGCTGTTGTCGTTATGAATAGGGAAGACTACATTAGTGAAGCAAGTAGACAACTAAGTGACGCTAGGTTCTACCAAAAACTGGACCATGATCCAACGCTGGAATATGCAAAAATCATCACTAATGTTATTGACGAGGCGTACCAAAGCGGACACATAGACCAGCAAACCAAAAACTACTTAAGCCCAGAAAACCCAAGAGCAGGTAGATTTTATATTCTACCCAAAATCCACAAACAAGGAAACCCTGGAAGACCTATAATCTCAGGTAACGGGCACCCCACAGAAAGGATATCAGAATATTTAGATCATTTTATGAGACCACATGTCCACAAATTACCATCATATCTTCAAGACACGACAGATTATCTCATAAAAAGCAAAGCTAGTGAACCATTACTGCCAGATACATTACTTGCTTCCTTAGACGTCACATCTTTGTACACCAACATACCGCACAACGAAGGGTTACAGGCATGTAGCGAAGCATGGGAAACAAGAACTGTAAACAATCCACAGACACACTTCTTAATCCAACTCCAGAAGCTTGTCCTAAAACTCAACAACTTTGAATTTAATGAAGAAAACTACCTACAAATCAATGGAACTGCAATGGGTACTAAAATGGCCCCTTCGTATGCTCACATTTTCATGGGAAAACTTGAGGGAAAGCTCTTAGCATCGGTTGAGCGTACACCATACCAGTGGGTACGCTTTATCGATGATATAGAAATGAAGTGGCAGTATGGAAGAGAAAGTCTGGATGACTTCATATCAAAGGCAAACAACTTCCATCCTTCAATAAAATTCACGGCAGAAATTTCCAACTCAATCCATGTTTTCCTGGACACAACAACCAGACTGGTGGAAAACAAATTACACACAGACATCTACTCGAAACCAACCGACAAACACCAGTATCTTCTCCCAACCAGCTGTCATCCAAAACACTGCATTAAGAACATTCCATATAGCCAGGCACTGAGGATACGCAGAATTTGCTCCGACGATGAAAGATTGCTAGAAAGGTCTTAAGAGCTAGCTAAACATTTAATTTACCGAGGCTACGACAAAGACCTGATTGCGGAGGCAATCCAAAGGGCCAAACAAACAAACCGTGATGACATACTCAGATATGGACAGAAAGAAAAGGTTGATAGGATACCATTTATTCTGACCTATCACCCAGACAATCCCAAAGTAGGTAAAATCATCGCAAACCACTGGCCAACCGTGCAATCGTCAGACATACTAAACCTAATACTTCCGAACAAACCGGAGTCCAAAAAACCTAAAGGACATCCTAGTCAGGGCCAAGCTAACAACAATCGCTAGTCAAAACCAACCTAGTCAATCTGGACCCTGTGGCGATAAAAGATGCAAAACCTGTCAACATATGATAGAGACCAAGACATTCACTAGCACAGTGACTAAAGAAAAACTAAACATACATGGTCCAAACAAAACGTGCAAAACAGAGAATGTGATTTATCTCATCACATGTAAGATCTGTGGCCTTCAGTACGTGGGAGAAACTGAAAAGCTACACCTAAGGATAAACCTTCATAGATCTGATTGGATGACAAAAAAGCTGTACAGAAGCCCGGTCGCAGAACACTTCTCCTCCCCTGGCCACACTTTCAGTGATATAATACTTATCGCTATTGCTAACAACCACAGCTGGATTCCGAAACCAGGAAGGAAAAGGAATCATACTGGATTCGCCGCCTTAGAACATTGAAACCAAGCGGTCTAAACCAAGAAGACTAGAAAATGAAAACTATGCACTAGTAGAATTTAACATTTTCTAAATCTTCTTATTATCCTTCAATTTTTACTAAAAGAATAACCGGTATAGAATCAAATATCCAGGATATAGTCTGCGTTACATATGTACACAAAGTAAAAATAGATGTCGCTTTGGCTTGTAGACTTTTAGGGAATTATACAACGTTTTCAGTTTCCGCAACTAGTCTATACAAGCTGGTTTTATTTATAGTTTTAGCACATGTGAAGATAGAAATGTAGAGGTTTACAAACACAACTTTTTTGTGTTTATTTGTTTGTCGTAACTATGTTTTGTATTTGCCTTTGAAAAAGACTCATTAAGAGTCGAAAGCGCTTAGGCTAGTTAGTTACTAGTTTCGTACTGTTCGTCGTCAGTTTATTGCATCTATTTTAATTAATCCCTGACAAACGTGATCCCTTGGTGGATCTAGTACGCTTGAGAGGGTTGTTATTCGCCATATGATTTGTATTCTTTATATATATATATATATATATATATATATATATATATATATATATATATATATATATATATATATATATATATATATATATATATATATATATATATATATATATATAATGAAACCAAATTCTGTCATTGATAAACAAACAGCAATAGGTTATCCAATTCAAGAAAAGACAGCATACAGGCATAAAGTTTGAATATAAATTAGTTTCCACCCTTTGATTTCAGAAGCAACCCGTTGAGAATAAAACATTTTGCGAAACTACGTCTTGCACAAGAGTTTTTCATACAACAATCCAGTCGCAAAAAAGTGCATTTTTATATACGTGAAAGTACGTCACGAATCAGATCTTTTAATTACGAGATGCTTCCTGTTGGACAAACTTTTAACGTAAATCTGAGTTCAGAAAGACATTGTATTTTCTAGTTGAAATACAACATTCATATAAGTCAAAGCGGCTTGTGAAACCTATGTATTCTGTATGAAAAGCGCTTTGAAGTACTCGTCAATAAATCTTTAATGGTATACATGCAGCAGCTGGCGTCATGAAATTCATTTGAAACAAGCGATCATATTTAATTTTACTAGTGAATGCAATTGTATGGTGTTGTGTTTGTTTTAATAATAAATACATGTAAAGAAAAACATTGCACATTTTAGTTGTATCGGCAGTATTTTGTAATTATAGGAAATAACTGCAGCATATACTCACAATTAAAGAGTTAAAGAGAAAAAGTCGTTTTTGTTCTTTATTTTAAAGCGTGTTTTATTTCAGACATCTCTCTCTCTCTTTCAGTCATACTCGTACACACACACACACACATATATATATATATATATATATATATATATATATATATATATATATATATATATATATATATATATATATATATATATATATATATATATATATATATATATATATAAGCTTTGAATTATAGTGATGCTTTATATTTAAGAAAATCACAAACAACAAGTTTTCAACACTTGTAGTTTGATTTAATGGCATGCTATCCGCATGACATGAGATTTGTACAACATAAAATGTTTGTTCTGTTATGATATTAATTAACGGTATACATGATAAAGCTACTTATTCACAAATCATTAAGCATCTTTGCTTTAAAATGCTGTTATTAACATTTATATATAGAGTAAGTCTGTTTTAATTGACATTTAATAAATATGATTCTCAGACCGATCTGATGAAACCATTAGGAAGGATCATCCGTAAGCCTGTGAATATATTAAGATAGTATTATGTGCTACATCTCGCAGTGACTTTAGCTTGAGACAGGGGGACGAAGTGTGGTTTCGAAGTTTTATTGGTATCATTAAAATATAATTTTCAATAACTGTTAGTGTTCGTTACAAAATCAATATTTGTTTCTTCATTAATTCATATTTGTATCCACTGCTAAACCTATTTTAAGGAAAAAGTGTATAAATGCTGAGAGTCAAGCAAGTCAGATGTTAGTACATTTTTATATTTTTTTATTATGATTCGGCCGGGGTTCGAACCGACGACTGGCCCTTCATCTGAGACGGACGCTCCGACAACAAGGCCACCAAAGGGGTCTCAAAATAATTGGAAATGTACTAAAGATTGTCCCAAAAGATTTAACCAATGCGAGAACGGATAGTAGGTGTTAAACAACCAGACAATATGACGAAAAGAACCCAATACTATCAAAGGAAAAAGATTTATGCATGCAGTGTCTTTAGGATTTTAGACATGGTGTAAAATGGAAAATGGGGTGACTAGTCAATCAGAAAAAACATAAATGTATCGAATATAAGCAGAGAATGTGTGTGTGTGCGTGTGTGTGTGTATTTTGGGAGGATTTGATAAGGTAGAGGTGACGTAATAGATATACCATTCATAAATGCAAATTAAGATTAGTTCATTAAATTGCAACAAGGTGTCGGACCTATTAACCGTGCGTAAGATGCCTCGAGGCGTGCAATCCATTATCAAGTTTATCATTGCGAAACACTGTACCGTTTGCACATTGTGTAGTCTTGTTTGCTGATGCTTATAACCAATACGGAGCGGGATATAAGGCACCATCATGCTTTTTCAAGGGCACTGCGACTTTTGTTTTAATGGTTGTCACTAATGCAATGATTTATCTCTGTCTGAGACGTTGGCAGAACCGAAGCTTTACACAGGTATGAATACAGCATAAAAAGTCACATGATCTAAAAGAAAAACCGTTGATAATTAATGTTTGAAGAATCGAGATTCTTCGGATAAATGGGGTTATCAGGTGAGGAAAATATGTTTTAAACATAAGCAGAGTGCATCATATTCAGAAAAGCTAAGCTAAACATACGATTTGTGAAAAAAGTTTTTTTTATTCACGATATTCGGATGTTTGTTCAGTAGAAGTCAATAACGTAGCGAAATGCAGGGGCCTGGAATCTATCACTAAATAAAACAGACATTTTGAAAGATATCTATTTTAATGAAGTGAGCGTAATATAAAGAAGAGAGAGAGAGAGAGAACAAAAGAGAGAACTGTTGAATCCGATTATTACTGTTTACTTTATAGTAAAGAGTTCAATTGTGAATTATTTCCTTCGATTTTCTCAAACTAAATATAGTCATCAACAAAGTACAAGATTTGATTTTTGATGTAATATTTTCCCATATATAAAGACTGTGTTATTCGCTATTATTTTTCTTCTTCTTCTTCTTCTTCTTCTTCTTCTTCTTCTTCTTCTTCTTCTTCTTCTTCTTCTTCTTCTTCTTCTTCTTCTTCTTCTTATTATTATTATTATTATTATTATTATTATTATTATTGCAATTTCAGATGAAATTCCTGAAGAGTATTTTCTGGCCTTTTATCTCAATTTCTTTGTTAACTATTTTAATTATTTTTATGACACTGCAATGGTCAAGAAGCCTACGTGTGGATGTGAATTTATTCCCTTTTAACTTGTCGAATAGGACGCGCAACGTTCTTAATGAAATAAGAAGACAAGTTAATACATTCGTGTACAACCAGACACGCATTGAATCAGAAGGACCCAAATATGGTGGTTTAATGTCAACCACTCAAGAAGAGCTAGAAGGCATGGAATGGGAGAACAACATTGATTGTACCAAACATCGTCGTAAAACATCAGCAGAGGATTTATTATGCTTGGTAAGAAGGATACATACATACATATATACATACATACATACATACATACATACATACATACATACATACATACATACATACATACATACATACATACATACATACATACATACATACATACATACATACATACATACATACATACATACATACATACATACATACATACATACATACATACATACATGCATGCATGCAATAAAACAATCCCATATATCTTGATTTCTTTCATAGGAATCTGGAAGGACTGTATATATATATATATATATATATATATATATATATATATATATATATATATATATATATATATATATATATATATATATATATATATATATATATATATATATATATATATATGAAAATTATTTACTAGGTCGTCATGCGAGTGTGTCTGCTTTGCACCAGCTCATCTAACACCGACTCCGTGCCATCATTTTTTGGTGATGCGTGCTTAGTCGTGACCGTATATGGGCTGGTACTCGCAGGCAAGGTGATGGGTGACGTTCACTCGCAGACCATATATATATATATATATATATATATATATATATATATATATATATATATATATATATATATATATAGATAGATAGATATATATATATATTTATATTTTTATATATATATATATATATTTATATATATATATATATGTATTTATATATATATCTATATATATATATATATATATATATATATATATATATATATATATATATATATATATATATATATATACTTTTTAAGACCCTCCAAATAATATATTACATGTGTACCTGGACTTTGTTTGAAACAGATGTTGCATATGGTTCAATACTCTCTACAAGCCAAGCTTTTGATGTAAGCGACAGATTTGATGGTTTAATGTGACACAATATTATAAAACAACGTTGGCGAAGATATTATATTTGGATACGGAACGATTAGTAAAACGTTCATTACATTTAACTTGCAGACCGTGATTATCTTATTGTTGGGCAAACATGATCAGTAAAACCAATCTCTTATTAAATCTTTTGCTCAAAAGTAACTTCAACTACGATAATGTATTTATTTACACAATTAATGCCCAGCAGGACAAATGCGAATTATTAAGCGAGAACCATTATTAACTTCGTAATGAACTTGGTGCTTACTAGGTTATAGTTTTGATAAGACAGCCAGAATAACTTTTTCCAGTGAATGAACTTGATTCGTCCGTGCATAAAATAAGCTTAGTTTGACAGGCTAATGAACAATCCTCTTGAAATGCAACATGCGATAACAAGAATGACGGTTAATCCAGACGAATTAAAAAAGATGGCTTCGCTCCCTCTGCTAAACAAGATGGTAGAAAAATTTTCAGAGGTAACCGAGGTGTTGGCTGAGAAACAAAATTTAATGACTGAAACTATACTGCCTATCGAAAAACAATATTTTAAAGAAAACAAGCTAGGATGAAATAGATCATTGTAAGTATAACGAGTTTTTTTTAAAAAAAAAAAAAACTTGATATCGCTGATACTGATATTATTAAAAAGTGGTCAGAAGAAATATATAAATTGATGAAAAAATTAACAGACATCATAGAAAATGGTTTGCGTGCTGATGAAAGAAAGGTTAGAAGATAAAAAGATCTTCCATTATTGCTCTATTATATTAGAGATGGAATTATTGCTGAGGTTTTACATAAGACAGCACAAAATTATCGAAATAAACCGGGAGGTTATGGTAGAGGATGGAATTTTAAAATACTGCTCAATAAGTATGAAAGCGAACAAGATAAAACCGGAGGTAACCGCTGGATCTGGAGTTAAAGTATTTATATCAAAGGCAGAAGTAGTAGATCGACTAGCAGCAGGGGGGTGCGAACCCTACAAATTTTTGCGACAAAATCGATTAAAGCCTCAGAATGCCAAATGGAGCCTTCCTACGAAATCTCATATTTTAACCAAAAAAAAATAAAGACCCCATTTGTAAAATGGAGCCTTAGCGATTTTGTCGTAAATACATTGTCATAACCACCCTCAAAATTGCTGCCATCTACGTCGCAAATATGTTGTCATCTCGCCCTCCCCCTGCTGCTGATTAATACAAATTATTTAACCAAATATTTGTTAGCTTTTCACAAACAGACTGATCGATAATATTTCACCACGTAGATCAATTAAATTATTTGACTGATCGGTGAGTGTAAAATTAATTCTAGTTAGCGAATCATTTTGACATTGCATATAGACTGGATTAGTCGGATTCTCAACAATTAAAAATCCTCGGGGGGGGGCTGTTGGTGCAAATGAATAAAGAATGTAACCTTGTCGGGCTTGATTTGATTGTTCCATATTAATTTGATAACTTCCTTCGATTACATCACACGTTAAATTAAGCGCGATCACTGATGAAATATCCACATTGTTCGGTGCGACATGTCTACCGTCGCCGTCGGGAGAATTATTGTGAGTCAATATAGTTGGTTTGGGTTGTTTATTTTCCCATTCGTCATGAATTATTCTGAATCCCTCGTCGATGGCCGCTCTAAGATTTTTCTTCAATTCTGGTATGTTATATCCTGGTAGTTTAAACGTTGGAATATCTTCAACGGGGATTTTATATTTCTCTGCAAAAAATTTACTTAATTCAGGATCATCTGCTATTTCTTGAATGTTTCGAGAATGATATTTTTCTGCGTCATCGATAATTTTATTACATGTAGCTACCACGCTGATGAATTCGTCTTTAGTGAGAGAACCGGATCTTAGAGATACTAGCAGTAATGAAAGATCATTATTTATCGCTGTGAATTTATCAGTAATACGACGTTCATCTAACTCCTCATTAAAGTTTTCATTCAACTCTTTTTTCAATTTCTCCTTCACCTTTTCATCCATCTCTTCCTTTAATCTCCTCATCCTCTCCTTTATGATCTTAGAAAAAATACTAACCGCGACTCCCGCGATCGCCTTGCTAAAGAGATCAGAAGATGTATTCCTGCGATTTCTATTACTTTCTACTGGATTTTCAGGTCCTATTTCATCAGTGACGTAATCAGATTTTACAGGCTCGGGCGTGGAATTACCAGCACTTCTAGGTGGATCTTCGGGCCATCCTAATACTGTTCTTATTGAACTGTTATAAATATCTACAACATACCCAGGGGAGCTTATTTCAATTGTAGATGATAGTGTTGGTTCATGAACTGTTATCGCAATTTTTGATTCCCTTCTAGTAATGGATTTTATTCTACGTTGTAATTCATTATTAATTTGCTCAATTTGATAGGATCCAGTTGGTATTGAAACAACGTTCAAATCTGGAGTGTCATCTTTTTTATTCCTATATGCAAATACCAAAGAATTATTAGGTCTCTGACCACCAAATGGAACCGATCTAATATTAGGCCAACTATGATACACTCGTAATTTTGCCAACGCGATTTCCTTTACTGAAACAGGGGAAGGAAAATTCACACTGAATTTAGGGTTTGTTGACGATATTGATATCATGCTTGTTTTCCGCGGAGTGGTATTTTCTGCTATCCGCTGAAGTAGTTGAATCTCTTGCGACATTATTATTATTATTTACAATGTCTAATTTTGCAATAGATGAAAAAACGCTAGCGGTTTTAATCGTAGTATCATAAATACGTATCATCGCGGAGAATTCGTCTTCGGTAATTATCGTATCATCAATCGATGATGACATCAACGAGGATAATTGTGAGTAACAGTTAGATACTGCTTGATGTTTTACTATATAGTCGTTAAGTTTTTCTTGAGAACACGATGATAATTTTTAGTAATAGCATTTGCAATTCCAGCAAATGTTGTCACCGCGGAAATAGCAATTGGGACAGCAATCGGAGCTACCATTGTTACTGAAGATAGTATAATACCAGCACCGGCCATTATACCAGATACCGAGTATACTGTAACATCAATCGCGGTAATTCTCCTGCGATACTTTTTAATTTTTTATTTCATACTCATCAATGAGTGTTTTGAGTTTTGTTAAAAACTCTTTGACGGTATCATAGCGATATTGCGATGATGGAATCATATTATTTTAAAATCTCAAGTGGTTTCTAATTGTTAAAAATTCTAATTCAGATCAGCTGCAAACTCCATGTACCATACAAATGATGTCTTATTTAAATTAGGATCAGTACTTGTTATTGTAAACCGTTTGTATTCACCCACGTCAATAGTCGTTGAAATCACGTTGTTGTATCCATATGAAGTCGATGATGACATATTAAACTGGTTCAGTGACACTATTGTTAATCGATAAATACCCTTGTTTGACACAGTGAGAGTTATTGTATTCTTTTTTGGTTCCCAATCTAATGATCCAGAGAGAATTGTGTATACCATATTTATGATATTCCTCTCATGAGGAATCTTTATTTTTTCAAGTAGCGGAAGATTGTCGGTTTTAAATTTTGTAATATCCTCGATAGATTTTTTAATATTACTAATGCTATCTCTAATAATATTAAATCCAGCATCATTAATATTTTTAATATAAGATTTAATTTCATCAAAATTGGATTTAATTTCAGCGAGAGATGGAGAGGTTACCGCTGGTGTTCCAAAAAATATATTAATCCTGTTAATTTCATCAAAATTGGATTTAATTTCAGCGAGAGATGGAGAGGTTACCGCTGGTGTTCCAAAAAATGTATTGATAATATTTCTACGAAAGGAAGTATACGTTGTTATATGTTTTTCAAGTTCTTCATTTAAATTTTTTAATGCATCTGTGATTGTAGAAACAAATACACCTGGTTTGAGTTTTCCATCATTTGAATATAACGCTATTGTTTCTTCAACGACGTCACGTCTTCGTATTAAGACATCATCCAATGAAACATTACTAGATTTCAATTTGCCCTGGCGATCTTGAAATACAACTATTTCCCCAGGATCTACACTTGATAGGTTTAATGTCTCGGCGATTTCATCTTCGATTATTTTTTTTACATTTTCGACAGTGAATTTACTATCGGTTTCTGTTTTTTTTTTTTGACTCTGATAAAGGTCGTCCCCAAATATCAATCATTATACGAAAACGCTAACGTTTTTCTAAATCATAACGCTATCGTTTTTGCCATTGCCCGCTAGTATATTCATTAACAGCAACTTGTGGTGGTTTCCTTGGAAATCTAGATATCTCTGCAAGGATGTTTAATACTTTACTACCGCATATCGGTGTATCATTTAACTGTTGTGTTGGTAGCGTGGAATAAACAATTGGAGATGATTTTGTTATTGTGGATACATATCGCATGAATTCTTTTGGTGGAGCTAAACCATATGAATCAAAATATACAATTCCACGTGGATCAATTGCATATGCGACCCAATGAGTTCCTTTTCCGCTGCTGTTATCAAGATTGATAATACCCGTTTAATTTTTCATTGGTTTTGACGGTAATTGATCTCTCATGAAAACTCCTCTAAAGTTTTTTATTGATAATGATTTTACAGCATCAATTAAATCAAAATTGGACATTGGTGAAAATCCTAGGGATTTTTCCACTAATAAGCCGTTTCTGGTATTCTTAGGCCCGTGCCCATGTACCAATTGTGTGGAGTTCCTGGTAGTCTTAGACCCTTTCCTTTTTTTATAACCTTACCCAGTAGCTTTTTTCAGGGCCATTCCTGCAGCAGTACCAACGGCTCCTAACGCTGCCGCCTTCGCAACTGCTGGGGCAGCCGCTGCAATCAATGCTGGAATAGCAGCTAACAGTGGGAATATACCACCTGATTTTATCATATTGGCGATTGCCGCTTTCGAAAAATCAATATAAACTCCTCGTTTGTTCTTTAGCGCATCATTGAAATGTTTTATTTGACGATCTGTCAATGATAATTTATGTGCACCATCGGACATTTGAATGGGTTTCAGGGTTATTGTGGTTCCACATTCTTTAGCTGACTTTGATTTCAATTTCTTGACCTGACCATCAGTCAACTGGACATTAACAATACTATATGTCATTCTATTCTAAAACGTAATTTACACTTTTAATTGATCTTATTGTGAAAATCCTAACTACATGTTTTCTACTGGTGCATCAATAAGTCTCATTCGTCCGCCAATTCCTTCTAACAACATTGATTTATCACTGAGAATGACAGCAATTGCTCTATAATCTGCTATACCAGCAGGGTGTTGTACCCGAGCTTGGAAGTATATATCAACAACAGATTATCTCATCATTTCAAGATGTTTTAATGAAAAGTAATAAATCGGATAGTGTTTTTCAAAATCAATTTGCGATATTTGCAAACCAGTATCAACATTTTGATCACGACCCATATACGACAATATTCTATGATATACACGTGCTACGTTGTTGTTTTCATAATTAAGCTGTACAATCTCTGCTGGCTCTTGTTGTCCGTTTATTCTCAACGAAACTTCACTTACTCCTAATTTATCAAATATCATATGACTAGATAATTGACGACCCACTCGATTTGCATCCTGTAACGCTATAAAGATATGACGTGGAGCTGAAACACCTTGTTTTGATGCTAAGTGCAATGTAAATGTGCCATTTACAAGATTCTGCTTCGTATCAGTCGTTGTTGTTAGCCAACTTAGCAATTATTTTCCACCTGTGTCCATAAACGATAGTAATTGTTGCTCTGTTGTAACTGCTGGTGTCATGTCGGGCATCCATAGAACCTATTTATTTAAAATGACTTTACCATCATCAACACCATTAGCACGCCAGATTGCATCATTGTCATTCTCCTTTCGCACTAACACGACTGTATGCTTTGCTCCATAGATGACTTTTCTGACATTTCTACAAAATCCGAATATGTGATGTAACGGAATAGCACATGAAAACCGTCGATGCTGTCCTTTCAATGCTCCTTTTCGTGTTGCAAATCCTAGATTGTAATTATCATTGACCCTTTTTAAAATGTCGAATTCAGCGGCTGGCTGGCCTTCACGGTCTAGATTAGCTGCGAGTTGTTGTTCAGCTTCTGTAGTAGATCTCGCAGTTCGTACTTTAATAAATTGAATATGGTCAGCATGATCAGAAGTATCCTTAGCAAACATCATAGACGGACCAGCCGACCTTGTATAATCATCAGAATATCTCGCAAGTCCGATTATTGTTGTTGCAATATCAACATCTTGTTCTATTGATTCAATTTCTTTTCCATCAATGATATATCTTGCACTGTTAAATAGCGCCATAATGCCATTATTTACAAAACCAACTCGGATATTTGGGTCATTCCCATATGGTGTATCAGCTGCAACATCTGTTACAAGCTCTCCTTCTACTTCAATAAACGCCTCACACGGCAAAAAGTATCTACTTGTATCTTGAACTTGAAGTTCAACTCTCCCCCGTTGATTAGGCTCTCTTGCAGGATAGGCATAATACTGATAGTTAATTTTAGAATCATCTTTATTTACCGGTGCTGCCATATCAAACGCTGGATCAGAGATTTTTTTAAATGCCATTTATTCTAAAACACTATCGTTTTTCTAAATATAATAATGCTATCAATTTCTTTTTCGTCTGAAATTTTTACGATTTCCTCCAAGACTGCTTCCCGCTATCATACTTGCAATATTACTACTATCTGGTGAAGTCATTGCTAATGATGCTAGTTTTTGTTCCACTGCGTTATTTATCACTTTACTGACATTTGCAGGCATCATTGTTGTTGATGGTAGCGGTGTTGAAACCATTTGTGGTGGTTTTCGTCCGAATCTAGATTTCACCAATGACGTTATTCTATTCTTTGCGTTAGAAAAGGCCGTTCCTGCAAGATCTCCAACAGCGTTAATTCCTTTATTACGAATAACATCAATGGCTTTCATCGCTAATTGTTTAGCAACTGGTGCTACTTTTGGGGCTATTCTTGTGAATAAACCCGCTATGGTATTTCCAAGGCCGTCTCCATAGTATGCCCTATAAACGGGCAATCTTGAGTTTACCACATACACGTTTGTTGGTTTATCGTGATTATAGTGTACTATCATCTTATTTGAAATGACTTTGTAATTTCTAAATGCAGGCATTTCAGAAATTTCAATCGCTATAATAACCACTAAATTCCCCTGGAATTCCGTCTATTAAGTCATCCAAGAGTTCTCGATACGTATGAATATCAATTATCCCACCTTGGAATAATCGTCTGCAAATATAAAATACTTCATTAGTTATTTCGACTGAGTTATTCCCAGCTCGTTTACCTCCCATAAGAACCTCAAGTCGTGATATATCATTAATGATATTACTAGGACATATATGAGAATCATGATGAAAACTTCCATAACCCTCTCCTGAAGAACTTTCTGGTTCGGAAACGTTTAGAATTTCTGGAGCTGGTTCGGAAACGTTTTGAATTTCTGGAGCTGGTTCGGAAACGTTTTGAATTTCTGGAGATTGTCGACCTCGACCTCGACCTTGACCTCGACCTCGACCTCGACCTCGACTTTGTTGTTTTTTTTCGTTGTTCTTTTAGTTGATCTTTTCGTTGTTGTTCTTTTTCTTTTCGTTGTTGTTGTTGTTGTTTTTTTAGTTCTTGTTGTTCTAAACCATACCTATTAACTCCCAATTTAAAAGCTTTGTACTCAAATGTATCCTTATTTAAATTGCCGGGGATTTCTTTATTAATTTTATATATCCAATCCACCCCAGTCATCTCGTTTTATTATGTTTTTTTATACTCGTCTTTTAAAAATTTCTCCCTGTTATAATAACTTTTTCAGCGATGTCACCAAATTTTATATAGTCTTCAAGTTTCAACAATTGAAATTGTTTGATTTCTTCTATAGTTTCATCAATGAATATCTCGTTAAAAGGAACTCTTTTTTAACGGGTTTATCATTAATATCAATATTACCCATTTGTTGTATTTCTCGCTGAGTTTGTAGCTGTTTTATTTCCTCCTTGGTTTTTTCAGTTTCTGTAGCAATCTTTCCCAATACATCAATAATAGGTACTGCTCCCTTTTTAGAGATGTCGCCGTATATAGCACGTTCTGTTGCAAGTTTTACATCTTTAGTGGCTTTAGTTACAGGAGCAAAAAGCTGTTCACTCCCAATAGAAAAGTCAGTCTGCGCTTGCTGTCTAAGTTGTAGTTTATCTCGCACGTTATCTCGAATTGGTATAAACTTTTTCAGTAATGCTAACCACTCGTGGGCTAGTCTGGTAGTTAATGCTTCTGATGTCATTATTGGAAATGCTAACGTTTTTTCAATTGTGGGTTTCAATGCTTGCATCAATCAAACGTCTTATAGATTTCACTTTCAAAGCAATCTCTGACCGAACTTGGTACTGTTCCCCGAGTTTCTTTCTAATTGCTTCAACTATACTAAATAGCAGAATGAATAAATTAATATCATTGTTATACAAAGAAACATTAACCGCTTTTTGGATTCTTTTTATCAGTGAATACATTTTAGGTAGGACATATCTTCCATGTTTCAATTTTATATTAATTTGTTCAAATTCATTCAAAAGTCTGTCTTCATTTAAAAGTTCAGAAAGTACGATTCCTTGATTTCTTAAATTTGATATTTCTGTGATGATAGATGTAATATCTTGAAATACCATTTATTGAATATTATTAATAATGTATTTTCTTATCTTCAAAATATTTTTATATACAAAAAAAACAAAAACATATACCATGCCTGTCTCTTCTTCATTCGAGTTCCGAGGCAAGAAAGGCATACATTAAAGACTTATACAATACTCTAACTCCCCAATCGAGTTCAAGGGCGGGTTATATGGGCATTAGACGTGAAATCCAAGTGATTTCTTTACAAACATTGAACATATAACATGAAGCCTCATTTGGAAACCTCTTTCGCGCCAAACGACGTCAAAGAGGCCCAGAGGGGGGACAGCACATTCTTGGAACTCATTGAGTGTCTTCGCATTAAATAAGCCCAAGGAGCCACAAACATAGATCTCCCAATTGGAAGCTCTAACGTAACAAATGCTATATTAGGTCTTCCGGAAGATATGTTGTGGGGGGAGACAGTACATTACATATAGGATGATTATATATACAATGCGATTATATAGGATGATATATATACAATGCGATTATATAGGATGATTATATATACAATGCGATTATATAGGATGATATTATATATACTAGGGACAGTACATTACATATAGGATGATATATATATATATATATATATATATATATATATATATATATATATATATATATATATATATATATATATATATATATATATATATATATATATATATATATATACAATGCGATTATATAGGATGGTTATATATACAATGAGATGATAGGGACAGTACAGGACGATACAAACATGAAACGACGGGGCGGACTTACTACACCCAATCTAGCAATCAAAAGCAACCCAAGAAATTCACCATAGTTGCAGTTGAAAAAATTCAACCACACCATGTCAATGGCGTGGGAGTTTTAATTGGCAAATTGGGCTTCGTTTAAAGCCCCAAACTTATTACGGCTCTTATTATATATAAGGTGATAATAAGACCAGTATCGATAAGCGAGTGTGTATTTATTTCCCTAGCATTTCATAGTGAAAATTGTGTAGTAATTTCAATGGAAACTAAATATTTAAATAAAACATTAAAACAAGAAATACAACTGTTAAATAATAGCAATTTTTTATTAATTTCTATAACATTTCGATTAAATAATCGTAATAATAATGGATTTACATGACCAGATAACTCTGTCATGGGGGATCCCTGTCAATTCAGGACCTGCTATTTCTTGAATGGTTCGAGAATGATATTTTTCTGTGTCATTGATAATTTTATTACATGTAGCGCTACCACACTAAAAAACTAAATTACATTTAATGCGCTTTACTATTTTGACCTCACATACAATCTATTTTATTTGTAATTGCAAAGTAATTTCATTTTCATACAAAATCTAAACAGCGCTGTTAACGCTGTCTTTGTAATTGGGATTTTTAAAAATCTATTAATAGAACCTTGACCCAGTGTCTTGTGTTACACGCGCGCGTTTCGGTACAATAACCATATTTGCTATTTGTTCATGTGGCTGTTCCGGCTGTTCCAGCTATTGTCATTTACTTTTTTAATGCATATATACGTGGATATTGCGAATAAATATTGAAAAAAAAATATATGTACATAATGATATTAACGCGGGAAACGTTTTTAGTGCTTTGCCCTATGGAAAATCGACTACTTTGCCCTATGGTAATTGATCTGATTTGTAAAATCATGCAAAAATGACTAAAATAGCATAACTCACTATTGAGAGTTATCTTGTAAATAGGAAAACTTTATTCTATGTCCATTTTTCATTAAGATAGCTGTTTGATAAATCCCTTCAGCAACTTTTTGTACTGAAGGAATACATATTCCAAAATATTTTCCCGCAGCATTCATTGATAGAAAAACTCTTTCTTCATTCGTCTTTGTATCAAATGATTTAACTCCCCTGCGTCGTTTTGAGTATTTCCCTGTCTTTCCTCTTTTTGTATTCTCTCTTTGAGAAATGCATTGTAAATTGGAAATCGCGTTGTTTAAAGGATTAGAGTCAATATGATCAATAACATTACCATCTTTAATCAATCCATAAAATGCTTCATATACAATTCTGTAAACGCAAATTTTTTTGTTCCAGCAGCAAATTGTAAGTATCCATGATTATTAACAAAACCAATTGGCTTTTTCAGTCTACAGTGTCTAACATCACCATCAGCAGATATTTCATAATTAACAAGTATTGGATGTGGTATGAATTCTTTCTCCATTTATATATAATAATACTATTTGTCTAATTCATCATTTGCTTTAATTATAAATCTATTAATGTAGTCTTGAGGGGTTTTTATGATTTTGACTTTGACAGAGTCGGGATTAGGGTCAATGATAGAGTTTTTCATTCGTTTATCATAATAACGTTTCAATTCTCTAAACCGCTTACCCCCACAATTGATACATAATTGTGATTTTCCTCTCACACCCACCCCACAATTTATGCATGGGCACGGGCCTGTCGAATTATTTCTGACACTCTGTAAGTGATGTCCACAGAATTCACCTTTACACGATTTATTGCATGGGATTACTGATCCAATCATAAGCCATTTGCAGTGATTCATTATATATAAACAAAATTTTCTATTTAAATACTTGTCTTATTTATATGAATGAAGAATTCAAGAGATTATCGGCAATCAAACCTTGGAAAAATATTAAATTCAATCTTGAGAGAACTCTCGAAGATGAACCAAAAGAGAAAATAAATAATAGAAGTCTGATTAGAAAAATACGAGATTGTGTTAATGAGTTTAAACAGGACGGTGCCTCACACACCTGGTCAACATTTAAAATCGATGGTGTTGTTGATGCTAGAATAAATGATGAAACAGCAGCTATGATACTATCACAACTTGACAATAAACGGTATTTTCTCAGAGTGAAATTCATTATCAATTTAGAATCGGACGATTGGGTTATAAGAGACAAATTTGTTCCAATTATAAAAGATAGGACAACAGTCATTGTTAGCCGTGATTCCAGACCAGGGCTGTTAACTGGAATTGATAAACCATACTATGAAAAAGCGTATCCAGAAACAGCAATTGTTTACGGGATGTATCCGTTAAATAAGAAACCTGACATTGGAAAACTAGCACCAATGGAACAGTCAACGTCAGTAGAAAAACAACTCAATTGTGTGGCACAACGTGTCATAGAACACTTTACAAATGCACTCCGTGGGAATAAATTAACCGATCTAAGACGTAAAAAAATAAGTCAATGGGAGCTAACAGTGAAAGAGAACGGAGCAACTATTTCCGATATAGCTAGATTGGAAAAGTCGTTGAGATTTCCGATAACCGTTTCAACGATAACTGGCGAAGTATTATACGAATCGAAATACAATAAAAACGGAGCTCCAATCAAAATTATTAATCATAACAAACACGCATGGACATCCGCAGTTACAATATTCCCGCGAGACAGAACATTGAAGTATATCCCAGAAGAATTCACCAAGGATGGCATTCTCACTGAAGAAAGATTATTCGATGCTATTGCTAGTTTGTGTAAAACGACCCTGTATCAGTATGGCTACTTCATAGTTCTGAAGATGAAGAATGTCAATTCAATCAATTTATGAGACCTAACGGTGAATTATATCGTACTGAAAGTCTACATAATAGGATGAAAAATCTAGCAATAAGTCTCAGTGAAAACGCTAGCGTTTTTAATGGAAAATCCGACGATTACGAACAGTTACTTACAAATTGTTTTACAATTCCATCAGTTGCTGCTCATTTTGCAAGAAAGAAAAATAATTGGAAACCAACACGAAAAGAATTTTTACAGGATGTTCAATCCAGCTGTCTGGAATATTATCATGGCGGTCTATGGAACGTTAAGTACAATCGTGAAAGTATGATATCAGTTGATATCGTTGCCTGTTATCCAGGAAGTTTTCTAGGATATGGATTCGCTGGTGAGTATTTTAAGCGGTTTGGACATCCCACACATGAAATGACTCGCGTTGCTATTAATGGACCACTGCCTGATTTTGATTTGACCGGTTTTGCTTGCGTAGTATCATTTGAATTCGCTGAAGGACTTCATCCGTGTTGTTATGTTTGGATTGGTAGACACATGGCTGAAAGGATGTGGTTACCAATAGTGTTATTGCGATATATGATTGATTGTAAAATGTTAGTTTCGTTGATTGTCAGCGAAGAGATTATCTCATATCAAAAACAAACCAATGTCTGGTTACCAGAACCAGAATGTCTTGATAGTATAATCGATAAATCTAGAAAACATATTGATGCTGACGAGGAGTACATCATTGAACGGTCAAAAAAGATATTTAATCAACGAAATAGTGAAGCAAAGGATCTCGGCCGAAGAACAATCGGTAAATTTACACAAGGTGGAAAAAAATTCAACTTTAAAAGACAATCCTCACGATTGATTATAGATGATGCCGAATACGACTTCGTTATTAAAGATGCAGTAGAGAAAAATAGATACGCAAATTGTAAAACAGCCTTCTTGTCCAAAAAAACAAAGTTAGGTAGAATTGTTACTTACAGTGATGGAGAAAGCTCTGCATATCTACATTTGAGGGCTTCTATGCTGGGTTATGCATCTATCAATTTATTTGCAATGATAAATAGATTTCCTAGTATAGCAGTTAGAGTTGCAATTGATTCAATGTATGTTGATAAAAAATATATCAAAGAGGTAACTAAATTTACTAATAGCGAAGAGACTTGGGGAACATGGCGAATTAAACATGAAACACAATGCAATTATTCTGAATCAGCAGACCTTGAGATTAAAAGCAGTTACCTGAAGAACGATAATTCTATCAGTGAAAAATCCGAAGGATTTTCTATGTCTAAAGCACCACCCATATCAGATCCAATTTGTAGATATAAAACAGTTTATTTAAACGGTTGTGGTGGATCTGGAAAGACAACACGTGCGATAGAATTATATCGAGAGAGAACGTCCATGATTGTACTCACACCAACCCATAGACTAGCGAGAGAGATAAAACAACGCCAAAAATCCAAAGGATTTTCCGTTGACGCTTGCACGTATCATAGTTTGTTTCGATACAAGGGTGATGCTTGGACTCCAGAGCGAATGGGTGAGAAATTTATTCCAGCGGTTATTATTTGGGATGAAGCATGTACTGTTTCAGAAGATGTATTAAAAATGTTTCTTGATTGGTTATTGCAAAATAATACAAAAGTTATATTGTGCGGCGATCATGGTCAACCACCACCATTTGTTGGTAGAAGTCCACATAATTGGTTAAAAGGATTTGTTGATTATTACGAAGAAATTGATACTGACTATAGAGCACTCGATGAGCAGTTACGTGAGTTTAAAAAACTAATTAGATTACAACCCGATAGAATTCAATGTGAAGTAGCGCGTGAAATAATCTCTGAAACGCCTATGAATGATTTTTGGGAAACATGGAGACCAAATGATTTTGTAGTAGCAAGTAGAAAGAGAGTCAGAGACGCACTTCAGAAAAAGTTGTTTGAGCTGCACAAGAAAAAATTCCCAACGTTTCCAGTACCGTTGTGTTATAGACCATTGGATACACAAAAGCAGAAAATTGAAGTTGAAATTCCAGGCCAGACGGAGAAACAGATTCTAGTGTTAAATGATATTGTGTTAGTTGATATCAATACTGTAGAAGATGCATTATGCGCTGATAAATCACCATGGACGCTTGGTTATGTAACAACAATACACTCGTCACAAGGATTGACCATCATGGATACAATTGTTTGGATAGTTGATAATCGCATTGAATGGTCAAATTTAGTCTATCTCGCAGTGTCCAGAGTACGACGAATAAATCAACTACGAAGGATTGTTTTCGATGATGATTTTAATGCAAACGATGATAACACTGATATTAGCATCATTAATAAAAAACTCTCTGGTTACAAACAGCAGGACAAAAAAAAAAACAACGAGAATTTGATATTGATGCTGAAGTAATAATCGCATTAAAAGAACAACAGAATAATCACTGCGCCAGTTGCAATTGTATAATGCACTGGCAGTATTCGGATAAAGACCCTCGACAATTCACCGTAGACAGAAAAAATAACAGTCTTGGTCATGTCAGAAACAATGTGATGTTGACCTGTCTTGAGTGTAATAGACGTAACGGAGCTAGTTAAGACCATGTGGCGGTAATTGAGTATCGTCTGGAATGACTTGTAGTTGTTCGCGTGTAAAACCACGCTGAGGTGCAGTTGAATCCAATCTGTAGATTGGAGGTCTACCAGTTGATCGCGTTATGGTTGAAATTTTATGCGTAGTAACACTCCATATAGGATCAGTAGCTCTTCTTTTACCACCTTCAAATTCTCCTGGTTCGTATAAATATCTCACAGTAACATCACTGAGAAGTGTCTGAGTGATAACCCGCTGTGGTTGTTCGGGTATATATTTTTTTTATTGCAATATTTGGTTTCATATTAATAGTTCGAGTAATCTCGTTATTTAACGCTGCAACTACACTCGGTAACCTTTGGACCCATTCACGAGATCGTTTTTCTTGCATGAATTCTTTTGCATATTGATATCCAAATAACCGTTCTGGAAGAGTTCGATTAAATCGTTCTACAATTGCCTGATCACGATGTAACGCAGCATGTCCCCGTCGTATTGTAACATTATGAGTTTTAATTGTTGATAGAACAGCACCTTGAAACTCTTTGCCAGGATCAACTTGTAATAGATTTGGCCATCTTAGAGGACCTCGTCGATAAATCCTCTCAAATGCAGAAGCGACTTCAGAAGCTGACTTTGTTTTCAATGGTTCTGCCTGTTTAAATCGACTCGCAATATCAACTACAGTTAGCGGGTATTTGTAACCATGGTCATGTGGTAAAAACAATAAATCAACCTGATGAACTTCATTGGGTACGGTAACATCAAAATGAGAATAATTAATTTGTTTAGGCGGTGGTAGATAAATTTGCCATATAGCTTCTTTGGATAACCAATCTTTCGCAGTGGACTTTTTCACTTTTGCAACGTTAGCGAGTTTCCTGATTGCTGCTTTACCCCTCCAGTATCCTTTCGGAGAATAATAAATAGATTCCATACTATAAAAACACTAATGCTTTTAATTACCAGCACCTAACACCTATTTGCCTTTCATAGCTGATTTGTCCAACCATGAAGCCAATTTTTCTTTGAAGGATTTATCGGGAATAGCATTTAACGCATGAATTAATTTTACATCCGCTAGATGTCTTTGTTGCAAATTATTGCTTTTATATGCAACAATCTTGAGCATGACATGCCTTATCAATAACATTTATCGGATACTCACCAGGCTGGGCTGATTTTGATCATCAAGTCTGATATCTAATCTCGTTCCGGGACCACAGTAACTATATCCTGGAAGATGTTTTTCTCCGGGGTATTTTGCCCATGGGGTTCCGGAGGGGTTTTCCAAGTTTTGCGGCAATATCACCTCCGAGTTGCTTTTTTTTAAAAATCTAAATTTTTTTGTACCACATGTTACACACTTACCAGTAAGCGCTAGTCTATTGTTTTTAGTTGTCTGATCGGTTGTATTAGTACGCTGTTTACATTTAACACAATATAGATCCATAATTTATATATAGCGTTATAAATATAATTGATTTTTTCAGCGACTAAAAGAAGAGAACCGGTAAAACACCACGCAGCGCTTCCGAATTCTGTCCGTGCCATTATAATCGGACCATCTGGACCGGGTAAAACACAATTGCTGCTTAATTTGATAATGCGATTTATGAAGTGGGATAAATTATATTTAGTTGCCCCATCCGTAGATGATCAACGGTGCTATGAAGTGCTAAAAGATTATAATGAAAATGCATCAGAAATTAAAGGTGAAAGTGTAATTGACTTTATTACTGATATTAATGATGCACCATCAGTAGAAGATCTTGATGGAGACATAAACAATCTTGTAGTGTACGATGATGTAATGTTAGATAATCAAAAGAGCCCTGCTAGAATATTTTCCCGAGGTAGGCATAAAAACACTGATGTGATATATGTCACTCAACGATACACTCAAATTCCAAAAGTGATTCGCGATAACTGCAATATTCTTGCTGTATTCAACGGCGTTGATACACATACGCTACGAAATATTTGGCAGACATGGTGTTCCGATATGGACTTCAATGGATTTAAAAATTACTTTAGTCATGCTCAGTCAGTCCCATATGGATTTATAACAATAAATTTACACGAATCTCGGTCACGATATCGTATTGGACTTGATCAAATATTCGGTTAAATAATTTGTATTAATCAGCAGCAGGGGGAGGGCGAGACGACAACATATTTGCGACGTAGATGGCAGCAATTTTGAGGGTGGTTATGACAATGTATTTACGACAAAATCGCTAAAGCTCCATTTTACAAATGGGGTCTTTATTTTTTTTTTTTTTGGTTAAAATATGAGATTTTGTAGGAAGGCTCCATTTGGCATTCTGAGGCTTTAATCGATTTTGTCGCAAAATTTTGTAGGGTTCGCCCCCCCCCTGCTGCTCGACTTATGCTGTTCATATTATCCAAACAGCTGTTAATAAAAGTGTAGAGATTGATAATGAAATTATTGATATATTAGATCATCTGAAATCGAGTGGATTGCTAACATCGTCCGAGTATGAACTTTTGCACCGCCATCTTACCTAAAATATTAATATAATGTCACTATCATCAACAACATTATTATTTGATTCGTCGCAGACAACAGGAAACAGCGCAATCCTTTCTGTTTATTACAATCTGCCAATATAACTTGATCCCATCAAACAATATGAAATTGGATTATTTTATTGTACTTGCTGGAAAGCTGTGGCTAACTTGAAAACTGGTGTCAATGATGAAATTACATTTCTCCGGTTACAGTACCTCCAGTATATATGAAAAAATTAAATATTCCACAAGGATTTATAATGTCAATGATCTAAACAGGATAATATAAGAGTTCATGACAAGATCTGGCGTTGTGGCCGATAATTTCGAGTTAACAGCTAATTATAACACGTTAGGTGCTAAGTTAACAATGAGAATTATGCTCATCGGTTTTGAACCAAAAGAAAGAAGTATTGCACAACTGATAGGATTTGCTGAGAAAGTTTATAGTGCAGTTGATCAAGACATTACATATGACGGTGAACTGTAAGTAAATATAACAGAAGTAAATACGATACTTGTAAATTGTTCTATAACATATGGGTCTTACTCAGCCAAGGGCAGCAGAGGACAAACGATTTACCGTTTCTCGCCAGTAGTTTCACCAGGACCGATCATGCAAATTAATCCACGTCAGATTATCTATTATCCAGTTAATTTCAAAGAACAAATCACAAGCATCACAATGCAACTCACAGACCAATCGGATAGAGATATAGATATTGTCATGTATTATTTGCACTTACGCGCATGATCAATTTAGTCATCTTAAGACATCTTAAGAGGGTGAAAGAATCTCGTTGCCTTTATCCTATCTTTTAGTTTGATATATCAAGGCATTCTTAACTAGGTCTGGGATCGACTGCTGATATCGAGGTCACTTGGACACTGGACGCACCGCCAGCCGAATAGTACAAAGTGTCTGCATTAGTTGTTAATGGTAGATTCTTGACCATTGACGCAATCAAAGGAGATATGACTGTACAAGTTTAATCTAGCGACCTTGATATAACATGATGAAAACGATTTATAAAACTCGAGAAATATACATCACATCAGGCCAAGTTGAAAATTTTTCAGCAGCAGTTCCTAAATGCAGTTGTTTCTTTGACGATATCTCCTGTGACTTTAAATAAATATGCGGTGAAAGTCATGCTAACGCAATAACAAATCGATAATCTCGATCGCAAGAACTTAAACTTAAACTATCTGTTTCCCAGGTAATTGCAATGTCAAAACAAAGAGGAATGATTGGACCAGCAATTTCTGTGATTGCTAGCAACATTTTACCAATACTTGGTACAAATAGACTTGCGGATGCCTCAGGGGCAGTCTCTGGTGCGACGAGAAAAGCAGTCGTTGGTCGTGGAATCCAACAAATATATCGTTAGTTTTATGTAACAATATTAAATAAATGCCACAACAAAAAAAAACAAAATCGTCGAAAGAAAAGAAAACAACTAAATGCAGTTAAATAAAACAAGGATGATTTATTCCTTTCGCTCCTCTGTTAGCGGAATTAGCGTGAAGCCTTCTTCCGAAACTGCTAGGAATCGGACGTGGAATGACTCTTCAGGGACCAGACGGTTTTGAGCAATTTTGATATCATCGAAAAATTGAATGACATTGTCGGATTTCGATGTGTATTTTCTAAACATAGTAAATTTTAACGATGAGTTGCTGTCCACGATAATACCTGTTTTGATGCATTCTTGCTTTGTCCAGGCGATCTAAAACATATATATATATATATATATATATATGTATATATATATATATATATATATATATATATATATATGTTTAAAAAATTAAAAAACAAAATTATTCGTCTAATCAACTACAGCCCATTTGATCATCAGCTTGTGGTTATTATTGCGCCATATTTGTCAGACAAATGTCTCGGGCAGATCCAGATCTTTTAAAGTTTATTTTACAATTTGGTGAGCATCCATCTCACGCAAGCGATGATATTGCAGTTAATTTAGAACATCTATCTAAAGTTTAAAATTTGAGTGAAATATAAGCATAATATGTTCTAAATTATGTCTCAAATGTCAAGCTAAAACAGATAATAAGGGTTAGACGATGAGAAAAATCGAAAAAACTAATATATTCATGCTACAAAGTATTTGTGTTTTTTCTGGTAAAAAGAAAATAATGTTTTTGAAATCTGGAGCTGGAACATGTCCCGACAGAGTTAACTTGATCGATGATTAATCTAATCAAACAATAAAATAAAATGAAATGCAGCTGTGATTATGACATAGATCTTTCTATCGTACATGATAAAATCATGACGCACTATAAATCATGCAATATCCATAAAATCATTGGTTGTCGAATCGACATTCACAAACGTATTGCAAATTACAAAATCCAAAAGGCGGATGGTTATTTCCAGGTCATAAGTAGAATATCCTCTTGATAAACAGCTTGACGAGAACGATAATCCTCTGCAAGGACAAGAGCCTTACCATCACTTTGAATCAATAGCGATGCGTCATGATATATGTTATAGTGGTCATGAATAATTCGAACGAAGATAATGATTAAGTAAGGTTAAACAAATTACGTGATATAGACCCGATAAATCTGCAAGAATGGTTTGATAGAAGATTTGCTCAAGGAAACATTCCAACAAAATACAAATTAGGACTTGGGAAAGACTTGTACGATGATGTCTCAGCCGAACTACACAAACCTAAAAACTTTTATGAGACGCTAATGTCTTTGATGATATCTGAGCGATATGTTTGGTTGATGTGTCAAATCTGACTCAGTTTAAAGATAACAAAATTATTTGTTTAATGTCATAAACTTTTTAGCAAATGCGCGTTTAGTGTATATGTTTCGGATAAAACAGGAACGTCAATCACTGATGCGCTAAAACAAATAAAATCGAGTACAGAAAGAAAACCAAATAAAATCTGTACTGATCACGGAGTATAACTTTTCAATAAAAGATTCGAACAGTGTTTGGAAGAAAATAATATAAAAACGTATGTTACAGGAAAAGAGGGTAAAAGCATTGTCGTTGAAAGATTTACATAATTATTATCTTGCTTGTATGCGCTTGTCAGATTTTTTATCATTATATTATAGTGATGTTGTATAACTCTAATCGATTAAATATATCATATTACCTATAATATAGCGCAGTTTAAATTACGAGATATAGCCAAGACGAGCCTTATTGGAGAACCTGAATAATAGCGACTGCTTTCGCAGGATTTAATAATAGTTACCGGTTTGATTAACAAATCGTACTGCAACAAATATCTTTCCTTTTCTATATCCAACTGTCCAAAGTGAACTTAAAAATCATACTAGCATAAGGCTATTGGTGCAATATCATATTATATTTTTTAGTTTCCTATAACAGAGGAATCGACCGATAATGAAATTGCAGACCCTTAGATTAATGCAAAATGACGACGTGTTTTGATTGGGAAAAATCTTTTTTCACTAGCTAATGAAATACACCAAGACATTTGGAAAACCAAGAAGAATTTACCAAACTGTGTTCGGGTTGAAAATTTGAAATGATCAAGATAATTTTATTGCGCACAATTAAATATAACGTATTACGCGGTAGTTCGTTTATCGTCCTGCCAAAAAAAATAAAAGCATCGTCCTGCCAACAAAGATAAAAATAAAAAATGCTGTATAAACGTAAAAACGTCAATAAGAGATGTTTCCAATGGGCTGTTCATTCTGCGCTATTTCCAATAGAAAAAGATTGTGGATCGTGTTGACAAGAATATTAGTCATGAGTCAAGATTAAATTGTATGGTCATTGACTTTCCAGTGGCAGACAATCAAATACCAAATACAGAGTTTGCAAAGTAAAACATAATGTTTCGATCAACGTTTTTGGACTAGAAGAAAACGAAAACGTTTATCCGAGATATATTTCAGAAAAATCTTCACAATCGGCAATAAGCCTACTGTTTTATAAATATCAGTACGTTTGGATTTAAAAAATTAATGGATTGGTTGGTGGACAGTATAATATTCTTCTCTTATCGCTGCTTGCACTAGTTGTAATGACAATGAAATATTATTAAAGCATTTGCAGTACTGTAGTGACGTGCAACAAATAACGATGCCGTCCATAGAAAATAGTTTGTTACAGTTTGTCAATTACGATTACACGCTAAAAATTCCTTTCGTCATATAAGCTGATTTTGAATACTTACTTCAGCCTGTACTTGGCGCAGAAAATAATCCTGACAAATCGAGAACAATAAAAATTCAAAACCATGTTCCACGTCGAGTATCAAATTATATAGTGGTAAAAATCCAGCTGTCTGGCGTCACAAACAGTTAATTAGCGAAGTTGATAATTTACGTAATCGTTTCAAAAGAAGAACTTCAATGATACAATTGACATCTCTACAAGAATGTGATCACGAGCAAGCCGAATATTTTCACATTTGTGAGAAAACCTTTTGACGATAACAAAGAGTGCTTGACCAATGTCATCTCACCGGGCAGTACCGTAGAGCGGCTAATAATCAATGTAGTTGAAAATTTCATGCTCCAGAGTTTATTCCAGTCATTATTCACCACTTTCGAGGATATGAAAGTCATATAACCATATAAGCTTTGGTGATCCTGACGTAAAATATCGTTTGAAACTCGATAACGTAATCAAATGCATTCCAAATAATGTTGAAATGTATAGGTCAATTACGCTGGGTAAGTTGCATTTTTTGACAACCTGCAGTTTAGGGCAGCATCGTTAGATGAGCTTGTAAAAAGTTATAGTAAGTTGTATAACCCACAAGACTGTTTTGGAGATAAATTTAATCTACTGGCTAAAGAAAAGAATATTTCCGTACGAGTATCTCTACATTTGGAGTACATTTGATGAAACTTCGCTACCTGACATAGATAAATTGTATTCGGAACTTGAAAACAAAAGTATAACGTATGATGAGTATAAATATGCACATGATATATGGAACGAATCTGAGTATCAATCGTTTGGTAATTATCATGATTTGCATCTAAAATCACGGGCTCTAGTGGGATGTTATTCTAAAATTTACTAAAATAAGGTTAGAATTACATGTCTGATGTTGATATGTTTAATTTCGTCGAAAAGGGTATCCGAGATGGTATAAGCGTGATCACAATTAAATATGCCGAAGCTTACAAGTACTTGAAAGAGTACAATCCTACGCTTTCTTCGAAGTATATAATTTATATAGCTTATAATAAGTTGTACAGTTATTCCATGGCAGAATTAATGCCTTTTGGTGGATTTCCTTGGATTACCGTTGAACAATTTCTATCGGAGACATAAAAAGAGATACACGACGCGATGATTTGTACTTTGTTAAGGTTGATCTCGATTAGTCAACATTGCTACAGAATCTGCACAATGGTTATCCTTTCTGTGCGAAATCGATTGCCATAGATCATAGTATCTTATCTCAGGATCAACAAGCGTCAGCATCAACAAAACAAAATTATATGGTAAAACAAATTGTTACCAACGTACTCGAAAAGTAAAATCATATTTTGCATTAAAAAGTTTTAAAACAGGCAGTAGATGCTGGTCTTGTGTTGAGAAAAGTTCATCGTGTACTAAACTTTAATCAATCAATTGGATGAAAGGTTATATTTACTCGAACACTTCAAGAAGAGATGTAGCGAAAGCTAATTTTGAAAAACAATTACTTTGATGAACAATTCTATATTTGGCAAGACGATGGAAACATTAGAAAACGAGAATATCTCGAACTAGTTAATGGTTTCAATCGCAGAAACATACTTAGTTCAGATGATGATTTTGGTAGCATGAAAATTTTAATGAATATCTTGTCGCGATGTAAAGAAGAAAAACAAATCTAAAACTAAACAAGCCGATTTGTGTTGGAGCTTCCGTGTTAGATGTATCGATGTGGCTGATGTAAGAATTTCATTATAATTTTGTTCAAAATCAATGGCCGGCCAGTAGGTTATTGTTTACTGATACAGACTCGCTCGTATATGAAATTGAATGTGAGGACGTCTATCAGGACATATACGATAATCCATATGTGTTCGATCTTTCCCTCGTGAGAGTAAAGTTCATGAAACAATAAAGGTTATTGCTAAATTCAAAAATGAGATGAACTCGAGAATTATCAAATATTTTATTGAATTACGCAGTCAAATGTACGTGGTACTGTTAGACAGTAATAAAATAACGAAAAAAGCAAAAGGTCTGCCTCTCAAATTTGTTAAAAAAGTTTAAGAAATTTGAAGATTGCAAGTATGCGTTTGATGGCAGTGTTAGTTTATAAGAGCAATAGTTATTCAGAAGAAACTTCATAAACTTGATGTCATTATCAAAGGCAGTTTATGTATTTTTGATGACGTAACTGCGAAAATGGGGTGGATACATTTGCACTTGCGTATTATGTTGATGATAGATCTATACTCGATATTATATCCTAAGACTAAGGTATATAATTTTATCAAAACTTAAGGGAAAAAATGTTTGAAAATTTGTCAGTGGCAAATAGTTACAATAGCAAGATCAATTGCCAGATGATAGAAGGCACAAAAATGACAGTTGAAATCAAATCGAAATATCAGGTATGTACTTTATTTGCACTCGTAACAAGCAAAAACTTTTGCTCATAAGATTTGATGACAGCGAGTATTTCAATTACCTCGAAGAATTGTTAGCGGAATTTAAACACTTTTATGAACCGATCAGTCAACAAAAATATACTAAACTTACAATTGATCTTGATCGGTCGAAATATATATGGGCGAAAACAATATCCGCTTCAACTACAAATAAAAAGATTTGTCCAAATGTCGTTGCTGCGTGAGTGGTGAAGTAAATTTTAGTCTCTATCAGCACTACGATGAAATATTTCTGACATCAACAGTTGAGACATTGATCAATGGTAATGAAATATAGGTAATGTTTGAAATTTTCAGTAGTAAAAGATATAGGATTATATCTGCGCCATAATTTGCCTTAAGGGTTTAAGTAAAATTTAAACAATTGTTTGGGGATTGGAATTTTAGGATAGAGAGAAGGGTAATTTGTATTTGAAGAGAGAGGAATTAATTAACTGTTGATTAGTTGGTATAGCTAAATATGGTGTGTCATATAGTTTGCTTGTTTCTGCTCTGAGTCTTAAAATAAAAACAGAAGAAAGCAAAACTAACAATTTTAGCAAAATTAAGAAAGTACTTCTTTTTCTAAGCTAAAAAGTGAAAATTAAAGGCACACTGATAGAATTTTGAATAAAAAATATAGAATGTTTTGCATTATTTCCAGAATTGTTGTGGTCAAAAACGCTGGTCCTTACCACTGCCATCTCGGCTCTGAAGTCTCGGGCTCTGTAAATGTGTGTGCGTTTGCGTGTGTGTGTGTGTGTGTGTGAGAGAGAGAGAGACAGAGACAGAGTCAGAGACAGAGACAGAGAGACAGAGACAGAGAGACAGAGATAGCTTGAGCTTGTTAAGCTTCACATGAGTAGATCATTCTTAACGGGGCTTTTCTAGGTCTAAGATATATTGACTTATGAAAATGGTGTTAACTGCAAAACGAACAAACAGTCGAATATTCTTGAATGTTCTGATGTGGCAGAATAGAGTAATCGATAATTATTTTAATAAGCTTATCATAATTCAATAATTATGTTTATGCAATTAAAATGAATAATTTAATTAAATAATACATATCTGAACCCAACTACTGAGACTAATTTAAACAAAAAAGAATTCCACAGACTGGCCAATACAGGAATGAATCTTTTGATTACTGTGTCCCTGAATACACACAGTTTCACTTGACCTAGATATTGGTAAAGTAGTAGAGGGAAAAGGTTTTCTACCCCTTACACCTGTACCCTCCTCCACAATTTCCCTACCACAGAGACCCCACTTATCACCCCATCCCTCTTTCACTATCAACGATACTGTCCCAAATGCCACCCCTGAAAAATTTTCAATTAAAGATTTAATTATCTATCGACAGATGAGCAAAAATAGACTAGATTAAATACTCGAAATGTTTTCTAGTTTTATTGAGTAACAATTGATTACTAGTCACGATATTGACATATATTCGGAATATCTTCACAGATTTTACTACATTACTCTAGATATTCCAGTTTCGTTAGGAAAACCTTATAATGTTAACAATCTTAAATACATTTTACGTCTTAAGAAATATTTAGATATGGTTTACTACAGATAAACTGGATTTTCTGCAATTTATATGTATTTCAAATTTCTCGAAGAGGTTTTTGACGTTTTCATAGAAGATCCAAAATATTATTTTGACCCAACTGACCTAGATATTATGATTTTAGTAAAATGTTTAGATATTGACAAATAAACTATAGTCGGGATATTTTCTCAAGTTGAGCTTGATTGTTTAAAAAACAATGTTGAGATTATTTTATTTTGCTTGATACAGTACTTTTAATGTTCAGACAAATTTTCATACCCTATCATCACCACACTTTCTTCCATAATTATCATCATATTTACAAACTCTCCCTGGTATAATATGTTTATATACTATCAATGATATTAACACTCGTTTTAAGTAGTTAATATCATATTTTATACGTCGCAAGTACGCCCATATTTGATCAAGTACTTTTTAATAAATGGTACTATCTGTTGTGCAGGCATTTATTTTGTCTCAAGTCGATGCTCAATATTTTACACGCTGTTGGAAGATAAACACTAATAACTGATAGCTTTAACAAAAACGAATTTTAATTATGCTCCGCCTGCGATTATACCAGAGATGGTCATTAACAACGGTAAATATGATATTAACCGAAGTATTTTCCTAACCTATTTGTAACAGCGATTTACGCACCAACGTGTTTTATTATCAAGTTTATGATATTGTATTAGTGCATCAACATCTTGTTTTGGAATTTAATCCGAAATATGATTTAAATCGACGCTCTGCTTTTCATTATACAATATTTGCTTACAATTTTCCACAATATCAAAACCTATAGCACCAACAACTAAATCAGAAAATTTATGAAACTTGTTATTGTTAGTAGAAAATCTTTGTACTAGCCAATCTCATTTTGTAACCTCACGACGAAAAATATCTAGTTAACGACTGATTGATTGGTTGGTTGATAGATTGATTGATTAAATAATTAACTGATTGATCGATTGATTAATTGATTAATTGATTGTGCGATATATTGATCTATTGATAGATCGACAGATAGATTGGATATTTGGAACTTTAGTTACCATGCTTTGATTGATTGATTGATCGATCAATCGACAGACAGACAGACAGACAGACAGATAGATAGATAGATAGATAGATAGATAGATAGATAGATAGATAGATAGATAGATAGATAGATAGATAGATAGATAGATAGATAGATAGATAGACAGACATACAGACAGACAGATAGATAGATAGATAGATAGATAGATAGATAGATAGATAGATAGATAGATAGATAGATAGATAGATAGATAGATAGATAGATAGATAGATAGATAGACAGATAGATTGATTGATTGATTGATTGATTGATTGATTGATTGATTGATTGATTGATTGATTGATTGATTGATTGATTGATTGATTGATTGATTGATTGATTGATTGATTGATTGATTGATTGATTGATTGGATTATTGCTTGATTTATTGATTTGTCGAATGATTGAATGATTGGTTGATTGATTGATTGGATGACTGATTGATTGGTTGACTGATTGTTTGGTTGATGCACGAACTAATCACTATAGCAAATTGTTAGATGTTTACACGGTGAAAAGAAAACATATATGTCATGGAACTTGATTGAATATACTTAGAGTTGTGAATTATTATTATGCAAGGAAATATATTTTATTGCTAAGTTACAATTAGCTTTCAAAGTATTTTGTTGGAATCATTATATTTCAGTTCATTAAGTTAGTGTGCATGAACAAGCCAATAACACTGGCTTGAAATTAAATAAATCTAAAATCTTGAATAATTAAAGCATGCAATGTATAGTTGAATGCTAAGAAATAATATGATTTCCTACGCAATTTTTTTATTGAACAACATAAATGGCTTCTGCAGCAGTGGTTTGTATAGCATCAATTTATATTTAGTTTCTCATTATTTCTTCCTTTGTTTTCTTTTTCTTGTCGCATATACTATGCAACTCTTGCATTAGTTTAACTTATGCTTAACAACACTAATATAAATATGCCTGTTTCTATTAAACTTTAGATCCAACCAAATTAAAAATATGACGTATAATTCATACATCACGTTCCTTTGTAGCTATTCCCAAAATAAGCTTTTCTTATTGATGTTTTGCAGGAGAGAAAGACATTTCTGATGAATTACCGAAACCCCTGTTATTACGAGAATAATTCTACCCTGAGATGTCTACCATACTTTCAAATCATCGGTGTATGTAAAAGTGGCACATCTGATTTATTTAAAAGAATGCTAAGGCATCCCCAGATTGTACAAAATAAAGGAATACTCAAAAAGGAAACCTGGTTCTGGACATGGAGGCGCCATGGAAATGGTAAATGTCAGTTCGTCCATCACTCACTTTCTGTCTGTCTATTCTAACCACACACACACACATACACACACATTATATATATATGAATATATATATATATATATATATATATATATATATATATATATATATATATATATATATATATATATATATATATATATATATATATTTATATATATATATATATATATATATATATATATATATATATATATATATATATATATATATATATATATATATATATATATATATATATATATATACATATATATATGCAACGTGTGTTTGGCAAATATACATATATATGCAACGTGTGTTTGGCAAATGTCCGTTGTTGAGGGTGGAGACCTAGCCTACCTGACTATTATCATGTTAAGTCATGTTCCTAAGTTATAAATATATTTTTTACTAATATCTGAATTCAAGGACTATCATCAGTTGCAAACTTTGAATTTTCTCAGGGATAAATATTTACCCACATCATGGTCGATTTTTATGTTTTAGGTTTATTATGCAAAGTTGATGGAAACACAAATATTAATTACATTTTAATATCACTCTGTTGCATCACATTTTAGTTGTGTTCAAATACAATTTTGGATGAGTCATTTATTTAAATAATCACTGTAATTACAGTATCCTCATTGTCTTTCTTTATTAAAACAATACTTTGGGATTATTGATTGCTCATTTATATACATTCTTGATAACTTCCTTGTAGTGCATGAAAACTAATAGTAAGTCAACTCATTCTAGATTATTTGTTCATCAGCATATTCAAGATTATTGGAGTTTATTCGATGTACTCTATATCTAAGCGTGTGATTATGTAATCAAAAATAATTGCCAATTATTAAGGGCAAAGGTTCGTATGTATGATTATAATCCTTTGCTATACACTGCGTTGACATCATTGAAAACTATCGAAGTCAATTATACTTGAATCTCATTCCATTTGACAGTATTATTTTCTTCTTCCTACGAAATATTAGTAATCATAAATGTATATTGTCTACAATGAGGGTTGGTATAACATGTTTAAATTGTGCATGCTTACTTCCTTGATGTAGTCAAAGTAATAAGTTGGTATTTATATAGCAGTAATAAAGCCCCTTTCGAGTTTGTTTTCTTTCTATTATTTATAGTAGGATTTCATACGAATATGCCTGGACGCACTATGATGTTATCTACATTTTTGGACCTATTCGATGCTAAGACGATTCAGACAAATATAGTATACATTAAAGATTACGGAGAGTACCATCCTCTTGTTACAGGTGAGTCATGTACTATTTTGTCTCACATTTCATTTGCCTTTCTGAAAAGAGAACAGAGGTATCTGAATGATCTGCCTACTGGAGATGGGCCATGTCAGCTTGATGGAGTGGATGGCCAGGTCCTTTTTCTGGAGTAGAGACGAGGTCTGCTTGCTGAAGTAGAGGCTACGTCTGCTAGCTGGAGTGCAGCCTATGTATGTTTGCTGTGTGGGGCCATGTTTGCTTGATGGAGTGTGGTTCATGTCATTTTTTCTGGAGTGGAGGCTAAGTCTTTTTGCTGGAGTAAAATCCAGTTCTGCTTGCTGTAGTGGATGCCAGCTCTGTTTGCTGGTGAAGGGCAATGTCTGCCTGGTTGTTACGGGATCAGTGGAGTAACAGTTAGACTCTTGCAAAGACTGGTTAGTCCGAAATGGTGTTTGTCTCGTCAATTCATATTTATTTTATCGCAATATATCCTATAGATTGGTAATGAGCCATAAAAAACAAATCAAACAATAAATCAATAATTACACTTACAACTTATGGACATTACATCAAAGTGCGTCAGTTCTGATCAGCACAATGTGCCACCATAACTATGGTCAGCATAATGTACTATCACAATTATGGTTAGCATAATGTGCCATCACAGCTATGGTTATTATCACGTGCCATCATCACGATGTTTATCATAATGTGCCATCATCACTACGGTTAGCATTATGTGCCATCATCACTATGGTTAGTATTATGTGCCATCATCACTATGATTTGCGTAATGTGCATGATAACAATAGTTATCATAATGTGCCGTCATCACTATGATTATCATAATGTGCCATCATCACTCTTGTTAGCTTTATGTGCCATCATCAATATGATTTGCATAATGTGCCATCATCACTATGGTTTGCATAATGTGCCATGACAAATATAGTTATAATAATGTGCCATCATCAATATGGTTAGCATAATTTGTCATCATCATTATTGTTAGCATAATGTGCCATCATCAATATGGTTAACATAATGTGCCATCACAGCTATGGCTAGCATAATGTATCATTACAACCATTGTTATCGTAATGTGCCATCACAACTATGGTTATCATAATGCGCCATCATCACTATGGTTAACATAATGTGCCATCACAACTATGGTTATCATAATGCGCCATCATCACTATGGTTAACATAATGTGCCATCATTACTATGGTTATCATGATGTGCCATCATCACTCTGGTTAGCTTTATGTGCCATCATCACTACGGTTTGCATAATGTTCCATCATCAATATGGTTTGCATAATGTGCCATGACAAATATAGTTATCAAAATGTGCCATCATCACTATGGTTAGCATAATTTGTCATCATCATTATTGTTAGCATAATGTGCCATCATCACTATGGTTATCATAATGTGCCATCATCAATATGTTTATCATAATGTGCCATCATCACTACGTTTATTATAATGTGCCATCATCACTATTGTTAGCATTATGTGCCATCATCACTATCGTTTGCGTAATGTGCCATAATAACTATAGTTTTTATAATGTGCCTTCATCACTATGGTTACCATAATTTGTCATCATCACTATTGTTAGCATAATGTGCCATCATCACAATGGTTAGCATAATGTGCCATCATCAATATGTTTATCATAACGTGCCATCATTACTATGGTTAACATAATGTGCCATCACAAAAATGGTTAGCATAATGTACATTCACAACTATGGTTATCATAATGTGCCATCATCACTATGTTTATCATAATGTGCCATCATCACTATGGTTAGCATTATGTGCCATCATCCCTATACTTTGCATAATGTGCCATGATAACTATAGCTATCATAACGTGCTATCATCACTATGATTATCATAATGTGCCATCATCACTATGATTAACATAATGTGCCATCATCACTATAGTTACCGTGATGTGCCATCATCACTATGGTTATCATAATGTGTCATCATCACTATGGTTAACATAATGTGCCATCACAACTATGGTTAGCATAATTGACCATCACAATTATGGTTATCATAATGTTCCACCAACATTATTGTTATCATAATGTGCCATCTTCACTATGGTTAGCATATTGTGCCATCACAACTATAATTATCATAATGTGCCATCATCACTATGGTTAGCATAATGTGCCTTCATCAGTATGGTTAGCATAATGTGCCATTATAACTATTGTCAAGATAATGTGCCATCCTAGCTATGGTCAGCATAATGTGCCATCACAACTATGGTCATAATAAACTGCATTTATAACCTTGATCTGCTTAATGTACCATCATAACTAAGGTTAGCATAATGCGCCATCATAACTATGGTCAGCATAATATACCATCCTAACTATGGTCAATATAATATGCCATCATAACTATGGCTAGCATAATGTCCCATTATAACTTTAGGTATATGAAATGGGGATTCACCCATGGCGCAGTGATACTCATATAGAAACAGCCTTGAAACTGTGCTATGTTGATTATCTGCCTATGATCAATGATGACTTTGCTCATTAGGGAAGTATAAAAATAACAATAAAAGGTATTAGAAAATTATCGCTTGTATCATGCTACGAAAGTAAAAATTCTAATAAGAGAGAGAGAGTATATTTTATGTTCTGTAGTAATTTTAATTAAAGCAGAATTATAATTTAGATCAACTGTAAAAATATTCAATATTTTTTAATTGCGTCCTGTTGGTTTCTTAATGTGCTTAATTTCTATTCCACATTTATTGACATACACGGGTTAAGTGCTTTTAGTTATTTTTATACAATGGTGAGGTAAACTATTGTCTTCATTAAAACCATCTTTCACTATTAAAACATAATTGTGTCTTATGATGATTTAGTCAATGTGAATAAACATTAAAGTTTAAAAGTGAAAGCAATCAACGTATCAATATGCGAAGAAGATTGTGAACAGACACAAAAGGCATAGAGCAACATTTTTAAGAGGACACACTCGGCAGAAATGTAATGAGTTCAATCACACTGTTAATCACAGTTGTGTGTAGTAAATTGCAACTCACTTCAAAGAACAAAAATGTTTTTTGTATGTGATATAAACCAAAAATGTGTATAGCATGTACGCTGTATCAACTATATACCACGTGACGTAAAAAGATTTCATTGAAAGGAAACTCGGCATACCACATTTGCTTTTAATGAAATATTTGTGCATCTCCATGTGTAATAATGATACTGCATACATACTATACTTATATATATATATATATATATATATATATATATATATATATATATATATATATATATATATATATATATATATATATATATATTGCGTTTGGCTCGTTCTAAGTAAAAGTAAGAAAGGAGTGCAGAGTGCAGACAATAAGCTTTGTTAGTTTTAACAAAAATAATATATTTTCTTAGAAAACACGGTGAAAAGCTAAAATATGAAATAGGGCTTAGGGTATGAGAAGAAGATCCAAGCATTTATCACAGAATTGTAAACATATATACGTCCTATCAATAACAGTCCCAACTGAATCTAGTCTGAATCTCAAGTTGGTTTGAAGATGGTGGATGACGTCAAATATGATTGCACACAAATGTCCAGAATTTCATGTTGAAACACATTTTTCATAGTATTTTTCCAATTGAAAGAAAATTGAACTGAATTTCTTTTTCCTAAACCACGTGTGTACTTCTGCAGGGAAAAATTAGTATTTAGAGATTAGATGAACTCTCATATATGTCATCTTTAACATCATGCGTTTCGAGCTCTGCAGATATAAAAAAAATAAAATTTCCTCTAATACAAGACAAATAAAATACTTTCTTGATACAAAAATGAGACAACAAGAATTGAAATTGTAAAACAAGTGATTAACTTCATGGTCGTAACAATTTATATATATATATATTTATATATATTTAATATATATATATTATTTATATAACCCATTCGTCTTGTTTTAATAAGCTGTTGAGTCTATGTTTCCGTATCAAATTTATAGAAATAGACAAATTCGATGATTTTACGCCGATACGCAAGGTATCTCTGTGTTATGTTAGACTCATTTGTTCAGCCAGTTCAGGATAAAATTCTTATTTTTTTGTTGTTCTTAAACAACAAAATCGTTCCTGTTGGATGAATATGACTCGCTTTTATTGCAAACGGTTATTCTTCAGGCCATGGTGACCCCATGGACTTCTGGGATCAAGCTAGCTGGCGGGACATTCCTCAAAATGATCAAAATGCTGATGAACCAGTCTACACTGACATACATGTGATTCGACACTTGAATCCCAATTTAAAGCTCATCCTTCTTCTTCGTGATCCAGTTGAAAGGTTTTTCTAATACTATACTTTATGCTATTATAGTTTTAAAGGAGTTTGATATTCTTCGTGTCTGACATTTTAGTGCCAATATCACATGAAACTGTAACAATGGACATATTCATACATTACATTAACTGTCCTTAATGTGTTTCCACACTATACTTGTAGATTTATTTGCGTAGTCAGTGCTTTTCATACAATTATTCAATGATGCATAATCTTTGACTTAGATTTTGAGTAATCATGTATATATAATGAATATTTACAGGCATTTATCGATTGAGTAATCATGTATATATAATGAATATTTATAGGTATTTATCGATTGAGCTTATATTCCGGTCCTTTAACATTTTTTGCATATTGGTGATATTGCTCTAACTAAAAAAGTTTCTGATTTAAAATTAGAAGAAGAAAACCCATGCAGAATTAATCGAATATGGTATTTTTAGAACTATGGTCTGAGTTAATTGTTTGTTTCATAGGGGCTTGTACAATGTATATTTGTACTATGCAGAGTAAGTACCAATATACTTTTCAATATTTCCATCATTTATAATACTTTTCTACATTATGTATCACGATTAATGATATTTGATCTAAGTAGAATCAGCCATTATCTGGAATAAGCTTTTGACATTTAAGATACACGTGCCACTCACGCATGAAAAAACATTAGATGAATTTGAATTTGGATTTCTTTTATCGCAGCTTTCACAAACGTTTAGTCATATCGCTACGTTATATCAGCTTATAGTGGTGTCTAGCACTGTGGCATCATGCTACAGACACATAGCATAATTTTCCACCAAGACAAATTATCCTGACACCAGGCCGACCAGTCTAGCAATATCCATTTAAAAGGTCTTTGGTATGACTCGGCCGGCTTTCGAGACCTCGACCTCTCTAATCCGACGAGAATGTTTTACTCACTACGCCATCAATGCATTTTCAAACACTGGAAGCGATGAAACGAAAATAAATGAATAAATGTATGTGCAACGTAGCATGATTTTAATTACAAGCAGTTTGACAGCAATATGTATTTATTTGTTTATTTAATTTATTTATTTATTTATTTATTTATTTATTTATTTATTTATTTATTTATTTATTTATTTATTTATTTATTTATGTATATGTTTATTTATTTACAGGCTTTTCAGCAACTACCTACACGCATCCTTTGGGTCGACTGCAGACGAATTTCATAAGGACGTTTTGTTGTCTTTGGATCTTCTCAATAATTGCACACGGAACAAAACGATGCGAGCTTGTCTTTATACACCGTCTATACTTGGATCTCTTCGGGTATTTACGTCATTTATATTCCAACCCTATATGTATTCAAAACATAAATGTTGTTATTGTTGTTGTTCGTCTTTCGGTCTCGAAGACGACCATGACATCAGATCTGAGTTGGCCTGTGACAGAGCAGATGGCTGGTGAAGCCAATCCGCGCTCTGAAGTATTCAATACATAAATAAGGACAGAGAGATAGCCACACACACATGCATACATACATACATACATACATACATACATACATACATACATACATACATACATACATACATACATACATACATACATACATACATACATACATACATACATACATACATACATACAAACATACATACATAGATACATACATACATACATACATACATACATACATACATACATACATACATACATACATACATACATACATACATACATACATACATACATACATACATACATACATACATACATGCGTACATACATACATACATATATACATACATACATACATATATACATACTTACATACATACATACATACATACATACATACATACATACATACATACATACATACATACATACATACATACATACATACATACATACATACATACATACATACATACATACATACAGACATACACACACAGACATACATACATACATACATACATACATACATACATACATACATACATACATACATACATACATACATACATACATACATACATACATACATACATACATACATACATACATACATACATACATACATACATATTAATAAATATAATATCATATTCTGTGAAGTATATAGCTTAGATCAAACGGAACGTAATACAGCAAGGGAAACAACAAAACGCAATGGAAAATATACAGCCGAGAACTATGCAATCTACATATTTGATAATCTTAACAGTTGTGTATTAAATTAACACTCTGTTGACCAATTTCAGATAATGCGTTATAAGGGGTTGTAAAAAAACAACAACAAAAAACAATAAGAAAACATTTTCTTACAATATCTTAACATTATCATTAGCATAAAAACAAAAGATTAACATATGGATAATAACACAACATTATCATATGGATAAAACGTGATATATCTGGAATGGGATGTTTTTGTTACTTTACACCTCGCACATAATAACTATGGATTCTATTTTAAACAAAACATTTGTAACATATTCGTCTTGTCTTATATATTGTTTCTTTTTAACTGACAAATATTTTCTTTAATATTAAACATTGAGATTTAGAATCATAAAGATGAACGAAAATTATTTTCGGTAATAATAATAATAATAATAATAATAATAATAATAATAATAATAATAATAATAATAATAATAATAATAATAATAATCGTCGTCATCATCGTCATCATCGTCATCATAATCAACTTTATAATAATAATAATAATAATAATAATAATAATAATAATAATAATAATAATAATAATAATAATAATAATAATAAAAATAATAATAATAATAATAATAAAAATTAATAATAATAATAATCACAGGAGGAATTAACCTTACAGGAATATTTTTTATTTCTTAAATTTTCTTTACGTTTATCATCTACGATATTGTAAAACAATATTTTATCATTTTTTCACTCTTTGCAGACGCCCATATCGGGTAGTTTCTATTCCTTGCATTTAAAGGAATGGTTGAAAGCATTTCCAAGGAAACAGATGTTTATCACAAGAACGGAAGATTTCGGAAGAGATATTTTGGGTACATTGGTACAAATATTTCGATTTTTAAGACTAGGTAAGTAACGTTCTTTAATGTTTTAGTACGAAAGTTTCATTTTATTGCCATTAGTCTAAACTGTTTCCCCTTCCTGAAGTTATCGCCCCTGAATGTCTGCAATCCTTGCCTGCTGGTAATGAAAGGAATGTTCCCATTACGATTTAGTACCATTGTTTATGTGCCACTATCATTATTTGTAACAATCATAATGAAGCACTGACTATACGCTTTTAGCCCATACATCGGTGGTTTCCAACATGTGAGCCGTTGCCCCCTATGGAACACGATATAAAGGGTAATATAAAAAAAACTCATTAAAAAAAAATTTCTTTCACATATAATACTGTTTCTCAAATTAATATATATTGTTGTCCTGAATAAAAGGTGAATTTATTTACAACGGTGACTGAGTTTATAATAATTTTGTATCAATTATTTACCAATTAACAAACAATTACTAGCATGAAGTTAAGAAGTGGTCTTCGTACTCGAAAAGTCTGCGAAAAAAAAAAAAACCTATTTGCTGCGCCACTCTCACTGTCTCCAATAGTAATAATGCATGCACAAAGAATACGTTCATGGAGCAATGTCACTTCTGTGATTCACTCATGTTAGGTTCCCGGTGGTTTTAAATTACTTTTCAACCGGGTTTCTTGTTAGGGGCACTTCTCGGGCTAGACGCTGAAAATTTACAATTATCTTTTGCATTCATAATTTGCAGAGCTATACTCGTGAAAAGTTATACGTGTCTATATCTAATTTATATGCGTCTATTTCTAATTAAATGCGTCTTTTTGTAGCTATGTATCTGATTCTAATAATATATGTCTACGTTCATATTTTTCCATCATAAGCTAGCACAATTTTAAATCACATGTTCATAGCACTACAGTTGTGGCACACAGAATCAATCTTTCTAAAATACGTAAGTATCAAACAAGGTTAAGATAATAATGTTATGAGGCAAAATGGAAGAATAAATAAGAACGTGAGAAATATCTAAATTGTAGTAAAACTTGCCTTTCTTTGGACTCATTTTCATTAAACTATATTGTGAATAATTTCAATTAAAATAAAGGGTTAATCTTTATTTAATAAAGGTATATTATATCTTGATAAAGATTGCTTGCTTTCTTACAGCTAGTGCAAAACAGGTAAAAAAAAAGTCTGCCTCTATACTGATGCAAATTTCCGCATTATACATGTATAAAACACACCAAGCAAAGCACAAAAGCCTCTCTATATTATGTATGCATATTCTAAACTCAGCTAACGAGAACACTCACTGACAAAGAATTTTTCAGGCCTACTGTCTGACCTCTAACTTGATCATAATACGAAGTCAGAAGTAATAAAAAAGAACATGTGGTTCTATGAGAACAGGACTGAACTTTCTAGTTTGAAGCACACCGTTTACACGTGATGCCAGTATGGCACTCTCAAAGCATTACCAAAAACGGTAAGATGTGCCTTGCACTAACTATATATAACAAACCCCAAACACTGGCTCTCACTTTATGTTGCTTCAAGACTAGAAAGATTCATCTTGCGTTTTACAGGTAAGACTTTGTTATGTTCTAAAATTTCTTATAGAATAAGTACCTTAAGAAGTTAAAGATTTATGATTGTAACCTTCGTATTTCCAATGTTCTTATGAGTTCGTCTTTTTAATTCTAATATTATAATATAATGAATGTTTAATTGTTTTAAGAACTTATATTTGTATTTATGATAATGGTAAAAAGATTTAAATGGTTACCGACTTCATGTTTAGGTTTATTTTGGAAATTTAAATATTACTTAAAGATTAAAGAATAATGTTTTGTAATCTATTCTAAATTAGAACTTTATCCCAAATTGAGTAATATATATTTCTTCAAAATGATTGTTGCATTAATCACAACTATTTTATAATCTTTAATTAAGTCAAGATTGTTTATCTGTAACATATTCTAAAATGCGAAAGGTTACGAATACACGAAGTTTCTAAACTTGAAAGGAAAAATATTATATGCATTTTGTGTATTGTTCATTGTAAAGGCTTTTCTGCCTTTGGAATGTAGTACCTTATATCACGTATATGAATTATATGAATAAACTCACTTTATGTGGCCTCAAGACTAGAAAGATTTAACTTGTGTTTTACAGATCCCGTACACTTGCTAGCCAAGCATTTCCCCCAAAAAAGGATGTAGCCGTGTCTACACCATTATTCATGACACCTTATCTTTGAGAGATTCCGAACCCCATTTTTCTTTCTATCTATCCGTCCGACCATGGAATAGAACATTGCTAAGTGTTTATGAAAAGGATTCTTAAAAGCATAATAAAGAAATCTTTTCGTCAAAATGGTAATAGCATAACTTCCATGTCTGACATCATCAATTACTCGAAATGTACTTTTTAAAACAAAAAAAGTGAACAAGAACTACTTGCCAGCCTATCTAACTTTAAAGATAGGCGCATATTCAACTATTTGCACACACACACACTATATATATATATATATATATATATATATATATATATATAAATAAATATATATATATATATATATATATATACTTATTTATATATATATATAAATAAATATATATATATATATATATATATATATATATATATATATATATATATATATATATATATATATATATATATATATATATATACATACATAGTTATGTATGTACGTATATACATACATGCATACTAAATTGGTTGCTTGCTTACTTACTGCTTTTTATATGCTTACAAAGTTATTTACATAATTACGTGCTTCAATAAAGAAATTTAAATACAACTTAGTAATTTGATGATCTGTTTCATGACAACGAAGTAAAGAAAACCTCCTAAACAACAAAATACTAAAGTCACAGTAACAATCAAGCAAAATTGCATATAAGCAATTCCATCAAGCTCAAGTCAACAAAAAACTACACCAAAAGTATCCATATTTTTCTATGTTGTAATTCAGGTTTACTTATTGTCCTGATAATGAGAAACGTTATGCTATTTCTATTGTAAGAGGTAATAAAATCAGGCAGTCATGGATATATATGAATGCTTATTATACGCTCATTTATTTCTCCTTTAACTCTACATGCATACATACATACATACATACATACATACATACATACATACATACATACATACATACATACATGCATGCATGCATGCATGCATGCATGCATGCATGCATGCATGCATGCATGCATGCATGCATGCATGCATACATACATACATACATACATACATACATACATACATACATACATACATACATACATACATACATACATACATACATACATACATACATACATACATACATACATACATACATACATACATGCATATATACAGATCTTTCTATGACACATTCTATGATAATATTATTTATTCATAAATATTACCTCCGTTGTCAACATTTTTGCAATACACCTGATTCATAAGAAAACAATTGGTTTTTCTTTTTCAGAAGCAATGCCGACAAAAGATCTGTATCAAATCGCTCAAGAAGGCCACTATTATATCACAAGTAAGAAAAGCAGATCAGGAAATATTTTAAATGAAACTCGTATTTTGCTAAATGAATATTTTAATCCCTACAACGAGGAGTTAGCGCATATATTGGGAAATGAAAATTATTTATGGGACGACATGAAGAGAAGTTAATATTAAAGACATGTACTCTAAAAATACAATAAATTTAAACCAATGTTTAAATTCTAAGTTTGATCATAAATTCATTAAACGTATTTTGAACTTTTCTTGAACCCTTCTCTCTCTCTCTCTCTCTCTCTCTCTCTCTCTCTCTCTCTCTCTCTCTCTCTCTCTCTCTCTCTCTCTCTCTCTCTCTCTCTCTCTCTCTCGCTCTCTCTCTCCCTCTCTCTCTCTCTCTGTGCCAGAAAATTGATCTCCTAAGATACACAGCGGAAGGTTAGTTCACGATGATAACGTCCAAACAGAAGTACGTTAGTGCCTGTAATGTTTCGTATAAAAAATTTAGCGCAACAAGTACGATAATTTATGAACTACTTATACAGTTTCTATTCTTTGCCTGGCTCTGATTAATTTTATTGAAATCTGATGCATTCCTCGTGTGTATGGTGTAGAATGGCGAGAGTCACAACATGACTGGAAAGTTTCAATTGCATCCTGGATGTCACAGTACCATTACTGCATACGTAGATGTCACCTGATAATACAATGTTACATACATAGACATGAAGTCTTTACAGAAATTAAAACTCAAACGTAAATGCCAGCAAATATTGGCAGGATGCTAGAAACACGAAAGAGACATCATAAGGAGAGGAAGGGGGTGGGACAATACTATAGGGGCAATATAAATAATAGTTCAAAGTCGTTTATGGAAATTATTAAAAAGTACACTTCAAAACGTTGAAAGTTCAGGACGATAAATCTTTGATAGTTATTATAAGTTACTGCAATTGTATGGCAAAATATGAACTTGTTGTTTGGATGGATATACTTCTAGACCTTGAGATTCCAGTATATCCATCCGATAAAACGAATTCATATTTTCCCATACAATTAAAGTAACATTTTCCTGATAAGCTCACTTTCCTATTCTACCATTATATAAACAAAAATACATTACAAGAAACAGAAACCGAATTTATAACGTATTTCAACCTAGATAGAGATCCTCTGATTCATCAGTACACAAGATTATTAATGCCCACATGACTCCGCTCCGATAAATTTGAACTTTGTCACGCGCTAGATGTCACTTCGGAAAGAAAATGCCGTTTTTGTCTGCTTAAATTTGAAATTTATATTTCATATTATGAATGAATGCGTATTTCAACTACTTTTAAATTTAGTTTACAATGAATAGATTTTGTACTTTTGTCGATTCTGCTAAATTTCGTGATAATGACTGTTTTATCTGTATCAATTCTACATAAAGTACATCTAATTTCAGCAGCAACGAGCAGCGTATTGACATCTGCAAGCGTGTTTCTGTTATGTCGTTGAATGTTTGAAATCATAATGTGGGAAAAATATGAAGTCTTTCAATTGCAATTATCGAAACGACGTTATGGTATATAGTGTTTATTTCATTTTGAGTTCTGTAAGGAGGATGTAACTGCACTTGGAATATAGTCGAAACTACATTACAATTTTGAATGTGTAATCAACCTTGAGAACCCATGAAATGGTTCATGTAATTCGTATTTGCAGAACGATAAAAGTACATTTTGAGGAAATTCAGGATGTAAAACTGTAAATATTTTGGACATTCTTATTATCAGCTAAAGAAGACAGTTTATGCCTTTACACTTGCATGTTCTTTATAGGGACCCAACAATTTTATGTCCTGTCTTGCATCTACCGCTAGCCTAAATTCGAAACATTGTACCAAACAAAGGTAACCCGGAATGTTACAAAGCAGCTTGAATGTGGCAGTCCACGAAACATCCGCTTTAGTTCACTCAGAAACAAATTCAATCAACCAACAAATAAAGCGTCTACTACGCGAGTGCACATGATTTGTTATAAAGTAGTTCCTTATACACTATTGGGCACATGTGTCGTGCACGTGAGTTCAATAAGAAGAGTACGTGAGTACAATATCGCAAGAATCTGCACGATTCTGACAAGAGAAAGCTCACGAATAAAAAAGTTAGCATATAATAAATGTGATCATGAGTTGCTATAGAAATTTAAAAAATCAAAAATGCGATTTTGTTTTAAATTAAAAGTTAGTAATTAAAAGTAAAACAATCGTTAATTATATTTTCCAAGTCTATTAAACATTATATATACTGTCAAAATGTCTACTCTTTCTATAGATAGTCAATATCATAAAGACTTTTAATTTATTCCACTTCGAAATAAATATAATGATGTAAAAGAGCGCATCATGTACAATTTTGTTTTATAACTTAATCTCTAGCTTCCATTTGAAAATATTTAATAACCATGATATTATGTCTGAGTGTTTCTCTTTTCTAGCTTGGTCAGCGCATTATACAAATTTATGTGATATAACAAGCTCGATACAAAGTTCTATATCTACTTATTCAGTCTGCATCTTTCTTATATAATAATACTATAATAAAGATTAGAGATTGCATAATTCGTATTCTGCAGAGATTCCAACCCAAGTTCGCGGGTAAACGACACTCATCTACTTGCCAGCATGCACGCAAAAGTCCATATGGTCATAGAACACAATTAATTGTACTATATATTATTTATATTTGTTTCTCAGTACTGAACTTTCCACTGTGGGGCCATCAATACTAATAATATGTTAATCTAAAATACCTTAATGGACGACTTCAAGGTGAAGTTCTTGCCAAAGGTTCACGTGCATTTTTTTGATAGGCTCGACTGTCAACAAACTAGTGTGCAATGGAACACAGATTTCACTTCTGGATCATGACTAAGACCATCTTACTCACTGAAAACTGTCGCCGAAATATACACAGACAAGTTCATAAGTTCATATTCTAAAGAATAAGCAAATGCATTTAAATCCATACCAAGAATGCCTACACCTAACTCTTGTATCGCCATCAAATGGAGACAGGAAATAAATGATCTAAAAATAGACTGGGACTACATTCGTACTAAAACGGAACTATTAATTGTGACCTGATTCCATATTCCATTACGACTAAGCACAGGTCATCAAACAATGAGGCAGCTGAGACGGTGTTATATGCATTCGTGTGTAGCAGACAAACTCGTATGACGACCTAATAATTGATTCTCATCTATCCGCACAGTCAGATTCCTATGAAAGAACAAGGTATATAGACTTAATTATAGAGATTTAAAAATATGCACTAGATACACAACACATAAGATTCCTATGAAATAACAAGGTATATAGACTTAATTATAGAGATTTAAAAATATGCACTAGATACACAACACATAAGACCGACTCGATTACATCGTTGGTTGCTGAAATTCACCAAACGACAATAAAAGAAATTCCACTGCATTGTATGTGCTTTGCATGAAAATATACCTTAAAACGTAAATGTCCGCATGTGTTGATGTGTTCTTGGTAGAGACAAGATTTTTAAAATGAATAAAATAAACCTTCTATAACAAATACACTCATTATATGTACAATGCACAGCTTCAAAATACTCAGTTCTGACACTTTCAAACTTGAAGAGAAAACAAAAAATGTCACAACCATACAACGAACCTGCAGTACACAAAGAATTTACTTTTAGGCGTAAAGCCCCGGAATGGTGATTTAAATAAAGTCAAAAGGTCTGACTGACTGAAATTCCACAAGCCCAGATATTCCATACCTTCCCAACTCTTAAGTCGGGAGAAAACCTCCTGATGTTGTGGGTATTTCCACACCTACCTCCCGATATCATAATATCTGCCAAATTTACGCTGAGATCTCCCGACTATTACATTACGACTGTCAATTTTCATTTCTCTAAAGAACTGAACACAATATATATATATATATATATATATATATATATATATATATATATATATATATATATATATATATATATATATATAAAATCCACAAATGCAGTGTTCTATTTGGATACTTGTGATTACAGTTGTGATGACATAATAAATTTCACACTGCTAAGGGTTTTTTCCCCAGTAAATAGAATGTTAATAATAAACATTATTCACGTAATTTTCAGATTTTCTAAAATCACCGCAAAAGCAATACATTAAAATTAATAAGTAAATACATAAAATTGTTATCGATTAGTTTCAATCCCATGAATGGTCAATGTGAAGGTTGTGAACATTTCTCTCCAAACAAAATCACATCTCCATTTCTGCCAAAGAAACTCGGCCAGTAAACATCGGTCATCTTTCTATGTATACTTTAATTAACATTACTAAACTAAAAGAAGGAATGAAACAAAATATACCATGCAATATATGTGCCCCCAAAGAACTAAGTTTTATTTAATAAACAGTATTACGTGCCATAAAAGCTAAACTTAAGGAAATAATGTGAGATATAAAACGGGGAAAACAGTTGCTACATGTACGGTAACTTTGTGACTGCAGATTAGAACTGTTAAAATGAAGTCCTAGGCATCGTCAGCTACAACACAATAGGAATCGTGTATTTGTCAATTAATTGCTGGTGCTTATACACACCACTTGAGTCTGTCATTTTATCAATAAAGTACAAGAAAATCTTCGACAACTCGAAATCACCTTATTTGTTCTACAGCCTCTTTTGGTAACCCCATTATCTGCCCTTACTTTTCAAGCTCTTATAGTGTATGGAGGTAGGTAGTGTATAGTGTATGGAGGTAGGTATTTCCTATGGTTGACATTCACTTAAAGCGAAATAGAATGAAGTGAATGAAATTATATTTCGCACCATAAGCAAAATTTCCTATCAAACGCCCCCAAATAAAAGCGCGATAAAGCAGTTAAAGAATAATTATTAGGCACAGTTGATAATGGATATGTGGATAATCTGTACATATACTTGCAATGCAAATTTTGCTTAATTACCTACCGGATACAGTAAATTCCTAATGCAATAGGGAGAGATAACTGGGTTACAGAAAAGGTCCATAAATTCACACAAGGAGCGCAAGCTTGATCACAACTATCCGCTCCAATCGACTTTTGTCATGAGTCCTTTAGGTGGCGCTCGTCAGTTAGTATGTACTTTTGAGAGAGTGATGTATGTAAGGTGAAGTTGTTTGCATTTAAAACATGCACCTTGGAATGTTGGCATACCTCTATGATACGTTCATGTAACGTGGCTGACATTTCTTGGGATATTAAACTTTTGCAAATTGTAAATGATGTTAACACACTGCTAACTAAAATGACTGCTCCTTATGCTCCAAAACTAAACATGAATTTGTCTAAAGTACACTATCCTTGGCAGCTATTAAAATATGGAAAATGAATTGTGCCAGCTTCTAAAAGTGCAATGAATGAATTACCAAATATATAGAATGTAAAATAGTTATCCGTTCTGCTTTTATAATTAACCTCTGAAGTTCGGGAAGAGAAAATGAGCAAGTGGTGCTAGCACATTTTTGAAAGATGCACATGTGGAGTAAGGCTTATCTACATACTCTCTAACCCATATTACACCCGTCAATCATGCACTAAAATAAAGGGAATTAACGGTTCTTTGAACAATACCTAAGATATACAAAGTCTTTTTTAAATAGCCAGTATAACTAATGAGGAAACCCGAGGAAATTATTTTTCTTTAAAATCCTAACCCTATGCTAAATACGAAATTCTAGAGTGCCACCTTATCACTTTAAAATCGCAAGAATAATAAATATTTACACATATCAATTAGAAAGACGGTAGCGTACAAAGGAATAGCTCATCGGACTACCATCTCATGAAAAATGACCCGACGTTTTAACCTTTATTTTCACCATTACCGTCAAAATGTCTTTAAACAGGACACCATCTAGCGGAAGTAGTTGATGTCAGCAGATTCAACCCTACAGTAAATAAGCGTTGGTGTCTAATACTCGTACCAATCACGGAACAAAGTCTGTTATCTTTTAATATTACCGGATCTAGCATGCGCCTTGGTTTTAATATTTAAAGTGTGATGACTTGATAAACATTCATTCTACTATCCTAACTTTAACTTGACATTTCTATTTAGAAAATTTATATAAAAAATGATATTATACAAACTGAAATAAAAGTCGATTTAAGCAGTTTATTTTGTGAAATTGCTTTCAAAGTTTTATTCATCCCCTGGCAGAACCAGGCTACTTCCGCCTGACTGTGTCATGTAATGGTGAAAATAGATGTTTAGTCGCCTTATTATATTAATGCGTTGGTCCTCCAGTAATTATGATTTGATACGTTACTGTGCTTTGAATGGATATGTATAGCTTTTTCAATCGTCTTGAGATTTTGGAAAGATAAAAGAAGCTTGACAAAAGTCGAATTAAGCGTATGGATGGGGTTATGCTTGCACTTCTTGTGTCATTTTAAAATACTGATAAGGTTGATTTTGTATTGTCAGAGATTTCAATGAATTTTATATAGGAAAAGTCAGACAACTGTGTATACGTACACTGTAGAGCATAGTTTATTTAAGTATGTCCAAAGGTCAGTCCTTTCCACAAGATAAATGTACTGATAAAGACTAGCTGTTAAGTAGTAACACTGACTTTATTGTTTGCGTACTTAAGTCTAACCTTCAGCTATTTATACAGTTTAGCCACAGTTGACCAAAATTAAAATGGGGGGGACTTGCCTTGTCGGAAAAATATCGTGTGTCACACGGAGAAATCATACATATCATGGGTGCTCTCACCTTGCGGCAAGGGAGTGGGGCAATAGTCGCCTCTCTAAGTTTCACCTTTGAACACAGTTTGGCCTACGACCGAAACAAAGTTTCATGTCTGACCTCTACGTGTTCCCATCCCCTCCCAACCACCCACCCACCGAGAAAAAGAAATGTCTACATCCTTTGAGAATTTCACTCTCATTTGACCTGACAGATCAATCAATATTTACTGAAATAGGTGCTTAAAAAAGCAAGTATAAATTTCCCCTTTCTAGGTCCAAATTTCATATTATCCCTACTTGGTTTTGAAATGTTGGCGGGTACGCAGGACTCCACTTTCCCAAAAGTTTCTCTTTATTAATTTGTCAGATAACTTTGCTACAGTTACCACTGGAAAATAAATTTAATAAATACGAAATACGTTTGCATTCTGTATATGCAGTGAAGTAAGAACTCAAATAAAAGTTGCAGCTGGTCACACTCTGGTCAAAAATATAATACACAGCTGCTTAAACATGCTCTCTCAATGCACTATTATGTAATAACTTCAGTTCTTGTACACGCATATATCGTCTCTTTAATGTACCACTTGTTCCACTTCCTAATCCTAACTAATCAAATTAGTACAATGGACACACCCACTGCAACCTTGAACACACCAGATAGTGTCAACCAGTTCATGTAAAAATGATTTTATACCTGACCTCTTTTAATTGCCGCTATTTAAATTGCCCACGGGATAGTTTAATATCAGTTCCAGTCAATACTGATTACGTTTATAATATTACATGTAAATGTCATAAAATGTTGGTTTCTTTTTTCTTCAAGTATATTTTACCTTTATTAAGATTCCTGAAATTGAAATCTTGAAAGTACATCTAATCATTTTATCAGCGCGATCAGAGCTTCCTCAGAGAGACACTTTGTTCGACAAGCCCTACCAACGGACCAGAACTAAAACTTTGAGGAGCCCTGGACGTAGGGTTATCAGACGTTTGAGCACCGATTGGAGTTTCTAGCAAAATGGGGACTTTGTTTGAAAGTGTATCAAATTAAACTTCTCATATCTTAACACCCAACAGTTCACACTTCGTTCATCATATTATATAAACCCTAACACAAATGGTAGTGTTATGCAGTTTCCTATTTTACATAGGGTTACGATTTTCAATGACTTAGAATTTCCCATGTTTTCATGACTAGTTATACTGGCTATTTTAAAAGAATACAAATAAATGAATTTCCATATATTAAATATTGTTAAAAGGACTTTAAATCCCGTTACTTTTATTTGTTTTATGTATTTCATTGTGTCTGATGGATGTAATATGGGTTAAGGAGTTTAGCCTTGCTTTGATGTGCACCTATCCTAAAACTGCTATCTCCACTTGGTCTTTTTTAAATCCTGGACTTCAGAGGTTATTATACAAAAAGAGCTGATAACTTGTTTACATTTTATGTAGTTGGTGATTCATCTATGCACTATCAGAAGCTGGCATTGCCTAGTGTGATAAAAGTTTAACAACTTCTAAAGATTGTATAAATTGAACTAATCCAGCAATATTTCTCCCACACTACAATGACATTAACACGAGGTATGCCAATATTTGCTGCTTCGGTGAGAGTACAGAAGTATGTTTGTGTGTTCAGTTTTGTAGTTCTACTCCTTTCTTCTGCAAGCACTTCAAAGGTATGGTTGAAATAATTATGCATGAACTATCGATAGTAGCTTTATTTAAAATGAATAGTATGAAGTTATTGGGGAATGGGGTTTAACATGACAGCTATAATGAAAAGGTAAATTCATTTTGATACAATGTATGTTAGTTCTATTTTATAGGAAACTATTTACATCATCTTTGTGGTCTTCAAATAAGTAGGTGTTGTTAAACCTAGAGTGTGTTAAATGGTAAATACTGGACAATGAACAATCAATAATTGTGTGATGGTTGCTCAAAATGAAGTATTGGATAGTAGATCATATGGTGTTAGATAAATATAAGTGGTTGCTGGATACTCCAAATGATGTGGTGATGGTATGGTGTAGGTGTTGCTTAGTAGATACATTTGTACCAGATGGAAAATAACTTGGTGATGGTGAATCTATACATTGTATTAACGTTAAAGTGTGGGTGTTCAAGAGACAATTGGGTTCTGGATTCTAGCTCACTGAAGGATGGTCATTTCAAATGGAGTGTTAATCATATACATGTAATATGGGTCCTAGACAGCGAGTCAATCCAAATTACTTGAACTTTAGTGTTTAGGATTATCAGGTCTATAAAGGTGGCAAACATGTTAGCTCAGAAATGTTAATGGGCACAGGAAAGGTGGTTTGGAATATAATGATTTAAATTTGATGTTATACCCCTTCTATTACTGATAACATGGCAATCGTCATTCAATATGGTGTGTACTGGTTGTGTTTTATGGATAATATGGGTGGCAGGAAGGTAATCTGGTTTTAATAAAGGATAGTAACCTTACTGGAGGGGGATATACGTTTTAGATTATTTATGAAAGGGAGCACGGACGGCGATTTGAAAAGCATATTTTTTGTAGATTAACTCTACATTGTACCCATTCAATTTCATCCTAGCTACTGTGATGACCCAGTATATTGGTAGTTGTTCATCACTAGAAATGGCCTGTTGAGTAATATATCTGGGGTACTTAACAGTATATTACTTGGTCACACCAAATAGGAATGATGGATAGCAAAAACAAAATGAGTGGCTGTTGGTTGCTAAAAGTGACCTGTTGAGTAGTATATGTAGGGTATTAAAAACTATACAACTTTGTGATGATCACACCAAAAACGCATGTTGGATAGCAAAATCAAAAATGGATTTTGATAACTCAAACAGTGGAGCAGATTCTATAGCATGGATGTTGGATAGTAGAAAACTGGTCAGGGATTTTAAAAGTCATTTAAAAATACACCTCTATCATGGCTGTTATAGAAACTCCTGACTTGTCACAAAATAAAAATCAAGATAATCATTTTGTACCTCCCTGTCTCTCTGTGTCTCCTTTAGAAGAAAAAAATTCCCAAAACCAAATTTTTACTTATAAAGAAATAAAACGATAAGCTAAGATCAGTTGATGTACTTTAAAACTAAGGTTGGCAAAATGGTAAAATTAAGGTACAGAACTAAAACATTAATTTATTTACTTCAGTATGGAAATCATTTAGTTTCCTCTTTGTGGGACCAATACATTTCAATGTCATCAATGAATAATAGCCACCAGAATTAAATGTACACAATAAGGGCAAGTGTCTTCCAGCTTGCCAAAAAATGTATACTCATAAATGGGGGTCATCTCTGTTTCCATTGTGGTGCCATGTTGGTTTGTATATATATATATATATATATATATATATATATATATATATATATATATATATATATATATATATATATATATATATATATATATAAATAAATCTGAAAGTGAATAAAATATTTTGGCACACATTGATGTTCTTCAGCCAATATGTTAGTTTCTCAAATCATATGGCAATAGCGATGGTTAACAGAACATGCCCCTTGATTGATCAACGTTCGATCTTCATCTATGACAGTGATTTTATTCAAGTTGCTTTACTTATGAGTTATTCTCTTGTCTTGACCACCTTAATAAAGGTCTTGAAATCATTTGATCCACATGCCATGTTTGCCTCCCTTTTCTTTGCCAAAAACAATTTCTGAGAAAATATTGGGTAAATTTTGGAAACATTGTTTTATGTTTGTATGCGTGTGTGTGTGTGTGTGTGTGTGTGTGTGTGTGTGTGTGTGTGTGTGTGTGTGTGTGTTTGCATATATGATAGATATACTAGTTAATCTTTAATTTGGATAAAAATATTTGTCAAAACTGGTTAGGACAATAATTAATGATTTTATTTCGAAAGTTGCTAATAAACATAAGCATAGAGAATCAAATATATAAGCATTTAAACACTGTTGTCTTTGTCATCATAGATTTTCATATGTGTTTTTAAATTTTCACTTCGACAGAAACATTTAAAACAAACTTGACAAACATATGGTTTTTCAACTATTTGTAGTTTCATGTGTTTGTAGCAGAGGTTATTTTTACGGCTGAATGCCTTCTCAAAAACTTCACATTTGTATGGTTTATCCTCTGTACGCACCTTCTCATGAATGTGTAAATTTCTAATCGAGCTAAAAGATTTTGCACACACATTACATTTAAACGGGTTTTCACCAGTGTGTGACATTACATGAATTTTCAACTTGGAATTGTCAGCGACTGCTCCACCACAAATATCACATTTGTTTGCCTTTATATGTGTTTGTCTGCGATTATTAAGACCTGAAGTGGAGATAGACTGTTTACCACAAACATCATACTGGTACTGTTTGTCATGTAAGTATGTATGTGTACGAAGAAGCGCTTGGCTAGCAAATATTTTACCACAATTGAACTCATTTGTATGGTGTTTTTTCAGTCCTGTGCTTACTAGCTAAATGCATTCGTAGAATACGGGAATTTTTAAATGCCTTTACACATGTTCCACACGTATATGCTCGTTCATCCATATGTACAGATATTATATGCGTCTTCATGTGGCTGTGGGTTATGAATGAGTTACCACACATGTCAGATTTGTGCGGTTTCTCCGCAGAATTAATCCTCACATGATTGGTATACGACTCAAAGAGCGTTTCTCACATATTTTACAAGTAACTGTTCTTCCTAAGTGCGATCTTCTGTTATGTTTTAGTATATATATTATGAAGAGAAAAAGGATTCCCTCATAATCTTCTTCTCGTGCCTAGTTACGAGAAGGTAGAATGTTCGGCATACTTAAGAATAAGGTGTCACATATGATGGTGTAGATGCGGTTACATCTTTTTGTGGGGAATGCTTGGCTGCGAAGAGGTGGGATCGCTGTAAAATACAAACAGACGATCTGTCTTGCTTTTGGACTTCCAATTCTTTATTGATATATATAAACTACATTCTAAAGATACAACATATAAAAACCTTTATATTGAGAAATACATAAAATACATATTACAATACATAGTAAATAATTTTCATATGAACTCCAACTTCATGTGCTTGTAAAGTTTTATGCCTTTTAGAATACCATACAAGTGATTAGATATTACTTGTATTCAGAGAGCCTAAAATTCAATAGTTGCGATTGATGCCATAAAGAAATGTATTTTCTTTCATTTAATTTAGAATAACGACCTGGAAAAGATCATTGAACATTAGAGTTTATTAACTAAAGACCATTTTTATTCGTAAGTAAAGTTTAGCATGAAGCTAGAAGTAAATTCATATAAATACAAATAAAAATCAAATCTTAAAAGTAATACCATATACCGTTACATTATAATAGTAAATTAAAAAGAGAACTCAAAACGAAATTACGATGACTGGTTACCACAGAAAGCTTTAACCTTTAAGGGTGAGTAACAAAACAGAAATTTCTTACCTGTAAAATACAAACAGACGATCTGTCTTGCTTTTGGACTTCCAATTAAAATATGCAAGGGTTTCTGCCTTTTTATACTCAGAGTTTTAAGAACACGCACGACCTTGGTTAAAGTCACGCATGTCCATGTGTAAAATTCAAGGATGCCCTTGTTTCTAGTCCAAAAAGCAGAGAGAGATCTAAAGGTTTGTCTCTTAAGCGAATGACCTTTAAAGTCGTATGATGCTTACATTTGTTGCAAGTGAGGCCATTTAGCTTCCATGAACTTTTAAATCAGACAGTTAAACCAGACAGTTATAAATTTGCCGAGTCAATTTGTGACAGTTTATAAAGACCGTGGGCTTTAACAGGTAAATCGTGTTATTGTTTCTTTCGCTATGAACTTTTGAACCGGGCTCATCTTTTGATCCTAAATGCCAAACCTATTGCTGAAGGCAGTAATGACAATATACAGGAGAGTGACAGACAGGTTAATTCAGTACATATGAGCAGACTGTTTTTTTTTTCTCTAATATTTTCACATAGTCTAACACAACTTAGATGTATTATTTCTTTTTAAAAATTGATATCTTAATATATATCTCCTATTTGAAAATGTTTTACTACAAATTTCACACTCATGCGACTCGCTAAGGTGAACGGTTTTGTGGTTCTTGTAATCATTAACTCTTTTGACACACTTCACACGATCTACATTTTGTCTTTTTCTCTTTTGTTGGCAATAAGTCTGAATATATTTGAGAACGTTTCCGTTTGGCATTATCCATGGTGAATTATTTTTCAGCAGCACACTAAGTACGAGTTCCTTTGCTCTACCTGGTTAAAAGCCATGTGTTAGCTCCACGTGTTTTAGGTGTCAGATCGATTTGCGACAATTCAGCATAACGTTAATTTTCAAAACAACAATCGTACGCGAATGACTACGATATCTCTCACTTGTAACGGCAATGAAAGTCCCATGTCAACCTAGTTGCCCCACACCACAAGTCAACTAATGAACAAGCACTAATAAAACATCCTTATGCGATTGTGTCCTATCAAACTAGAAATTCTGTCTGCTCAACAGAAGCAAATTTCGCAATTGTTCACAAGTCTTCGTCATCAACGTGACTGGTTATATGGAATAGTGCTTATAGCAACAAAGTTTAATAAGCTTTTGCGAAATCGAACCCTACAAAGACATACCTATATTTTCCATATATATATATGGTTCTTCAGTCTCTCGTCAAATGCTGATAAGTTACAAACCATATTAAAGTTAAATATGAGTAGTGAATGGGGGTACCGTAGCGTCAATGGGAGGTATCATTAAAATATGGCCTCCGGCACTTTGACGTCAAGATTTTTGGCGTCAAATGGCACAGCCGAGCCTTTATAGTGTCAATGGGAATTTTGTATTAGCACACCCTGGGCCTGTATAGCGACAAGAGAAATGGCCCAGGTGGCATGAAGTCACGGTACTGGACACTTGGCAACAGTGTAGCAAGGAGCTGACCCAGTTGACCTAAATACACGCAGCTAGCACAACGACTCTAGGGAGGGACATATACCTATACTTATACCTATACATGCCTACTTACGTACATAGACAATACAGACACAGAGAGACATAGAAGACAGCGTTAGAGATATGACAATTTTTTTTTTGGTTGAAAAGTATAATCTTTTCGAGGTATGAAAAGTGGCCCTGAAAAGGGCCTTTGTTTTCTTCTTCTTTTAATGTCTGCATTTCTTCCACCATTTGCTAATTTGTCTAAAATTCCTCTCTTCTTTTTTTACTTTTTCTTCGTATGGCATCCAGTCTGGATGTCCCATATCTCTAAACTTTTTTTGTATCTTCATCCAATTCTCATTCAGTTTTTCAAAGTCTTCTTTCTTCTTTTGGTTTTCTTTCTCCTTTCCTTCTTTTGACCATATTTCCTTAATGTTCTAGACTTCTTCTTTCAGTACTTTTTTCAGCTCTTTGTAAAGACTCTATGCCCAAACGTTTCACAAAGGACCACTTGGTTAAATTGAAAACGTCTTGTAAAAATGAGTTCCCTTCGATGACGTAATCAAGAGCCTGTTTCAAGGAACCTTCTCTCACATATTTAGGTTGAAGAAAACCTCTAATTTTCTCCACTTGCTCCTCTCCCATGCCAGCTCCTATCTGCTGGTCCAAGTTCAGGTTAATGATTTGTCTGGATATAGTGTCTCTCATATCTTCATTTTTCCATTCCTTTTCAATTCTTTCAATTACATAGACTTCATTCATTATCCAACAATAAATATCCCACAGTCTATTAAAAAGTTCCATCTTGTATTCCATCTTGTATTCTGTATTAATTTTTTACCATGATTGTTTTGTTTTGTTTGGGTTTTTTTACTGACCAAACAAAATCAAAGCGTTTATAGTCACACTTCTAAAATTTTAAATTTTTTGGCAAATGAAAGAAGCATATATTTTCGATAGTCTTGGGTAGCCTTGAAAAGGGCTGTTTGTTTTTTGTTTGTTTTTTTTTGACGAAGAGTAATAGCAATCTGTGTTGAACTTTACTGTCTAAGATTGCGAACCCGTCTGGCAGCAGGCTTTCCTATACGATAAGGTCTGCTTCTGCGAAAAGAGAACGAGAAGTCTTTGGTGTCTATTCGACAGTCCACAAATCCTTTGTCTGGTTCTTGCTGCTGATATTGTTGTTGTTGCTTCTGCTGATGCTGCTCTTCTCTTTGCCTCTTCTGAAGTCTGTTTTTCTCAGTCCATTCTTCTTTTTCTTTCTCAAAATCCTCTCTGAAGACATTCTCTATGAGGTATTGGGCTATAGAGAGCATCCAGCCATTCTATATCTCTTCAGGCTTCGGTATCAGATTTCGCCTGACAGGATGTAGTTGAAGGTAAGCTTCGTTGAGTTTAGCTAGTCTGGAAGGCATCTTCGTAGGTTGACGAGTCAACATTGAATAGTCAAACTGGAGACCCACTCGCTTTATATGGTACAAGCGCGGACAGGATAGAAAACATCCCTACTGGGTTTTAGTTATTGAAACGTGAGGATAGCTCATGTCATGAGGAAAGATAGAGAGAAAGTCAAAGAGCATATTTTCAAAGTGTGTTCTTTTTATAACTAAACAAAAAACTGACACGTTTATTTTCAAAATACAACATTTTTATTCAACTAACAATGAACAGAATTAACAAGGAACAAGGAAGAAACAACAATCCTAATTAAAATACAATTATTTTTGACAAGGTTGACAACGTTGTGAAATCATGTGAGATTTCCATTGATGAATATCATGAGGCCATTGATGAACATTACGTTTTCTAGCTAAAAACAAAAGATAATCATAACGGTCACAAAACCATCGATCTGCTTTTTCATCGACGATCAAAAAAGTGACTAAATGTTCTAAAGAATGTCCCAGACTGCGAGGATGAAGAAAATATACACAATATTGTCCACACACCATGGAATCGTTGCTTTGTAACTTCACATTATTGAGTTCTGACAAGTAACCGTTTCTTCGCCTGGTTTCCCAACTCTGGGCTAAGAGAGCTTCGATGCGATAGATTTCTTGAGTAGTTAGTGGAGGACAGGAGTGATCACGCAAGCCTTTATACCACTCATACAACACGGTTTTTTCTGCAATGAGACTCCAAGCATCGTCCAGATACTCGTCCAATTTTTCTTCTTGGTTCATTATGAGACATTTATCGTGTTAAATTTGACTGGGATGATCGTTTTGACATCCATAGCAATCTTTCTTGACCAATTACGTAATTTTATCCGCCAAGTGTTTAGCAGAACAGGAGGATAAATGTTGTTCTCGTTCTGGCCATCTTGAATTGACGACCTCGTTCTCTTTGTCTTCGTCTTTGGATTCGGTTTTCACGGTATCCTCCCATTTCATTGATTCTTCCACTTTCAAAGAAGGATAAGTGTCTTCCATAGTGTCTAATAGTCTAGAATAACTTCTCTCAAACTGTTGATTTCTATGGTATTATTGAATTCAGCATACAGGATGACGTTCACTATGTCTTCGAGATCTTCTGCTCGTCAAAACTGAAGTTCCACACGCAGTTGACCGGATTTTATAGGTTGGAAATGTCCCTCGTCACTGCCTTGGTCTGGAGTGAAATCAAAGGCTCACAAAGCGTAACCTCCAGCATAATCGTCGTACGAAATACCATGACTGGTGTTGGTTCCTAGCTGTCCGGTAGCTTCGTACAGGGACAAGTACGATCTCAAGTAATTCTTCTGATCAAAGTTAGGTTCAAAGGGTCTTACCATCGCGACTGACTTCAATCTTGGACACATTGTGGGCATCAAAGTGGAAAGGATTTTCATTGTGGGTTCCGTTGAAGGCTGTATCCTTGATGATGCCAATGACTAAACGTTTGGGTAACTGTCCTTGGAACAGATGATCTTTGATCTTGGATCGGAGTCAACGAGCAACTGTGAATGTTTTCACTTCTACACGTCGTATCGGATACTTGGAATTGGTTCTGCTCAAGGTGTGACTGATATCGTTCCCTGCTTTAGGTAACACTTCTACGCGACGCACGTAAAGTCTGGCTTCTTGAATTTTGGTTTTGTAGTTAGCATCATCAGCCATCAAATGGAATGCCGTACTTCTACGATTTAATCTCAGACGAATATCCACTCCATTGAGCAAATACTTCTCCTGCAACCACATATCCAAATGCAAGCGATCCATCAGTTCTAATCTATGAGCTCCCACATTTTTCCTTCGACGAGCATAAAATCCTTTATTGTCTTCATCTAGTTCGTCGAACTTTTCTGGTGTGTCAGATTTCTATACCACATAAGCATCCAGATGAGTGTTCTTGGCCTCTTTTCCGTACGTCAAGAGATTTTTCTAGGTACAATCGGTAAGGGTAAGTATCCATGCTACTGCTGACCAGTTTGTTATTCAAGCACAAATCCACTTTGCTAAACAAGGAATGCATGAAACTGTTGACGGGAGCTACTTTGGTATCGGCTTCCGGATTGGTACCGTCGGGTTTTTTTTCACTTTTACTTTCAGACACAAGTAACTGCTATTCAGATCGATGTAATCGTCGGGTTGTCCTTTGATTTCAAACCCGATGGGAGCGGAATCAGTCAAAGAGGAGATGGGATGAAATTCGACCCATTGGGATTCTTGCATGGTCATCATAGTGGGTGGCATGGCAAACAGATCCAGTTCCGATTTGAAACAAGCACAAGACTCCCGGTGCATCATGTTCTGTTGTTTTTTTCTACAATTTAATAATCAAAAACGTCTAAGTCTCGAACAGTTTTTCTTTTCTTAGTCTTTCTAGCTTTGAGGTTATGGAGTCCTTTGAAAGGGTGTTTTCGTCGTCTATTTCTGCCTTGTCCTTGTTGGAACCTCAGAAAAGCAGGAATGCCTGACTCCTCAGCAAACGTGGCATTTATAGGATTTTCTCGTCGACTCAAAATATCTTTGCCTGTTTGAAGCAAAACATTTTTGCCTGCTCTTAAGAAAGCTTTTTTGGGGTTTTGTTTGTCAACGATGACATTTTGGAGAAATTCTTTACCATGTGTCAAAGCAGCATCTTTCAGGACGTGCAATCCCCGTGTAACCATTGGTTTTAACACGGGAACCAATTTTTGAAAGGCCGATTTGAGCATATCCCCTAAACCATGTCCTCGTTGTCGAGCGACTCCTTGGTACACAGGATACATAACTGACAAGAAGATTTTAAAGTACACTTTTTTCGAAAATGGAGTTTCACAGTGACCTTCCCTTGGGTGAATGGAATATTTTGTCCCAGATCTCATTTCATAGTAATGTTGACAGTGTCAAAATACGACTTACTGACAGGCAAATAGTGAAGACGTACAAATTCTCGGTGAACGTGATAGATGTTTCCACCTTCCTCGTCAGCAGCTGTGGAAGAATTCACTTTGAAAGGAATGACACGCAGTAACGGTACAGAGTTGTGTCCCACTACGTTGTACTTCACTATATCGGAGTACACAAAAATCAAATTCAGTCCTTGGTTCATTACTACAGGGAAATGAAAATGTTTGGCAAAATCCCAATTGTTACCTATGGGTGGCATTTTGGTTGGATGATTCTTGATCATGTCGGGGTTTCCACTTAAAATGTGATACAAATCAGAACAAAATGTAATGGCCAAGACTTTTTTATGTGAAAATTTTATCAGGAGGCGACGAGCTATTTTTTGGTACTCAATCTTGACAATTTTGTTAGTTTTCTCCAAGGCTTTTTCAAACATGGCACTGAACCTGTCAGCAAGGGTGATCACCAAATGTTGACCGCTAAAAAAAATAACTTGAAGGAATTTTTAACATATAAGTGGTTCGATTAGTGGCAAGATTCTTTGTTTGGGGAAAGTCAACCTTATCACTGCGTTCATCCATGACTTGTTGCACTTGATCGCCTTCAACTTCTACGGACAAAGTGTTTTGAGTTTCAACGATGTTTTTGATTTGTGTAGGGTGAATCATTTCTACCAAAGCCACTTCCCAATGGGCTTCGTCATCAAATTGAATGGCCTGAGGTAATTTGGCGGTGTAACAGCACAAAATGTTTTTAAGAAACACCTCCATGGAACTGTCATTGGGTAATGTTAAGTAAAATTGGTTGTTCATAATTCCACAGTTCTAGTGTCCGAGGAGTCACTGGATGTCAGAGGAGTGTCTAAAAGAGGATGGTTAGGATGAATGTTGGAACTGACTTTAGACACAAGACTCCCGCTGTTGTTGTTTCCGTTGGAGGAATATTTTAGGGACGGATTGGGAAGAAGGTAATCAATGCAACTGCTGCGTAAAATGGTCCACAATTGTTTGGCAATGGCTGTACCGAATGACACAATACACCACAAAGATTTGGCAGAACAAGACAATTTGCGTTTTAGGCACACGTTCTCCACACCACACCTATAAGGATTGCTTTTGTAGATCTTGCAGAGAAGAACTGGGGGAATGAGCGTTCACAGTAGGAACTGAGGTTGTGTTGAAGACCATGATAGTCACTTCTTTTTATAGTCAATGATTTGAGAAGCGTCAATCCATGAGTCAAAACTTGATGGATATCCTTTCCAATTTACTTTGACTTCTTTGACTTGTCGTTTTCCTACTTTTCGTGTTCTTTGATCGAAAATGCTTTCGATTTCGTACACGTTGTCTTTTGTTTTGGTCACACGTTGTAACTCGGGTAAGTAAAACGTTCCTTTTAACACTTCTCCGTTCATGTCTTCAAATTAATAGACGGGAGGATAACGACCACGCACTCGTTCAGTGACAGGAAATAATTCAATGGTCCAGTTGAGCAAGTAACCTTTGTCGAAAGTACGTTTGGTTTTGCCAATGCGTATACAATCTCCTGTGGCTAAGAGTCTACCTTTCTTGGGGCCAGTGAATGAGGGGGACGTACCAAACATACGCTCAAAGACGGTCACTTCGTTTTCGGGAGTCACTTCTTGAAGGGCACGTCCAATGCTCCGATGGTAAGATTATTTGTACGATTGAACGAGGTGTGGCAAGACGTCAATGTACTTGAGAGTGTGTTGATGCGTAAAATATTTCCACATGCGTTCTTTCAAAGTTCGTTGAAAACGTTCCATGATACTGGCTTTAGTGTCGGGATTCTCGGTGGTAAAAAATGAATGTCACGTTTCTTCAATTCTTTTTGGAAAGCTTGGTTTAGAAATTCGGTACCTTTGTCAGTTTGCCATCGACGACGGAGACGACCACTTTATTTTAACACCAGTTTCAAGGCTCGCACTAATTCACTGCTTGATTTGGAAGTCAAAGGCACGACCCAAGCAAATTTGGAAAACACGTCGATGATACAAAACAAATATTTGTAGCCACGATTGTAGGTGGCCAAATGAGAGACATCGGCTAAATCCGCCTGCCATGGATGATCGATACCTTCCACTTTGGTGCGACTTCTTGAAAATTTTCGTCGAAGGGGTTTGTGTAAGGTGTACGTAGTTTGTTATTGTAACCATCGTTGCACTTGAGGTAAACGGACACTTTTCAGTTTTGTTTTGTCACCACGATACAATGTTTGAACACCTCCGTATCCAGCTGAATTGGACGGATTGTAGTAAATGCTAGCTAAGACCTTCTCCATTTTTTTTTTTGTTTTGTTTTGTTTTTTTTAATAAGTGATCCAATCTTCACTGATGCAACTATGAACGGAGCGGGAGGGAGGTTTGGAGACGGCTTTACGTGTTCGATATGCCACAAGATTCGAAGTGGAAGGTAGTTTTGGTAATGGGTGTTGGAGGTGGTGTTAAGGGAATGGCTTTGGTGTTCTTGTCTTTTTTCACTTCTGGTTTCCCTTCTTTCTTTTTTACTTCTGTCAAAGGAGGAGTGGACATCATATTTTTAACCCAAGCTTTAAGTTCTTCTCGTTGAGTTGTAGGGGAAAGGGTCAACAAGGACGCTGCAATTTTACTAGGAAGGGGAGCTGCTGATGGTGCTTAAAAGACTTCTCGCACCCCTTCTTCTTCAGGTATCCGTGGGGTTGCTTCTGTCTTGACATCTGAAGTTAGTGGTGGTGTTGGACTTTTCATCAAGGCTTTCAAATCTTTCAAAGTAGATACAGCTGTTTCATCTAAAGCTTTTTGATGAAAGAGTTGCAGACGTTGCAACAATTGACCGTATCGTTGTGATTTTTCCGTTTCGGACAAATCGCTACGATTTATCAACGAATGTAATTGGTGTTGCAACTAGGACATCTCAGTCAAATGAGGATTAGGAGGTAATTGCGAGGTCTGCCGTTCTTGCCAACGATGGTATTCCATCCACCTTTTGTAAGGGACTAAATTTAGATTTCGTCCTTCAATTAGATTTCAAGGTTCACATCTAAGATCTTTTGACTTCGGTGTCCTCCATTTATCTCCTTCATATCTTTTATTTTGCTCCAAACATTCCTCCCATCACTGATCCCAATATTCCTTTCATCAACATAGGTAAAATAGGCAAAATGCCTCCTCGTTGCATCAAAATCTTTTTCTTTTAACGAATGGGAATTTTCTTTTGTATCATTTTTGCGAAGAATATATCGATGTTTGGCTAAGCATTCTTTCTGGTGTTTAGATAAAGGTATCGTACCTTTCAAAACTTTCAGACAACATTCGCAGACGGTATCAATGACATCTTTGGAAGCCGTTTGAATGAGTTTTTTTCGCATGGACGGAGGAGCTTTGGACAAGACGGACACCATGTCCCTGTGTTTGGCTAAACGAAGAGACAGTCCCTTTCTTTATTCTTTTCCTTTTCCTTTTTGGACAGAAGAACGAAGATGGTGACGGTTCGCACATTTTGGTCGGGTCATCTTGGGGTATTCAGGAGCACAAAAAAAACACTGATGTTAAAATTGACCTCAGGTCTTTCTTATACTGGAATACGTCGCCACTGATCGACTTTACGTCGTATCAACTTGATGACAGGCAACACACGTCCTGAAGGAGTTCGCAAAGGGCTAAATCGAGGCAATTCTTTGTTGGACAAATCCAGTAAACTTTGTAACACACCTGATCTCTCTTGAACTTTGATTTTGGGGGCAGGTACTTTGTGAGCAGAAGCCACTGCTGCTAAAGAGGAAGAGGGAATTACTGATGGAGAAGACGTTTTGGGAGACGCTCTCTTGTAGGCTGAAACTGTTTTATGTGGACTTTTCTTTTTCGTTTTCTGAGGTGGTGACTTGGTTTTGGTACCGTGGCTCTTTTTCTTTTTCTTCTGGGTACGTTGAGGAGTGGCTTGTTTCTTGGGGACAAGTTTGGGTGCATTGGGATCCCATTTTAAGAGGGAACGAATGATGACACCTCCTAGTGAACCACTACCTCCAGTTTTCAAAATGATTTGATTTTTGGCTTGAGTGTCAATGCGAGGATCGGCTAGTTGCGTCAAAGCTACTTTTTTTCTGTAAAAAAAAACAAAAAAAAACGTTTGGTTAGATGTGGAATCTGAATGATACCTTGCAGTAATTGACGTGCTGTCACCGTAAACCATAGTAAGTCTTCTTTGAGACTGACTTCTAAGACACGAGCACGTATTTGTGGATTTTTCTCGCGAGTAATTCCGTACAAGGCACGAATCAATTTAACGGGAAGAAGAGACTGAAGGGACGTCATTTTGACGATGTGTGAGACAGAATCCAAGTAACCAAGGTTTTTATACATTTTTTTCTTTGGTGGTCATGGTTAAAACGATGACTGAGACGTGTACACGACAGGTCCTCCGTCTTGACACCAGTGGTGAAACAAATGGGTACGAAATTGCAAATAATCGGGGGTAGTGGGTTTCAAATCCACGAGTAAATAGGCGTGTGGAGTTTGAGTGGCATCTTCGCACGCATGAGTTAGCCAAGGCGTTCCTAACTGTTTGACTAAGACTTGCACTTGCGATTTATCTCTAGGACTTTTAAACAATACCACGTAATAAGCATTGAGACTGATGGTACGATGGGCTTTACTTTGTTGAAACAAATTTTGAGTAATGTAAATGACACTGGCATTACGATGATGCCCTTTGCGTTTAAACAACAGTCTAATTTCTTCTTCGTCTTCTCCCAACATGTCATCAAAAATAACCAAATGGGTTTGACTGGGGTCAGACACGATACCATCGTCTTCGACCGGAATGCCTTCCACAAACACAATGGATTCGCCTTGACTTTCTCGTAGAAGGCTGTACGCGGATTGCCACTCTTTGTAACACCGCACGATACGTTGAGGTGGACGATCGATTAAATGATGTTTATGTTCGATCAAACGTTTGCCAAATTCAGTTTTACTTGAACCGCTAGGTCCAGCAATGAGCATGTCAAAAGGATGTAGAAGATTCAAGGCTTCCCAACTGGCACTATCTAAATGTTCGTCAATGACTTCGAAAGTGGAGGAAGAGGGAGCAGAGACAGTAGAGTTAGCCATTGTAGTGTCAGGAATGTCACCTTTCTTGTAGCACGAAGACAAACAAGACAAGAGGTTTTTTTTACTTTTTCTCGACACGTTTATTGCAAAATTTAACATGAAATAACACGAAAGACATAAATACATAATAGCCAAATGGGTAAGTACATGAATAAAAGACACATCAACACAACTATCGTGGAATATAAACAAGTTTCTACTACACAACATTTTTTGTCATTCAAATGTAGTGTCCTAGGGACAGTGTGTAATGTTCTAAACGTTTGTACATGGTTTGGTACTGTCACACAAAGGTTCTCCTGGAATGGTCTTTCGGAAAGGTCAAGAACTGTCCTGTCCTGAAGAGAATGGTTTTCCTCCGTGAAAGACTGTACTTCTTCTTCTTCCTCTGGTATAGTCACTAACACAGGATTTAAAGTGACTTTTTCACGAAACGTTTGAATGTTTTAGGATTACAAATCTCGGGCATAGTTGGTGACTTCTTTAGTCCAAGTCTCAAAGCCCACACACGTACATCTGTCCAGTGAGGGTGTAAGTTACAATCGACACACACATCCTCATACACCTCTTCGGTACCTAAAAGTTGACGAATCATGTTTTCCCGTAAACGTCGAGAAGTATCCAGATGAAAGCGCAAACCTTTCAGCAGAATGAGTTTCTCGTGAGCATTTAAATGAATCACTTTCATACTTTTTTGGAGTGGTACGTACTGTTCGTAAAGCGTCCACAAATCATCGGACTGTAAACGAAATCACAGAAAGCATGTCACTAAGACGCACACGACACGTCGTCCCCAATTCAATGGACACAGTTCTCATAAAAGACAATATTAATTCTCCACTGTTTGAATATGGTCATGGATCTCCTTCCAAGGAATCTGTTGTATCACCAATGATAAAGGATTTTGCATGGTAGAACATTTTTATAGTCTCTTTTCTCGGCAGCTATAACCGTACTTTCTGCACAAACATAGTCGTATTATTTCATTCTCGAATCCAAATTTTCTAGTCAATAACTGACAAATGATCAGTCGATCAGAAGTTTCCTCTTCCACTAAGTATACATTCTGTATAAGATTGTAGTAACTCTCTAACTCGTCTTCTGGAATTCGATTCAATAAGTGTAACTGGTAGTAAATATAATCTCTACCAACATAACACTTTCTCCCACTTGTTGTTGACCACTTGAACACTTTCTTCAGAATCAATCCTCTTATAGCATTGAGGTACCAGTGGTTCAAACATCGGTGACGTAACGGATGCAATGGTTCGTTGCGTTTGTTTTGTATTTTGACCAACTCTTGATAAATGCGTTCTCTCAATTCCACAGGTAAACCACGAATATTCTCTTGTAAAGAATACGTATCCATGTATCAGTCAAATACTTCTCTTAGAGTGAAAGTAATCAACGTAGTGAGTTATTTCATTCCACTGCCATTCAGGATGACGGTCAAAAATGTTAATAAAATCTTCCATTGTAAATGGTCTAAAGCGAAAACAAAGAATGTACACAACCTTGGTCCAGTGACATCGAACTCTTAGGTTGACTTCTTTCACTTTCCTCCTGTGAATTTCTCAACACAAAAGTTATACAGTCACCAATTGAGATTTGGCTCTAGCAAGACTCTGACAAATGTCATTGTAGATATTCTCTTGCAATTCGAGTGGTAATGTTTAAAGATTAATGTTGAGGTCGGGTTTAAATACTAGTCTAGAAGTGGTCCAACCTTAGACTCCTAACAATGTTGCTACTTTCTTACTTGACATGGTTGAATTTGAATAAAGTACGAGGTCCCACTAAAGGTACGTAATGACAATCTGGAGACCAACGAGCATGTTCTATGTAAGCGGAATCTTTATGTTCCCACTCGTGAAGTGTCACACCACAACTAAAGCACTTGACTTTATTCCCTTCACCCAAGTAGAAAAATCCAACTCTGGCTAAATCTTTGGGGGTAGGTCCTCCCAGATATTTTGGCCATTTGTCAAAGAAGGTTTGGATCCGTCGTTCATAATCTGAGTATTCTGGCAGACGCACAGGGAACGAATATTCGTATTGTGCAGATTCACCGCGATGGGGGTAAGGTGAGATATGCAGAAGTTTGCTCAGTTTTACGCGACATCCGTAGGGTGGTAACCGAATGGTTTGTGGTGAAGGATGATATCCACAAATAATGTGAAAAGGTGAACAATGACGAGCAGCATCACTTTATTGTCGGTCGGGTTTGACACGTATACCATCATTATCGCTCGTTACCATGATAGGCTTGGTCGTCTTAGCAAGGTTTCCATGACGATAATGCGGTCCTGAATCACTGAGGTCACAGCGTACGGTATCTATGTCATTGCAAGGCACAGCATCGCACTCAAGTTTACTCTTGCTGAACATTTGCTGTGTAAAAGGATTCATTTCTTTCTCTCTTGGTCTTGGTAGTCACAAATGAACTATTAGTCTTAAACGATGTCTCTTTTTATATGATGACCAATATCGGAGTGTCCGTACGGTAAAGTAAAGTGATTGGGAAGCCGTACTCCTTTCTGGTACACGATTTGGTAGACTTTTTCCAAGGGTCGACTGACGATTTGATGTGTGGGTAAACGTACAATCTTGTTTGGTTGGTAAGTGGTCACTTTAACGTTTCCGTCCTGTCCAGCCTGCAAGGCTTCTTTGAGTCCGCCAAAGTTTACCACTTGACTGGTGTGATAAATGAGAGCCAATCCTTTCACTTTGCACTTCGTGTGCACTTCTCCTTGTGGGTCTCGGTATTCGTAACCGTAATTTTTCTGTCCAGGCTCCTAAACGGTCTCCTTCGATTTTAGGTTGCTCTTGACCCAAACGATTGATGTAGATGCAACTGTCCGTGTCAAAATACAACACACGATCTCCTAACAGTTCTAAAAGCTTCGTACAGTTTTAACTGAGCATGGGCTGTCACGTAGACTCCAATGATGACATTTCCAAATTCGTTGTCTTCAACAAAGTCCAGTTCTTCTTCGTAATTCACTAAGAGCAAGTCCTCACAAACGACGTCCACGTGTTTTATATATTTAGTTTTGTCGTGAATCATCTGGAAGTAACCGAAAGGTTGTGACAAATACTCCGTATTGGGTAAACACGGGCGTTGTGCCATTTTGCCCTACAAACAATTTAATATCACTTTGGCAAACGATCGCCTTCCTTCGTTTTTTTTCCACGTTTTCTAAAGTGATGCCTTCCTGTTCCCAGTATTTCTCTTTGAATTTCTTTTGACTTTCGGGAGTGTGACACCAGGAAGGATAGCCACTGGCTTCTTGCTTCAGTTTCGAAAAAACATTTACGTAGTCTGAGAAAATGCCTTTTTGAGTCTCGTCATCCTTATGGTACTTTTCTGTCTTGGGAAAGTGGTAAATTTCGTACACTTCTAACAGTTGGTATCCCATATCCAGAGCTTTAAACAATTATACACTAACCCACGCTCCGTGAAGGCACGTTCTTCCTGTGTATGCCGACAAGTGTGGTCTTGGTTACACGTTTCAGGACAAGTTAGACACAAAGGAAACATCAGTTTTCCTTGGCAATGATGGGGTAACACGGGATGGTACAAATACGTGGGAGGCAAGATTTTGCACTTGATCAATTCTTTCGTATTGTTGAATATTGTCCACGTCTATGTGTTCGGTCAGCAATTGTGTTTGCCCTACGGGAAAGTGACAATACTTGCACACATATGGGTACAAAGAACACACGCCCAAGTATTTGATTTCTTCTCCTTTCTCCTCGTCAGCTTGATACAGCAAACAGGTGGCATTCGTCCGTCCTCCGTACAAACTGTCCCTTGGGTTCAGAGTGTCCACCAGCTTGTAACTTTCCACGATACGCTTAAACTCGGGATCGGTTTTCAATCGTTGATCGTATTCGTGTTCCCACATTTCTATCACTTGGTATCCTTGCTCTTCTAAACGCAAGCGACAATGACAAGTGATCTGGTACAAGTCTTCCATGGTTCGTTGGAAAAACTGATTTTTAGTGACACGTTGAGGATAACAGATGGGACATCCGTGAAATAAGCAACCGATAAACTCGTATACGATTCCGATAGTCTTTTCACCTCCTCCGTTGTGGGCATGTTGAATCCATTTGTCTTCCTTGTCGCACAAATAATGTATCCCGCCTAGTGCTTTAACCGAGTATTGACGTTTGACAAAATGGGTCGTTTGAGGGCTGATGACAGCCAGGGTGTTTTCGGACATGAATCGTTGACGGTACACTAAGGGGCACGCTTTGGCAATGGTGCAGGCTTCTTTCAAAGGATCGATCCCTCCGTGCTCCATGAATAATTCTCGAAATGTGCCACAGCAACGTCGTAAAATGTCCACGTCGGAACGACAATATTTTAACATTTCTTCCTGAAAGTCAAAAGGGTCCGAAGCGTGACTCTGGTACCATGCGTAGAAAGCTTCCCGTTGTTCGGTACGCATGTTGTCGGGGTGGTAGTAGTGAACTTCGGGCAAATGGGGTAGAAAAGCATATTGATTGACTTCGGTATTGAAAAAGTGTGGAAAATAGCCTTTAGCCATTTCTCTCATGCCAAACGTTTTAGGCATGCGACTCAAAGGCATGGTCATCGAATCTTTAAACTGCACTTGTCCTACTTGCATGAAAATGACTTTGGCCCCGTTCAAAGTCACTTTAGGACATTCGGTACTTTGTTCCGTATAGTATCTCAACAAAACTGTCCATCGTATCCCGAGAAATTGTGATCCATTACCGTGGCATAACGATGACAATCTCCGTAAAGTTCGATATCTTCTTGGCTCCACGTCTCGTCAATAGGGTCTAAGATCCATTGGGCAAAATCGGTCAATGTGTTCGGTCCCCGATAGATTTTTTTCACGTCCTCCAGGAATCTTGCTACAGTGAGGGCAATGATTCAAGATAGGCTCTTGGATGCATTTTTCGCACGCTTGATGAGCCACACAGAAATTAGAAATGTGAATACCAGTTTCTGGCATGCATTCGAAATCGAAAAACATAAAATTGCCTTTCTTCTTGTTCTCTTCTTCTTTTTTTTCTTCATGTTTAGAATGGTATTTTTGAATGTAGCATTGGTTTTCCAAGTTCACGATTGGATGACAAATGTGAAATCTTTTCTTTTCTGAACAGACGTGTGCCTTGGTACTATTGGTACTTATGCCTTGTCCACAACTAGGACACAAGCTCAGGAGTTGACATGCACTTTTCCGCTGTGAACCTTGCGTCTTCAAATGTTGCTGGTAACAGGTAGGACTGACAAACATGCGCTGACAAGCAGAGCAATGAACTCGTTCTTGTCCTTCGTCCAAGCAGGGTTTAAAGGTCAAACATCCCTCACATTTCGATCCGCAATGTTTATGTTGCTCTCGATTCTTATAACCATAGTCACATTTCTAACAGTAATAACTGTATGACAGGAATGCAGTGATACTGGTAATGGCATCAAAATGTTCATCGTGATGATAGTTGTGAATGTATTTTCCGTCTTTGAAATCTTTGCCTCGAAACAACAGAGGTCCGCGCACTTCTTGAGGGTGCACTTTCAAGGTGCAACGTGGAGCCAAGACGTCTTGAAATTTTGGCATTTCAGGAATGCCACAGGGTGTGTCTTTAGCTAGTCCCGCTTGCTGTAACAAGAGTACTGCCTCTCTTTGTTGTTTGACTCGGTCCGATTGTTGAATAGTTTTCCAGGCTCTTTTCCATTCTGCCGTGTTGTTCTTGTCGGCATACATTAGTTCTACCACGATGGCACGAGCTAAACACATCTTGTCTTGAGGATTATTAATTTGGACGAGGCTCTCTTTTATGCTGCGAAGTTTGTCTACCAAGAACACTTTATTACCATGTCCTGTCACTTGGGGAAGAGAAACGTGGGTCAGGAGCAGTGTCGCTTTTCCATCGGTGATGTGAAACGTGTGGTTGGATTACTGCACGTGTTGAATTTTGTCGATGATTTTGGAAGGTGTCAATTCTGATGGACTGCTAAACTCGATCCAAACGGGGGACTTCAAACTGTCGTGATGAATGGAAAGTCTCAAGCGATCGTCTTCCTTGGCTTGACATTGCTGTTTCAGATTGGTTAACAAAGAATCCCACACATCGGTAATGAACCCTTCTGCTTTCTCCAGTGGTACGTCGGAATTGAAATCTTTAAACTTCACCGTGTAAGTGTGGGCGGTAGTTCTAAATTTTCTAGAGGATCTTTTGTCCGTCATTCGAATGTGATAGTAATTTTTAGGGTTTACTGTTGGTAATTTATTTTGTTTTGGTGCAGACTCACTTGGTTTAGATTCTGGTTCACTCATCTCATCTTCAAAATCACTGGCATGAATTTGAGCCAAGACTTCAGCTACTGTGCGAGGCGATAAATCACGTTTCTGCTTCTTACTTTCTTTTTCTCTCTCGCTGAAATCGTGCGATCGTTTCATTTTGATTGCAAAAAGTGAAATGACTACATTTGAAATGCCATATACCCTATATATTCGTGTCAAATCAGTGGATATATAAAGGGCTAGTGCCTACATTCTCAGTATTCATTTTGCTCTCAGGCTGACCAGTACGATGGAAGAACCCACACAAATCGACCTTCTGATGACAGCTTTACGAGGTGTCATACGAAAGTTTTCGTCAGACAAATCAACGGACTATTCTTCCTCTTTTCGAGATAAAAGTCAGGATACTTGCTATACATTTTGGAAAACAAGTATTCTACTCTCTTATCATGCATGTATCCTGATTACAATGGATTCGTTTTACAGCGAGAACATGTTTTAAAAGATATGATTAACCTGGACGTTCGTGGTGACATGGGGATTCCGCGCTATAAAAGATGTCCTGTTAACACACGGTAGAGTTTCTCCAAAACGGTATCATTGACAAACAAATAGCAATTACTTGTATCTAATTCTGAAACTAATCAAAAAGGACAAAACCAATCAGGAAAACTCTATTATAATAGATTCCGTCAATAATTACATGCATTCCTTGTTGACAGAGGTGGATTTGTACTTCAATAACAAACTGGTCAACAGTAGCATGGGAATTTACTCTTATCGAGCGGGCCTAGAAATCTTTTGACTTATAGAAAACACTAGACACCAAATGGTTAGAAATATTTTGTTTCCTCAAAGGTTTTTGGTTATTGAGATAGCCCTATACAAAATGAACACACATATAGATTCAAATTGACTGTATCACGTAGGAATCTTTAGACACATGAAATTAAGCTTCATTGAATTCAATGTATTTAATTGCATAAAGTTTCTGAGACGCTAAAAGTGTCCGGTCCTTCTGGTTGCAGTGTCCAATGATAGTCAGCCAGCATAGATGGATTCTAGTTACCATAATACCGTTTTTCCATTGTGGCAATGTACTGGTGAAACCTTTCACCATGTTCGCCACTGACTTCTCAAGATTTGTGGAGAAGAAATCCAAGTGTGAATGCAGGAATTTAATCTTCAGTGGTATGTTGCACTTCATGGTTTTGTATGCGTTAAGACATTTGTCAATCAGCTTAATGTAGTTTGGTGCTCTGTGGTTGCCCAGAAAATTATCAACGACATCCTTGAATGCTTTCATGGCGATTTTATCTCTCCCCACTAACAGACCTTCGAAACGCTTGTCATTGATAACGTGTCTGATGGGTGGACCATTAAAAATGCCTTCTTTAATCTTGACATCAGTTATTCTTAGAAACATTTGTCTCAAATAATGAACACCTTCACCTTCCTTGTTCATTACTTTCACGAAATTTTTAATTAGTATCAGTTTTGTTCAAAGTCCAGATACCTAGACGTTTAATCATTGGTTTCGTCAGGAGTGCAGCCCTCAACGGAGCCGTCACCGCCAATCCTTTCCAGTTTATGCACAACAGTGTGTCCAATATCGATGTCAGTCGTGATGCCAAGAACTTGTATACAAGACCATTTGAACATAAATTTTCCCAGAGCAATAGCTTGAGATCGTTCTTGTCCCTTTACGAAGCTACCGGACAACTAGGAACCAACACATGTCACTGTATCAATACGATGTTACACTTTGTGGGCCTTTTATTTCGTTCCATACCAAGGCAGCCATGAGGGACATTTCCACCCCATAAAATCCGACATCTGTGTGGAACTTCAGTTTGCACATGCTCTCAACGAGACAGTGACTTCCATCCTGTATGCCGAATTCGATAATACGATAGAAATCAACAGTTTTAGAGAAGGTATGCTAGATTATTATAAACTATGGAACACATTTATCCTTCTTTGAAAGGTGAAGAATCTACGGAATGTAAGGGTGTCGTGAAAACATAACTCCCAGACCAAGAAAAAGAGAACTTAGTGGTCACGTTCAGATGGTCAAAACAAGAACAGAAATTAGTGTCCTGTGTTGCCCAACACCTATCGAATAAAATCCACAGAATTGGTCAGGAAAGATTGCTATTTATGTCAACATGATCATTCCAGTGAAACTGAACAAGATAAAATGTCTGATGATGAGCCAAGACGAAAAATTGGGCGAGTATCTGGAAGAGGCATGGAGTCTCATTTCCGAAGTAGAAGTGTTTAATCAGTTGTACAAATGCTTGCGTGCTGATTCCTGTATCCAATTATCTAATCTGGGCATTTATTGCATAGAAAATATCATACCCCAGAATTGGAAAACAAGGCAAAGAAACGGTTACTTGTCAGATCTTTTCAAGCAAAATCTTAAAATTGAATTAATGACTTAGTATTACCAGTGAAACAAGAAAAATGGATACCCGGGAATTGTATTACCTTTTGAACAATAATTAGTTTTTCAGCATGTTGCAGTCTTGTCGTGTGTGCTAAAGATAAACTACTTCATCGCAAAACTCATGACCATCAAGCTTATGTCATCAACACGGACGACAGTCATCATCCATGAACCCACCGGATAACAGTCTACGTTATTCCAGAGAAATGTGTGGAGTATATTGATTCGTATGGATAACCACCTTTGGAAGACTATTTCATTGACTTTATGCGAAGAAATGCCCAGACTACACTATTCAATAATGTGAAATTACAAGGCAACGATTCCATGGTGTCTGGAAAATATTGTGTGCATTTTCTTCACCAACGTACTCTGGTATATTCTTTAAAACATTTAGTGACTTATTTTGTTCGTCAGTCTTCTAGAAACGATGAGTAAGCAAATTGATGGTTCTGTGACCGTTATGGTTATATTTTGTATTTAGCTAGCAAATATAGTGTACATCAATGCCACATGACTTCCATCATTCGAAATCTCAAATTATTTCACAACATTGTCAACCTTGTCAAAAATAATTTGTTTGAGGTTATCGTTTCTTGTTCCTTATGTTAAATGTTACGCGGAAACAAAATGTTGCAATTTGAAGAAAAAACGTATCTGTCGTTTATTTTCAAAAACAACTGTGAATAAATGCTCTTTGAAACACACACACATACTCTCTCTCTCTCTCTCTCTCTCTCTCTCTCTCTCTCTCTCTCTCTCTCTCTCTCTCTCTCTCTCTCTCTCTCTCTCTCTCTCTCTCTCTCTCTCTCTCTCTCTCTCTCTCCGCTCCATGACATGGGCTATCATAACGTTCCTACACAAACACTAAATATGGATATTTTCTCTCACGTCCATATACAGCGGGTGGGTCTCCAGTCTGACCATTTACAGTTGACTCGTTAATGTATGAACATGCTTTCCAGACTATCTAAACAGAACGAATATTACGTTTAATTACATCGTGTCATGGCTAAACCTGATACCTTAACCTTACGAGATAGGGAATGTCAGGATAATCTCCATAGCCTAAGACCTGATAGAATAGTTCTTTAGAATTAAGAACGAACAAGAACAATGGACAAAATCAGTCCTTTCAAGGGCTGCCAAACACTATCGAAAACACATACTCATTCAATTTGCCAAATTGTAATTAGAAACTAGAAGTGTGTCTATATACATTTCGTTTCATTTGTCAGCAAAAGAAAAATCCACCATGTTTTTATGTCTTGTCCAATCGTATATATCTGTCCTTGTAGATCAAAGAGTGAAAACAAGTCAACGTGACTGATTCATTTATGATCGCGCTTTTGATATGATGATAAATGTGGGTATCAAAGGATGTATACCTTCACTTCCGTGGAAAGAATAGAAGAGGAGGAAGAGACGAAAACGAAGAAAGAGGAGGAAAAGATCCCACCTCACCTTTTAATTATACCTCAGTGTGAGGTGAAACCTCAGGTTAGGATGCCTACACAACAAGGACCAGCACGACCACTTCAACCACTGCCACTACCAGCACTACAATGTCATCATCAACGGTTGTAGTATAGGTGAAGGAACGAAGCCATCACTCTCCCAGAGATGGAAGCCTGGGATAGTGAAGCAACGTAACCTCCCTCTGCGCTCCTATATTACGCATAAATGGTGTGGTTCCTACCCTGGAAGATGCCAGCATTAGACAATTGTAGTTCCAAAATCATCCCTTATATGGGCTAACCAGATCTCAAGAAAAGAGAGACTATTCAGTTTGCTAATTCATGTGAATGTAGTGTAGTGTGACTATAAACACTCACTCTTTTAATGATGTGTATGTTTGCATGCGCGTTCGTTGGTGTGATAGTATATTGGTGTGTGCTTTTTCTCTCTTACTTCGTTGGTGAGGATAGTACACAACATGTCTTTTATGCTAGATCGTTAGTTGGTGTGGATAGTATACGGGTGTGTGTATTTTGTGCTTGCTGGCTCGTTGGTGTGGACAGTATATGGGTGTGTATTTTTCTTCTCTTCCCTCTTTGCTGAGGATAGCATTTGATATGTGTTTTATGCTTGCTCGTTCGCTGGAGTTGATAGCATATGGATGTGTGTTTTATGCTTGCTCGCTCGTTGGTGTGGAAAGTATATTTGTGTGCTTTATGGTAGCTCGTTTGTTGTTGTGGATAGCATTTTTGTGTTTTGTATACTTTCTCTTTCTTTAGTGTGAATATCATGTAATATGTTTTATAATTGCATTTTCCTTGGTGTGGATATAGATGGCAAAAGACGGATGGGAGAATGGAATTAAAAGATTGAAAAGAAGAGGAAAATTAAAAAGTGGAAGATTGAGAAAGACGTAGAGAAGAAGGAATGACGGGATGAAGAGAATGAAAAGAAATCGAAAGTGTAAGAGAAAAAGTAAGAAGTTGGTTGAGGAAGAGAAGAAATTGAAAGTTAGAGGAACCCAGAGGACATTTTCAGGGCCACTTCCTATGCCTCGAATAGATCTTAATTTTCGTATTGCCATATATATGTCTGTTATCTGTGTGTTTATCTCTGTCTTTGTCTATATTGCATTTGTCCCTACCTTGAGTTGTAGTTGTAAGTATTTAGCTCAGCCATTTGCTACATTGTTGCAAGTGTTCAGTACCGTGACGTCATAGTGCCTGTGCCATTCCTCTTGTTTGTATACAAAATTCACATTATGACCTATAGTGCCTCACTGTGATCCACTTTTCCGACAATTCGTTGCCCCAAAGTACCAGGGGATTATTTTCCTTCGTTGGCCTCTTCGGTGCCCCCTTATAACTACTGTTATCTGTGCTATCGTAAACTAGCTTAAACTTGAGTAAACGGTTGATGAAATAAAAAGACCGTGTTTTCCTTGCTAAATGCTTCCTGTACAGCAAGGTAAAAATTTTATATTTGCGGATAGGTTTTATAATCCAAATCAAAATGTTTGATTAAATATCATCTCAGCTGTGAAGACCGGCTTGTAGAGATCATATTGCATACCTCTTAGCAGTATTTGTAATCTTACACATACATTACCAACCGGAGTGCTTGATCATGACTCCTCTGAGATCATGCTCCCGTGGATAGACTTACTGGGTTGTCATAAGACATTGAACATATATCTTCCTCATATGGAAAATTTAGCAAGAAACAGACATTAAATATTGCAAGTCAAATTTCTTCTTGACATTGATATCATGTGGATAAACATTATATATCATCTTTTATATATTTACGTGATATCTATTCAAACAAAACGTTCAGTCCATTAAATATGGTGGCTGTCATTTTGTACCTACTCATTTTATAGATATGTCACTTGCAATATATAAAATATATAACAACGAATTGAAACATATGTATGAAGGTTGTTTATGAATAACAATTTGTCATATTCCTCTCACTCAGAGTATATATATATATATATATATATATATATATATATATATATATATATATATATATATATATATATATATATATATATAGATAGATAGATAGATAGATAGATAGATAGATAGATAGATAGATAGATAGATAGAGAGATAGATAGATAGATAGATAGATAGATAGATAGATAGATAGATAGATAGATAGATAGATAGAGAGAGAGATTATAAAAAATTTGATGTCCTACTTTGAAATAAATATAAACGCAGTACGAGCCAGATCTTTGTCAGTCATCACCCCTTGATTGCCCCAGAGAAAGTGTCAGCTTAAAGGACGAGTACTTAATGTAACTTGATGAGGTTATCGTATTAAATGCATCTGGTTGTATTGATAGGATTCAATGCAAGACATTGGCTTTATTCCCCAACTACAATGACTCTATAACTTTCTGTGGGCTGAGTTTTACCTCATTATCATCCACGGGATTCACGCCGATGTCGGTAATGCATTCACGGTGAACTAGTCACGAAAACGTTTCACAATTAGTTTGATCACATCAAGGATGTGAGAATCTTTTCTACGTTCCAATTTCACCAAAATTATGTAATTGACTAACAACACAAAATTATTGTTATTTTTCTAAAAACGACGATCAGTCTGCACCAAGATTCAAGTGTATAATTCTTTTTTTAACAAATACCAGTCTGTCCGTGTCATTGTCTGTCTCAATATTTCAACAAATTTCAACTCATTGTTTTATTGCTAGAAGATGTAATTTAAGTGGAGTTCAGTACGTACATGAATCGCTGCTGTTAATTTACGATATGTACTGAAATGCAACTCACAGGCAGCGGATAACACAAACTTCATGAAATCTATTAGTGCCGAAAAACACTTGCATATTAATTATAATTAGACTGAATAGCCTGTCTGAGAAAACACCGTGTGTTTGTAAACATCGCGTACATAGTTGTATCAAGAAGATTTTGGGAAAAGAAGGAATAATTATTTACCTGTGTCTTTTCATTTAGTAGACTGTGTAAGTAATACATTATTCAAGCCATATGTGCCTAGTAGTTGCGAGCCTATATAGTAAACAGTCTTACTCTCATCGATCAAACGATATCCTTGCAATACATTATTTCGATTACTTAGGCTTCTTAATAAGTTACGTGAACGTTCAACACATATTTCACCTCTATTTTGCAACTCGCTTACAAACTATTGTTTCGATTTCCAACAAATTATATCTCGACTGCCTCAAAATCAAATACAAACAGAAGTTTTAAAAAAGTCAATTCTCAGTACAGAAAATATCTTCCAATTTAAGCGCATTTATTTTAACGCTTTGTCTATGTGTTAGTGTGTGTATGTGTGTGTGTATGTGTGCATTTCAGTACACAACTCTCTTTGCTCTTCGGCAGAAAACACAACTAATATTGAATCTATACGGTCAAATAACCACTTATCAAGAGATTCTAGTTAGCGTAAATTGTTAGGGGCCAATCTAAGTAGTTTTATTAACTTTGACTGTAGGTTTGTTTTATATTTAAGCATAAATATTTACCAAGGTTTTATTATTTAGCCGTCGGTGCAACAGGTAAATTGTTTAAGCATTGTGCGACTAAGTCTTGTAAATCTTCATGGTAAACATGCTTACACAAATCGATTGAACGATACACTTGGAATACTGTAGACTGAATTATTTGAAAATAACACCTGAGTTATTTTTAATCGATACCTTTGGAATATATCAGCACTTTTTGAACTCCATTTTGGCACATAATCTTATATTATTGGAGGGCTTGTCATAGCCGGGATTGCCTGCTAAACATAGATTATTGGAGAGCTTGTCATAGCTGGGATTGCCTGCTAAACAAATGACAAAAGTGTCTAGTGCTCGTGTGTGTGCAAGCATATCTGTTTCAATTCTTTCAAAGGTAATTCGATCCGCACTATCATTGTTATCAAATCAAATGAAATTTGAGCAATATGTTTATATATATATATATATATATATATATATATATATATATATATATATATATACATATATATATATATATATATATATATATATATATATATATATATATATATATATATATATATATATATAAGAAAAGTGCGAATGCACTTGATTGTGATTTAAACGACTGATAGCCTAACACCAAATATCTTCCACTGCGTAATTAACCCTATTCTCTCCCATACAGTGTTTTCAATCCGACATTGGTTATTATCGTTTAATTTTTACAGCATGAAAAAAGTTGTTATCTATCTATCTATCTATCTATCTATCTATCTATCTATCTATCTATCTATCTATCTATCTATCTATCTATCTATAGAGAATGTCAGGATGATCTCCATAGCCTAAGACCTGATAGAATAGTTCTTTAAAATTAAGAACGAATAAGAACAATGGACCAAAATCAGTCCTTTCAAGGGCTGCCACATACTATCGAAAACGCATACTCATTCAATTTGCCAAATTGTAATTAGAAACTAGAAGTGTGTCTATATACATTTCGTTTCATTTGTCAGCAAAAGACAAATCCACCATGTTTTTATGTCTTGTCCAATCGTATGTGTCTGTCTTTCTAAATCAAATGGTGAAAACAAGTCAACGTGAGTGATTCATTTATGATCGCGCTTTTGATATTATGATAAATGTGGGTATCAAAGGATGTATACCTTCACTTCCGTGGGAAGAATAGAAGAGGAGGAAGAGAGGAAAAAGAAGAAAGAGGAGGAAAAGATCCCACCTCACCACCTCACCTATCAATTATACCTCAGTGTGAGGTGAAACCTCAGGTTAGGATGCCTACACAACAAGGACCAGCACGACCGCTTCAACCACAGCCACTACCAGCACTACAATGTCATCATCAACGGTTGTAGTATAGGTGAAGGAAGGAAGTCATCACTCTCCCAGAGAAGGAAGCCTGGGATAGTGAAGCAACGTAACCTCCCTCTGCGCTCCTATATTACGCATAAATTGTGTGGTTCCTACCCTGGAAGATGCCAGCATTAGGCAATTGTAGTTCTAAAATCATTCCTTATATGGGCTAACCAGATCTCAAGAAAAGAGAGACTATTCAGTTTGCTAATTCATGTGAATGTAGTGTAGTGTGACTATAAACACTCACTCTTTTAATGATGTGTGTGTTTGCATGCGCGTTCGTTGGTGTGATAGTATATTGGCGTGTGCTTTTTCTCTCTTCCTTCGTTGGTGAGGATATTACACAACATGTGTTTCATGCTTGATCGTTAGTTGGTGTGGATAGTATACTGGTGTATGTGTTTTGTGCTTGCTGGCTCGTTGGTGTGGATAGTATATGGGTGTGTATTTTTCTTCTCTTCCCTCTTTGCTGAGGATAGCATTTGATATGTGTTTTATACTTGCTCGTTCGCTGGAGTTGATAGAATATGGATGTGTGTTTTATGCTTGCTCGCTCGTCGGTGTGGATAGTATATTTGTGTGCTTTATGGTAGCTCGTTTGTTGTTGTGGATAGCATTTTTGTGTTTTGTATGCTTTCTCCTTCTTTAGTATGAATATAATGTAATATGTTTTATAATTGCATTTTCCTTGTTGTGGATATAGATGGCAAAAGAAGAATGGGAGAATGGAATTAAAAGATAAAAGATTGAAAAGAAGAGGAAAATTAAAAAGTGGAAGATAGAAAAAGAGGTAGAGAAGAAGAAAAGACGGGATGAAAAGAATGAAAAGAAATCGAACGTGTAATAGAAAAAGTAAGAAGCTGGTTGAGGAAGAGAAGAAATTGAAAGTTAGAGGAACCCAGAGGTCATTTTCAGGGCCACCTCCTATGCCTCGAATAGATCTTTCTTTTCGTATTGCCATCTACATGTCTGTTATCTATGTGTTTATCTCTGTTTTGTCTATATTACATTTGTCCCTACCTAGAGTTGTAGTTGTAGGTATTTAGCTCAGCCACTTGCTACATTGTTGCAAGTGTTCAGTACAGTGACATCAGGGTGCCTGTGCAATTCCTCTTGTTTGTATACAAAATTCACATTATGACCTATAGTGCCTCACTACGATCCACTTTTCCGACAATTCGTTGCCCCAAAGTGCCAGAGCTTTTTTCCTTCGTTGGCCTCTTATGCCCTTCGGTGCCCCCTTATAACTACTGTTATCTGTGCTATTGTAAACTAGCTTAAACTTGAGTAAACGGTTGATGAAACAAAAAGACCGTGTTTTGCTTGCTAAATGCTTCCTGTACAGCAAGGTAATAATTTTATATTTGCGGATAGGTTTTATAATCCAACTCAAAATGTTTGATTAAATATCTTCTCAGCTTTGAAGACCGGCTTGTAGAGATCATATTGCATACCTCTTGGTAGTATTTGTAATCTTACACATACATTACCAACCGGAGTGCTTGATCATGACTCGTCTGAGATCATGCTCCCGTGGATAGACTTACTGGGTTGTCATAAGACATTGAACATATATCTTCCTCATACGGAAAACATAGCAAGAAACAGACTTTAAATATTGCAAGTTAAATTTCTTCTTAACATTGATATCATGTGGATAAGCATTACATATCATCTTTTATATATTTACGTGATATGTATTTAAACAATACGTTCAGTCCAATAAATATGGTGGCTGTCATTTTGTACCTACTCATTTTATAGATACGTCACTTGCAATATATAACATATATAACAACGAATTGAAACATATGTATGAAGGTTGTTTATGAATAACAATTTGTCATATTCCTCTCACTCAGTATGTATATATATATATATATATATATATATATATATATATATATATATATATATATATATAGAGAGAGAGAGAGAGAGAGAGAGAGAGAGAGAGAGAGAGAGAGATTGAGAGAGAGAGAGAGGAAGATTTTAAAAAATTTGATGTCCTACTTTGAAATAAATATAAACGCAGTACGAGACAGATCTTTGTCAGTCATCACCCCTTGATTGCCCCAGAGAAAGTGTCAGCTTAAAGGACGAGTACTTAATGTAACTTGATGAGGTTATCGTGTTCAATGCATCTGGTTGTATTGATAGGATTCAATGCAAGACATTGGCTTTATTCCCCAACTACAATGACTCTATAACTTTCTGTGGGCTGAGTTTTACCTCATTATCATCCACGGGATTCACGCCGATGTCGGTAATGCATTCACGGTGAACTAGTCACAAAAACGTTTCACAATTAGTTTGATCACATCAAGGATGTGAGAATCTTTTCTACGTTCCAATTTCACCAAAATTATGTAACTGACTAACAACACAAAATTATTGTTATTTTTCTAATAACGACAATCTGTCTGCTCCAAGATGCAAGTGTATAATTCTTTTTTTAACAAATACCAGTCTGTCCGTGTCATTGTCTGTCTCAATATTTCAACAAATTTCAACTCATTGTTGTATTGCTAGAAGATGTAATTTAAGTGGAGTTCAGTACGTACATGAATCGCTGCTGTTAATTTACTTTATGTACTGAAATGCAACTCACAGGCAGCGGATAACACTAACTTCATGAAATCTATTAGTGCCGAATAACACTTGCATATCAATTATAATTAGTCTGAATTGCCTGTCTGAGAAAACACCGTGTTTTTTGTAAACATCGCGTACATAGTTGTATCAAAAAGATTTTGCGAAAAGAAGGAATAAATATTTGTTTGTGTCTTATCATTTGGTAGACGGCGTAAGTAATACATCATTCAAGCCATATGTGCCTAGTAGTTGCGAGCCTATATAGTAAACAGTCTTACTCTCATCGATCAAACGATATCCTTGCAATACATTATTTCGATTACTTAGGCTTCTTAATAAGTTACGTGAACGTTCAACACATATTTCACCTCTATTTTGCAACTCGCTTACAAAATATTGTTTCGATTTCCATCAAATTATATCTCGACTGCCTCAAAATCAAATACAAACAGAAGATTTAATAAAGTCAATTCTCAGTACAGAAAATATCTTCCAATTTAAGCGCATTTATTTTAACGCTTTGTCTATGTGTTTGTGTGTGTATGTGTGTGTGTGTGTATTTCAGTACACAACTCTCTTTGCTCATCGGCAGAAACAACTAACATTGAATCTATACGGTCAAATAACCACTTATCAAGAGATTCTAGTTAGTGTAAATTGTTAGGAGCCAATCTAAGAATTTTTTTTTAACTTTGACTGTAGGTTTGTTTTATATTTAAGCATAAATATTTACCAAGGTTTTATTATTTAGCCGTCGGTGCAACAGGTAAATTGTTTAAGCCTTGTGCGACTAAGTCTTGTAAGTCTTCATGGTAAACATGCTTACACAAATCGATTGAACGATACACGTGGAATACTGTAGACTGAATTATTTGAAAATAACACCTGAGTTATTTTTAATCGATACCTTTGGAATATATCAGCACTTTTTGAACTCCATTTTGGCACATGATCTTATATAATTGGAGGGCTTGTCATAGCTGGGATTGCCTGCTAAACATAGATTATTGGATGGCTTGTCATAGCCGGGATTGCCTGCTAAACATAGATTATTGGAAGGCTTGTCATAGCTGGGATTGCCTGCTAAACAAATGACAAAAATGTCTAGTGCTCGGTTGTGAGCAAGCATATCTGTTTCAATTGTTATCATTGTTATCAAATCAAATGAAATTTGAGCAATATGTTTATATATATATATACATATATATATATATATATATATATATATATATATATATATATATATATATATATATATATATATATATATATATATATATATATATATATATATAAGAAAGGTGCGAATGCACTTGATTGTGATTTAAACGACTGATAGCCTAACACCAAATATCTTCCACTGCGTAATTAACCCTATCCTCTCCCATACAGTGTTTTCAATCCGACATTGGTTATTATCGTTTAATTTTTACAGCATGAAAAAAGTTGTTATCTATCTATCTATCTATCTATCTATCTATCTATCTATCTATCTATCTATCTATCTATCTATCTGTCTATCTATCTATCTAACTATCTATCTATCTATCTATCTATAGAGAATGTCAGGATGATCTCCATAGCCTAAGACCTGATAGAATAGTTCTTTAGAATTAAGAACGAATAAGAACAATGGACCAAAATCAGTCCTTTCAAGGGCTGCCAAATACTATCGAAAACACATACTCATTCAATTTGCCAAATTGTAATTAGAAACTAGAAGTGTGTCTATATACATTTCGTTTCATTTGTCAGCAAAGGAAAAATCCACCATGTTTTTATGTCTTGTCCAATCGTATGTGTCTGTCTTTGTAAATCAAAAGGTGAAAACAAGTCAACGTGATTGATTCATTTATGATCGCGCTTTTGATATGATGATAAATGTGGGTATCAAAGGATGTATACCATCACTACCGTGGAAAGAATAGAAGAGGAGGAAGAGAGGAAAAAGAAGAAAGAGGAGGAAAAGATCCCACCTCACCTATCAATTATACCTCAGTGTGAGGTGAAACCTCAGGTTAGGATGCCTACACTACAAGGACCAGCACGACCGCTTCAACCACAGCCACCACCAGCACTACAATGTCATCATCAACGGTTGTAGTATAGGTGAAGTAAGGAAGCCATCACTCTCCCAGAGAAGGAAGCCTGGGATAGTGAGGCAACGTAACCTCCCTCTGCGCTCCTATATTACGCATAAATTGTGTGGTTCCTACCCTGGAAGATGCCAGCATTAGGCAATTGTAGTTCTAAAATCATTCCTTATATGGGCTAACCAGATCTCAAGAAAAGAGAAATTATTCAGTTTGCTAATTCATGTGAATGTAGTGTAGTGTGACTATAAACACTCACTCTTTTAATAATGTGTGTGTTTGCATGCGCGTTCGTTGGTGTGATAGTATATTGGTAAGTGCTTTTTCTCTCTTCCTTCGTTGGTGAGGATAGTACACAACATGTGTTTCATGCTTGATCGTTAGTTGGTGTGGATAGTATACTGGTGTATGTGTTTTGTGCTTGCTGGCTCGTTGGTGTGGATAGTATATGGGTGTGTATTTTTCTTCTCTTCCCTCTTTGCTGAGGATGGCATTTGATATGTGTTTTATACTTGCTCGTTCGCTGGAGTTGACAGCATATGTATGTGTGTTTTATGCTTGCTCGCTCGTCGGTGTGGATAGTATATTTGTGTGCTTTATGGTAGCTCGTTTGTTGTTGTGGATAGCATTTTTGTGTTTTGTATGCTTTCTCCTTCTTTAGTATGAATATAATGTAATATGTTTTATAATTGCATTTTCCTTGTTGTGGATATAGATGGCAAAAGAAGAATGGGAGAATGGAATTAAAAGATTGAAAAGAAGAGGAAAATTAAAAAGTGGAAGATAGAAAAAGAGGTAGAGAAGAAGAAAAGACGGGATGAAAAGAATGAAAAGAAATCGAACGTGTAAGAGAAAAAGTAAGAAGCTGGTTGAGGAAGAGAAGAAATTGAAAGTTAGAGGAACCCAGAGGCCATTTTCAGGGCCACCTCCTATGCCTCGAATAGATCTTTCTTTTCGTATTGCCATATATATGTCTGTTACCTATGTGTTTATCTCTGTTTTTGTCTATGTTGCATTTATCCCTACCTAGAGTTGTAGTTGTAAGTATTTAGCTCAGCCACTTGCTACATTGTTGCAACTGTTCAGTACCGTGACATCAGGGTGCCTGTGCCATTCCTCTTGTTTGTATACAAAATTCACATTATGACCTATAGTGCCTCACTATGATCCACTTTTCCGACAATTCGTTGCTCCAAAGTGCCAGAGGCTTATTTTCCTTCGTTGGCCTCTTATGCCCTTCGGTGCCCCCTTATAACTACTGTTATCTGTGCTATCGTAAACTAGCTTAAACTTGAGTAAACGGTTCATAAAAAAAAAGACCGTGTTTTGCTTGCTAAATGCTTCCTGTACAGCAAGGTAATAATTTTATATTTGCGGATAGGTTTTATAATCCAACTCAAAATGTTTGATTAAATATCTTCTCAGCTTTGAAGACCGGCTTGTAGAGATCATATTGCATACCTCTTGGCAGTATTTGTAATCTTACACATACATTACCAACCAGAGTGCTTGATCAAGACTCGTCTGAGATCATGCTCCCGTGGATAGACTTACTGGGTTGTCATAAGACATTGAACAAATATCTTCCTCATACGGAAAACATAGCAAGAAACAGACTTTAAATATTGCAAGTTAAATTTCTTCTTGACATTGATATCATGTGGATAAACATTATATATCATCTTTTATATATTTACGTGATATGTATTTAAACAATACGTTCAGTCCATTAAATATGGTGGCTGTCATTTTGTACCTACTCATTTTATAGATACGTCACTTGCAATATATAACATATATAACAACGAAATGAAACACATAAATGAAGATTGTTTATGAATAACAATTTGTCATATTCCTCTCACTCAGTATATATATATATATATATATATATATATATATATATATATATATATATATATATATATATATATATATATATATATATACAGAGAGAGAGAGGGAGAGAGAGAGAAAGATTTTAAAAAAAATTGATGTCCTACTTTGAAAAAAATATAAACGCAGTACGAGCCAGATCTTTGTCAGTCATCACCCCTTGATTGCCCCAGAGAAAGTGTCAGCTTAAAGGACGAGTACTTAATGTAACTTGGTGAGGTTATCGTGTTAAATGCATCTGGTTGTATTGATAGGATTCAATCAATGCAAGACATTGGCTTTATTCCCCAACTACAATGACTCTATAACTTTATGTGGGCTGAGTTTTACCTCATTATCATCCACGGGATCCACGCCGATGTCGGTAATGCATTCACGGTGAACTAGTCACAAAAACGTTTCACAATAAGTTTGATCACATCGTGGATGTGAGAATCTTTTTTACGTTCCAATTTCACCAAAATTATGTAACTGACTAACAACACAAAATTATTGTTATTTTTCTAATAACGACGATCTGTCTGCTCCAAGATTCAAGTGTATAATTCTTTTTCTAACAAATACCAGTCTGTCCGTGTCATTGTCTGTCTCAATATTTCAACAAATTTCAACTCATTGTTTTATTGCTAGAAGATGTAATTTAAGTGGAGTTCAGTACGTACATGAATCGCTGCTGTTAATTTACGATATGTACTGAAATGCAACTCACAGACAGCGGATAACACTAACTTCATGAAATATATTAGTGCCGAATAACACTTGCATATCAATTATAATTAGTCTGAATTGCCTGTCTGAGAAAACACCGTGTTTTTTGTAAACATCGCGTACATAGTTGTATCAAAAAGATTTTGGGAAAAGAAGGAATAATTATTTACCTGTGTCTTATCATTTAGTAGACGGTGTAAGTAATACGTTATTCAAGCCATATGTGCCTAGTAGTTGCGAGCCCATATAGTAAACAGTCTTACTCTCATCGATCAAACGATATCCTTGCAATACATTATTTCGATTACTTAGGCTTCTTAATAAGTTACGTGAACGTTCAACACATATTTCACCTCTATTTTGCAACTCGCTTACAAAATATTGTTTCGATTTCCAACAAAATCCATCTCGACTGCCTCAAAATCAAATGCAAACATAAGTTTTAATAAAGTCAATTCTCAATACAGAAAATATCTTCCAATCTAAGCGCATTTATTTTAACGCTTTGTGTGTGTGTTTGTATGTGCATGTGTGTGTGTATTTCAGTACACAACTCTCTTTGCTCATCGGCAGAAAACACAACTAACGTTGAATCTATACGGTCAAATAACCACTTATCAAGAGATTCTAATTAGCGTAAATTGTTCGGGGCCAATCTAAGTAGTGTTATTAACTTTGACTGTAGGTTTGTTTTATATTTAAGCATAGATATTTACCAAGGTTTCATTATTTAGCCGTCGGTGCAACAGGTAAATTGTTTAAGCCTTGTGCGACTAAGTCTTGTAAGTCTTCATGGTAAACATGCTTACACAAATCGATTGAACGATACACTTGGAATACCGTAGACTGAATTATTTGAAAATAACACCTGAGTTATTTTTAATCGATACTTTTGGAATATATCAGCACTTTTTGAACTCCATTTTGGCATATGATCTTATATTATTGGAGGGCTTGTCATAGCTGGGATTGCCTGCTGAACATAGATTATTGGATGGCTTGTCATAGCCGGGATTGCCTGCTAAACATAGATTATTGGATGGCTTGTCATAGCTGGGATTGCCTGCTAAACAAATGACAAAAATGTCTAGTGCTCGTGTGTGTGCAAGCATATCTGTTTCAATTCTTTCAAAAGTAATTCGATCAGCACTATCATTGTTATCAAATGAAATGAAAGTTGAGCAATATGTTTATATATATGTATATAGAGATAGATAGATAGATAGATAGATAGATAGATAGATAGATAGATAGATAGATAGATAGATAGATAGATAGATAGATAGATAGATAGATAGATAGATAGATAGATAGATAGATAGATATATATATATAAGAAAGGTGCGAATGCACTTGATTGTGATTTAAACGACTGATAGACTAACACCAAATATCTTCCACTGCGTAATTAACCCTATCCTCTCCCATACAGTGTTTTCAATCCGACATTGGTTATCATCGTTTAATTTTTACAGCATGAAAAAAGTTGTTATCTATCTACCTTTCTATCTCCGTATCTATCTATCTATCTCTATCTATCTATCTATCTATCTATCTATCTATCTATCTATCTATCTATCTATCTATCTATCTATCTATCTCTCTATCTATCGGTAGGTAGGTAGGTAGGTAGGTAGGTAAGTAGGTAGGTAGGTAGGTAGGTATGGATCTATGTATGTATAGATCTATGTATGTATGTATTTATGCGGTCATGCATTTATGTATGTATGTATGTATGTATGTATGTATGTATGTATGTATGTATGTATGTATGTATGTATGTATGTATGTATGTATGTATGTATGTATGTATGTATGTATGTATGTATGTATCTGTGTAGAAACAAACAAATCATGTGGATAATAGTAATCATTCCGAGTGGACAGAGTCCAGCGATAGGTTCACTTGTGTCAATTATTGGCTACGATATATGTAATAATCTTACAACGATAGGTGGAACACTAGTTGCTTGCTCGGATGAATGTGATTGTGGTTAAATGAGTCTTTTGTAAAGCAAAATTCAAAACAGAGACAATATAAATCCCTCAGCAATGTAACTTTATTGAGTTCTTTATATTTTGAGGAACTCAAAGTCATGTAAAAAGTTTCAACCATAACATGTCAGTTTATCGTATGTTCATTGTCTGCGGTGTTGTTATAAATTAATTACCTCGGTGACATTAGAAAGGATTTAGATACGTTACTATTATTGATGTTTCACGTAATAGATTACAATTCCTTAAACTGTTATTATTCTTATTCTTCTTCTTCTTCTTCTTCTTCTTCTTATTATTATTATTATTATTATTATTATTATTATTATTATTATTATTATTATTATTATTATTATTATTATTATTATTATTATTGTAGTTGTTGGTTTTATTATTATTATTATTATTATTATTATTATTATTATTATTATTATTATTATTATCGTGTAAAATAATATTAAATGTATAATTGTATCGGGAGTTTTCGTAGATCAAAATTGAAAACACAGACAAATGCCTAATATATTGCTGAGCAAGTACGAAAACTAATCATGTTGTTTACATTCATAATGTTCAAGTCCTTTATAAAATGACAACAATTATGTACATAAGCACACACATTGTAGCAATACACTTAAAAATTTTAATTCAGTTATTGAAACTGCAATGTCTACATCGAGTTACGAATGATTCAACCCATAACGTGATTAGTTTTTAAGTCAATGTAAATTATATATATATATATATATATATATATATATATATATATATATATATATATATATATATATATATATATAACTTAAATGATGATATATCGATGTGTATCTTCCTACCTAACTATTGCTTGCGACGGACAATAATACTGGGTTATCGAGTGATAACTACTACTTCAGAGTTTAACTTGTGCACTGTATTTATATAGTGACTAAGTATAGCATAATTCAATATTTAATTGAGTTATTTCAAGCAAATTATCTTCATAGATGATGTGTTCCTAGTCGAATTTTCATGCAACGAACGCAAAGTTGACCCAGAATTAGATCAGATAGTAGTCAGAACACTATACAGTACAGACACTCAAATTTGTTAGTATATATTTGATTGACACTTGTTTTCGGAGAGCATTATATATATATACATACATATAATTCCTTAAGTGAGATTTGAAATGAACATGAGCAGTACTCAAACATTTCATGCAAATTAATTTTTTGATTTGTTCCATAAGAGGTAATTTCTTCATCGGCGAACCTGTTTGTTTCGTGCTGATTACATGTGCTAACAAAATACGCAGTTACTGCAGCATATTGTAGAAAAGCAAATATTCCAACATCATCCTCGCATGATGTGGAATGTATAAGTTTGATATATAGGAAATATACTATATCAAATCAGTTTAATAGGACAGGTATAAGGAGATTTTATCAATCGTTATTTAAATCACTAACCAATATAGGTAATAATAAAATTGACTCTCACCAATATTGTGGAGTTTGTGTGTGCACATGTGTGTGATTTAATCCATATGAAAGAACACTTTAATATGGCATTATCAATGCCGATTGCAATAACAGTACCACCGCTACCCTTTTGGGGAATATTTCTAAGGGACACAGGTGCATAGAACTGTCACGATAAATGTGCTGTCCTTGGCTCGCTGTTCTCTAAAAAAGAAGTATGTAATTGACAACTTCTATTGGCCGTTTAAACGTGGTATATGCATTCTTGAATCTGAATTACATGCCAAATTAGATATATTGATAAATATTTACCATTTAAATTATTTTCGCAATTTTTTATATTTCCTGTATTTGATGTATTTAAAAATCACTGGTACTGTAACTCATAATTCGATTCACTTGATCTTAAAATGAAGTTATATTTGGCTTCAGTTATTCTTTATTCAGTATAATCTTCTTGTATAAACCAAATCGTTCGAATAACAGGCAAATCCATATATTATTATAAAGATTATGAGCTTAATTATTCGCATTTGTATGACACTTGTATGTATGTATAGACGGCGCGCACTTGATATCTTACATAGATATATGATCGTGGAAGTGCTGGGTCACTTGAAACATTTTTCCCTTCCACCACTGTAAGACGTGACTTCCGCATAAATAGAAACAAATGTTTTACTTTATCAAATAGTAGCAATTTGCTCAGAAACAGTTGAAGGTGAATCACTTTAATTGAATTTGACTTTGTTATCTCTTGTGATTTTTCCCGTTAGCATTTTAATATCTCAACATGGCTTAAATAATAATAAAACTAATGGTTAAAGGTAAGTGACCTTATATATCTAGTAAAATCTATGCATTTTGTAAGAAGCTGCCTGTGTCAAGAAAATGCATGCAGGATTTGGCGAAAATTGGTGAAAACCCCAAGGGTTGTGTTGTACATATACACATTCAAAATAGTACATTGTTTGAGCTGACCAAACCATCACATCCTATATTTGTGACGAAATAAAATAGCGGTTTGCTTAGTTAACGAATATACCGCATATCCTACACCCATGGGCAATTGTGATGTATTTTGTCGTGTTCTTTGACTTTATCTCTTAATACATACATTTCAAGTAAGAAATATCGTCATACATTACTACATCTTCTAGAATATGGATAGATGGTTCTTTATATAGTACTATTTATCAACGCTATGGGCTCTATATAAATAAAACATTCTCTTGTGTCAATATACATAGCCATTCTGCCATCAAATGCTATAAAGTTACGGACTACTCAGATTGATGGAAAGCCTAATTTCAGCTAAACAGAACGCTCTTTTCCATATTTGAGGATCATGGTAAACACAAGATACTTCATTCAACCAAAGTCATGTAAACTTTGAAAAGAAAATGATAGGATCGTAGTAATTTGATCCTCTAACCTTTGAATATTTCATTGGACCAATCAAAAATGAAATGCATGACATAGTTAAAATGCATCTCTTTAATTTCCCGATACCGCATATAGAAAATGGAGGATATCTAAGTTTTGAGCAGCTATCCGAAAATAGTTCAATTTTAAAGTGGAAACATTTTTTTACACGAATAGCGCAAGTTCTGATGCCATACCTGATTTGAGGATACAGATTGAAAAGTAAACATTTATTTTGTATGAAAAGGTTCAGTTTTATTATATTTTGCAAAATATGACATTTTAACCTAAATTACTGGAAATTTGTGTTGATTCTTTGAATGTATTTTTCATATATCAAATGAACATGGAGTAATTATTATACTTTTTCATGAAAGTTGAAGAATTTTATATAAAATACATAAAATGTATTTTTTTCTATGTTTTATACTACAAATACATTAATTGTCAGAACAAAATAAAGGAAATACTTCTTTTTTGAAAATTGTGTTATACATGAAAATCATCCTATTTTTGTATTTTAAATGGAAAACTGAGGATTGTTCATTATATTTTATAAGAGAAGAAGGAGAGGAGGATGTAGAGCCGGGTTGTGACGATGAGGAGTGGACTGATGCAAAGTTCTTTATACTAAATCCTCTTACTTTTTCAATCAAAGCATGATAACAAGAAACATCTCCAAAAGTCACACTACAAATTAACTTTACTAAGCATTAAAGTATCACATTGCTTGTTGAAACTTCGTATAATTTTTACGAATTGCATATAATTGACTGATATAATTCAATGAAATATAAAACAAATTAAACATGTTATATTATTTAACGATACAATCAGAGGATATCAATAATGTGTAATATTACCATCGATTAAATCTGAGTATGTCCGAACTTTATTATATGCTTTAACAATAAAATCTGAAAATGTCCAAATTTATATGACTTCTATATGCAATTTGAAGATAGTTGAAATATATTAAATGTTTAAGAGATAAAAGCAGAAGATAGCACGGTATCATAAAAGTTTAATATCATTTAAAAAATCTTTTTAAGATAAAATATGTATGAAGCTGAAATTTATCATGATTTAATGATGACATCTCTGGATATCCGAATTCCGAGTGGACAGAGTCCAGCGATAGGTTCACTTGTGTCAATTATTGGCTATGATATATGTAATAATCTTACAACGATAGGTGGAACACTAGTTGCTTGCTCGGATGAATGTGATTGTGGTTAAATGAGTCTTTTTTAAAGCAAAATTCAAAACAGAGACAATATAAATCCCTCAACAATGTAACTTTATTGAGTTTTTTATATTTTGAGGAACTCAAAGTCATGTAAAAAGTTTCAACCATAACATGTCAGTTTATCGTATGTTCATTGTCTGCGGTGTTGCTATAAATTAATTACCTCGGTGACATTAGAAAGGATTTGGATACGTTACTATTATTGATGTTTCACATAATAGATTACAATTCCTTAAACTGTTATTCTTCTTCTTCTTCTTCTTCTTCTTCTTCTTCTTCTTCTTCTTCTTCTTCTTCTTATTATTATTATTATTATTATTATTATTATTATTATTATTATTATTATTATTATTATTATTATTATTATTGTTGTTGTTGTTGTAGTTGTTGGTTTTATTATTATTATTATTATTATTATTATTATTATTATTATTATTATTATTATTATTATTATTATTATTATTATCGTGTAAAATAATACTAAATGTATAATTGTATCGGGAGTTTTCATAGATCAAAATTGAAAACACAGACAAATGCCTAATATATTGCTTAGCAAGTACGAAAGCTAATCATGTTGTTTACATTCATAATGTTCAAGTCCTTTATAAAATGACAACAATTATGTACATAAGCACACACATTGTGGCAATACACTTAAAAATTTTAATTTAGTTATTGAAACTGCAATGTCTACATCGAGTTACGAATGATTCAACCCATAACGTGACAAGTTTTCAAGTCAATGTAAATTTTATATATATATATATATAACTTAAATGATGATATATCGATGTGTATCTTCCTACCTAACTATTGCTTGCGACGGACAATAATACTGGGTTATCGAGTGATAACTACTACTTTAGAGTTTAACTTGTGCACTGTATTTATATAGTGACTAAGTATAGCATAATTCAATATTTAATTGAGTTATTTCAAGCAAATTATCTTCATAGATAATGTGTTTCTAGTCGAATTTTCATGCAACGAACGCAAAGTTGACCCAGAATTAGATCAGATAGTAGTCAGAACACTATACAGTACAGACAATCAAATTTGTTAGTATATATTTGATTGACACTTGTTTTCGGAGAGCATTATATATATATACATACATATAATTCCTTAAGTGAGATTTGAAATGAACATGAGCAGTACTCAAACATTTCATGCAAATTAATTTTTTGATTTGTTCCATAAGAGGTAATTTCTTCATCGGCGAACCTGTTTGTTTCGTGTTAACTGATTACATGTGCTAACAAAATACGCAGTTACTGCAGCATATTGTAGAAAAGCAAATATTCCAACATCATCCTCACATGATGTGGAATGTATAACTTTGATATATAGGAAATATACTATATCAAATCAGTTTAATAGGACAAGTATAAGGAGATTTTATCAATCGTTATTTAAATCACTAACCAATATAGGTAATAATAAAATTGACTCTCACCAATATTGTGGAGTTTGTGTGTGCACATGTGTGTGATTTAATCCATATGAAAGAACACTTTAATATGGCATTATCAATGCCGATTGCAATAACAGTACCACCGCTACCCTTTTGGGGAATATTTCTAAGGGACACAGGTGCATAGAACTGTCACGATAAATGTGCTGTCCTTGGCTCGCTGTTCTCTAAAAAAGAAGTATGTAATTGACAACTTCTATTGGCCGTTTAAACGTGGTATATGCATTCTTGAATCTGAATTACATGACAAAATAGATATATTGATAAATATTTACCATTTAAATTATTTTGCAATTTTTTATATCTCCTGTATTTGATGTATTTAAAAATCACTGGTACTGTAACTCATAATTCGATTCACTTGATCTTAAAATGAAGTTATATTTGGCTTCAGTTATTCTTTATTCAGTATAATCTTCTTGTATAAACCAAATCGTTCGAATAACAGGCAAATCCATATATTATTATAAAGATTATGAGCTTAATTATTCCCATTTGTATGACACTTGTATGTATGTATAGACGGCGCGCACTTGATATCTTATATAGATATATGATCGTGGAAGTGCTGGGTCACTTGAAACATTTTTCCCTTCCACCACTGTAAGACGTGACTTCCGCATAAATAGAAACAAATGTTTTACTTTATCAAATAGTAGCAGTTTGCTCAGAAGCAGTTGAAGGTGAATCACTTTAATTGAATTTGACTTTGTTATCACGTTAGCATTTTAATATCTCAACATGGCTTAAATAATAATAAAACTAATGGTTAAAGGTAAATGATCTTATATATCTAGTAAAATCTATGCATTTTGTAAGAAGCTGCCTGTGTCAAGAAAATGCATGCAGGATTTGGCGAAAATTGGTGAAAACTCCAAGGGTTGTGTTTTACATATACACATTCAAAATAGTACATTGTTTGAGCTGACCAAACCATCACATCCTATATTTGTGACGAAATAAAATAGCGGTTTGCTTAGTTAACGAATATACCGCATATCCTACACCCATGGGCAATTGTGATGTATTTTGTCGTGTTCTTTGACTTTATCTCTTAATACATACATTTCAAGTAGGAAATATCGTCATACATTACTACATCTTCTAGAATATGGATAGATGGTTCTTTATATAGTACTATTTATCAAAGCTAAGGGCTCTATGTAAATAAACATTCTCTTGTGTCAATATACATGGCCATTCTGCCATCAAATGCTATAAAGTTACGGACTACTCAGATTGATGGAAAGCCTAATTTCAGCTAAACAGAACGCTCTTTTCCATATTTGAGGATCATGGTAAACACAAGATACTTCATTCAACCAACGTCATGTAATCTTTGAAAAGAAAATGATAGGATCGTAGTAATTTGATCCTCTAAACTTTGAATATTTCATTGGAACAATCAAAAATGAAATGCATGACATAGTTAAAATGCATCTCTTTAATTTCCCTATACCGCATATAGAAAATGGAGGATATCTAAGTTTTGAGCAGCTATCCGAAAATAGTTCAATTTTAAAGTGGAAACAGTTTTTTACACGAATAGCGCAAGTTCTGATGCCATACCTGATTTGATGATACAGATTGAAAAGTAAACATTTATTTTGCATGAAAAGGTTCAGTTTTATTATATTTTGCAAAATATGAGATTTTAACCTAAATTACTGGAAATTTTTGTTGAGTCTTTGAATGTATTTTTCATATATCAAATGAACATGGAGTAATTATTATACTTTTTCATGAAAGTTGAAGAATTTTATATATAATACATAAAATGTATTTTTTCTATGTTTTATACTACTAATACATTAATTGTCAGAACAAAATAAAGGAAATACTTCTTTTTTGAAAATTGTGTTATACATGAAAATCATCCTATTTTTGTATTTAAATTTGGAAAACTGAGGATTGTTCATTATATTTTATAAGAGAAGAAGGAGAGGAGGATGTCGGGCCGAGTTGTGACGATGAGCAGTGGACTGATGCAAAGTTCTTTATACTAAAATCCTCTTAGTTTTTCAATCAAAGCATGCAAACAAGAAACATCTCCAAAAGTCACACTACAAATTAACTTTACTAAGCATTAAAGTATCACATTGCTTGTTGAAACTTCGTATAATTGTTACGAATTGCATATAATTGACTGATATAATTCAATGAAATATAAAACATATTAAACATGTTATATTATTTAACGATACAATCAGAGGATATCAATAATGTGTAATATTACCATCGATTAAATCTGAGTATGTCCGAACTTTATTATATGCTTTAACAATAGAATCTGAAAATGTCCAAATTTATATGACTTCTATATGCAATTTGAAGATAGTTGAAATATATTAAATGTTTAAGAGTTAAAAGCAGAAGATAGCACGGTATCATAAAAGTTTAATATCATTTAAAAAATCTTTTTAAGATAAAATACGTATGAAGCTGAAATTTATCATGATTTAATGATGACATCTCTTGATATCCGAATTTTTCATGTGACTCATCAATAAATAACTTTAAATCCTTAAACTTTGATATGATTCAATGATATAATACAATCATATTTTCATCAGCTGCCCATGCTGTCCTTTTGGATTGCATCATCTAGGCCTCATAATTTATTATCACAGTGGAGAGAAAGTTAAACTAAGATGGAAGCTGACTTATAAATAATAAACAAATATTATTTAGATTCCCAATTTACGCAAAGTTTTGTGTCTGTGAAATAATTATAGAACTAGTCTGCGAACAGTAAACTGCTATTTCATAGGCATATGTCTAAGAAGGAAATATTCCACCCTTGGGTCAGATTTCAAATGAGACATGAGATTGTGCTGAGTGTCTGAATAAACATTTTGATCACGAGCGTGGAATTTTGCTATCCTGCACTAAAGCATAATGAATTCTTCTTTTTCTCACATTATAAAACCAAACAGAAGGACCAAAGTTAAAATAACTTATTGTGAACACCACTGACGTAACTTTCAAAAATGACAAAATATACAGTGAATATTTCCTTGCCAAAACATAGCGGAAAAAGTTAGGTTTTCACTGTAAGTTTCAAATAACGTTTAAATAGTATTTCGCTTTAAAGACCAGTGGTTGAAACTGCTGTGGTGGCATTAAATATATACAGTGAGTGTTTGTAAAGTTCAAAGACATTAGATAGAAAAGATTTATTGAATGAAATAAAAATATGTGAAAGAGAAACAGACGACAAAGTTTGTAACACAAATACAATTGAGTGAAAATATTTAAAAGCCGAGATTACACATTAAAGTTAAATTAGTTCCACCTTTCTTACCGTCCGAACTTTTATGGTTTAGAAAGCATATACTTGTAGTGATTTGAACTCGCAATTCAGCATTTGACGTTTTCCTATTGCACCTTACTTGGCACGTTTGAATATTAATATCCAGCCTACTTGTTCAACCAATCATAATTCATGTGCAACATGTGGTACCTACCACAAACCAGCTACTGACTGGTTTCGAACTTAAGACTGTAACTATACAAGCAAGTTCTGTAAACACACATGATTAACGATACATGTCGATATAGAAAATTTATAATATGTGTCATAACATTGACAGGAAAGGAACACACATAAAGTTAATTTATTCTCTTTCGTGAAGGGCAATGTAGATAGCAATCAATGCTGTCATTATAATGATTGAGCTTCCCACCGGAAGTGCGTAATTGCAGAGATTTTCGTTACACCAACACACTTTTGCAGTGATGCCGTTTACTTGGACGTCTGTACATTTATCTTCAGTCTGAATTATTGTTTCGCATCCTCTAATAACAGCTGCAAGAAAAAAGTCAAGTTTAATAGATTAGTTTCTCGTCTTTTTTACTGAGTAACTGATCCTACTATTGTTGTTTCAGCATGGATGCAACAAGTCGATTAATATATGTTTGGTGGCGTTATATTATAGTATTACGCACTGTGGATATCTCATAAGATGAAATACAACTTAAGTGTTTTCAAGAATAGTAAGTCAGTTATATGATGAAATAGAAATGAATCATAACAATCACTCCCTCTTTTTGCGTCTCCCACTGTTTTTAATACATTTAGGGTGCTTGCATTTCAAATGGTAATTTAGTTATTTATTCCACCATTGTAATTACAATTATTTGGTATTATATTGTTTGTTTCTCTTTCATTCTGATTCATTCCAGCCTGTTCTATGTTGGCGTCATTACAGACAATATAGTTTTGATTTTAAATATATGTTAAATATAATAAAGGGATATTTTGGGTCAATGAAGTATTTCGTGCTAGAGAATAATTCGTATAATCGTCGCCTGTGTGCGCGTGCATGCGCGTGGAATTAACTGAAGAACGTTGACAAACCTTGTGCATTTGCATTCGAAGCTTTGGACTTGTAACAGGGCCCAGAGCAAGGACTCGTAGATACTCCAGATGACTTAAATGGATCGTTGCATTTACCCTCAAGAGAGCAACTGTAGCAATTGATTGCATCAGCTGCAAAGTAATTAGACAAATAACATTATTGGTTTTAATTCTGTGTTATCATCTATGTTTTAGCATTACGTATGATTCTAGACTTTTCAATATATTATATACTCTTAATTGTTGATCATTATACTATAATTTTAATGTTAAGTTCTATTATATACTTTACGAATTTGAATTAAATTCCATACCTTAAAATACTGAGTAATATCATATACCTTTTAATGTTGATCATTATAAACTTTTAAATGTTGATGAAACTTTTACTTTTGATTTTTATTATAACTTTAATAATATAGTGAGCGTTATTATATCTTTTAAAATATAAATTAATTTTATATTATTTTACGTGTTGAACATTATTGCATGCTTTAATAATCATTATTATTATATACTATTTATTATGGGTTTTATTATATAATTTTAAATATTGAGTATTAGCGTGCACTTTTAAAATCTCAGTTTAAGCGTGCTAAAATTGAGATGACATAATTAAAAAAATCACAATGCCGGAAGTGTTAGAAGAGAGCAATTAGACAAACGAGAAACGAAAGAAAATGGAAAACATTTTCAGGACCATATAGACTTGCTTAAACCTCACTGATATTTCTGATGCAATTAAATTTATCAAGTCGTCTATTTACTTTTATAATTGGCAGAACACATGTTGATTATATATTATTTTGCAATATTGAAATAAATAACATTTCCACTCGCACCTACCTTGCCTTAACCACATTAGAATCCCCAGAAAAAGGAGGAACTTCGTATGCGGGTTCTCCATACTGGCTATTCGAGTTTTGCTGAGGCGCTGATCATTAAATACTACAAGCAGACACGTGATATTCACGGTATACGAGTTTCTATAGCCATAGACGTTTACAGCTCTCTGATGAATGAAAAGTCATGCGCAGTAATGTTGTCGTAAAATGAGAAGAAGAAAAAAAACAAATTAGCGGAAATGCTTGTCATCATCATAAACAGTTAATCTCAAAATATGGCCATGAAATACGAATACAAAGTTTTCCTATCAAAATTTTCATTGAAAATATGAAGACTGAATTGGAATATTGGAATATTTGGCGATGTTAATAAATCTATCAGATCGATCTTTTTTGTCTACGTTGGTATTTCCTGATCACTCACTCCTACCTCGAGACCTGGAACCCGCACTTACAACAATGAAAACTTAGTCTTCTAATTTTATTTAAAATGAACTTGCTTTTAAGTTCAGACTAATAATCTACTGATTTTAGCTTTTGGTTGTTTCTTTTTAATCTTTCAACGCATTATAATCATCTTCCAGCGCATTATTTTAGCCCTTAATGCGGATATGGGTAGTGTATCGTCATTACTTGTACAGTTGAATGAGGGTGGGGTGATATGTATAAATTAATGCTTTGCGACTATAACCATGATCAGTATCCTATAACATGTTACATCGAAACTTCAGGTATTACTTTTATCTTTTCACTAAAGCATGAACGACAAGAAATAAAAATAGCGATGTAGTTAGTATTTTTACTTATCGCAATTTGATATTAGAATTACCTTGTAAGTGGTAGATTGAATTGCAAGTGACTTAGCAAGTTTTAAGTTGCTCCATTGCAGATTTATTCAAAGTTACATTGTTTATATTTGAATTTATTTACACATTGCTACTAAAATTACATAATATACACAAATATATATTTCAATACCTATGTTTTATATTTTCGTATTAGGAAAAACATATTCAGATTAAAATCTTCAGTTATTTGTTTCAGCTCAATGTTGTTTGCACGGTGCAAACGGCGGTCTGCAGGACGCACATAACATGTGCTGTACTGCTGTTACGCTGGTAAGTAAACACAAAAGACAGATTATGAATTCGTGAACAATTTACAACAAACACAATAGTGTATCGTAACATGAGTAAATTACAGCCTATATAGCTATTTTACAACTAAATTAAGTCTTGCCGTACATTTTGCACATAGTCAACTTACATAACTAAAACAACAGTAACGATTATTGTCTTCATTCCCAGTAATTGTTACTCTTGCAAACGGAAGTCATGTCTAATAATCATCTGGACTGTCAAAAGCAATTTTGTAAGACAGTGTGAGGGTCCAGAAGACGCAGACAGAAAAAGATGTGGGAAGAGAGCATTAAGGTGTGGACAGGCATGGGATTTGGAGATTCCCAAATAGCAATAGAGAACAGGGGAAAATGTAAAGAATTGGTTTTAAAGTCAATTCTGGCGCCCAATAACCTCTTTGTTTAAGGAATTAATGAAGATGACGATAATGATCCAAACATTAATTTCTAATATTATCATGTTGCCCTTAATTATCATCAAATGCAAATGTTGCTGTTCTATAAATGCGTGTTTGTTTATGTGAACAATGTTTTTTTTTAGTAGGATGCCATATTAATTTAAAGTTATAGACGTGGCTTACCACCGCTGCCTAGTTTAAGATGAATCCGCTTTTTGACTGGTTCTGGAAATCCTCTTTTATGAGCGTATTATAAGCAAATTAGAATATAAGTCCTTTTAATTGCATATTTGAATTCATACTCTGTAATACCTCACAGGAGTACAAGTGGGATAATCATATCTAGCTAAGTTTTATGCATGCTGTAATTTTACATATCATTGAACCTCTGCAATAATAAGGGAAAACAGCGAACCAAATAAACAACCAAAATATAAAAAATTACATTTTCCTGTTTTGTAAAGTAAATTCAGATTTTATGTTGTATAATATTGGCTTCATTGTTTCTTATTTTATTTAACATTATATATTTCACATATGGAGATAATTTCATCAACACATTAAAATTGTGAAACACTCGACCTTGCCTTGCCGTAAGTCATGATATCTTAAAACTTTAACTGTGCTCAATTCATTGATATTTTAATCACTGTCAAAAAATAATCAAAAGCTGTAGCATGAATGAAAATAAAAGTGAGTAATCAAGCAAAAGTATCTTATTTCACACTCCTAACCATTCTCCGTGAAAGAAAACATGTTTATTGCTGGAAATTAGTTTGACATTTCCATCACAATTAAAAATAATAAAATCATAGTTGATTGCGTAAGAAAGAAGACGATAATGGCATTCTTCTCAATACAATCTCTCTTATGCATTGCTGTGGATTGTTAAGGTAAATATTTCAAATGCATATTGTATGTGGATGTTAGCACACAATGCAAATAAAACATAAACGTTAAAACCAAATTCAATTTGGAATGAGGCCGAGGGTTTTCAACTCGCGACCTTGTGTGTGTGTGTGTGTGTGTGTGTGTGTGTGTGTGTGAGTGTGTATATATGTATGTATTAATATATGTATCTATGTGTTTATGTATGTATGTGTGTGTGTGTGTGTGTGTGTGTGTGTGTGTGTGTGTGTGTATGTGTGTGTGAAAAAGTGAGAGTGCGAGAAATAAAGATAGAGAGAAAATCAATCCCTGTATTTCTCCTTGGCATTTTAACCGTCAAACATATTACGTTACATCTGTGTAATTATATGCAAATGTTTATGTCATAATCTGGCAAGCAGGCATAGAAGCCTCCTTGTCTGTAAGTATTTTAAAACTAGGTAAATCGACAACTATTAGGAAGTTTAAAATTATGAATAACGTATTATTTATCCGCCTTAACTTTAAACTTACAAATACTATGCATAGCACGTGGTATTGAATAATATCAGTCTCACGGTCGGAAGAGGGATAGGTGGTGTATTATAATCTCCAGAAGAACGATGATAAACCTGCAACGACCTTTTTATTCACATTCATTACATCAAATAATAAGTGTCGGCAATGCCAACATTAAATTTACAGTGTCAGAACGAAACCTAGGTGTCTCTCCACAATACTATTTCATTACAACAATATATCAGGAACATATGCAAGGCTGTATACCTTGAGATGAGACGCATAAACTCCGTCTGCACTTTTCTTTCGCTTGTTGCCACTCAAACTTGTGTTTTCCTTTGTACTTTCAAGACTGAACTATTGTAGTTCACTTCTACGTGATCTAGATATGAATATAAATCCAGAAACTACTGCATGTGTGCATGGTTGCCCAGGCATGGAATTAATAGCTCGACACTACTTCTCCTTACCCTGCGCACCCAACACCAAAACATAAAATTCTGCGGACACCCTTGCATATTTGACATATATTGTAATTTAATGAGGGTCATTAAGTAAAATTGTCAAGTTCAATAAATATTTACATTACGTTTGTGCTGTTTTGAATATTCAACACTAACACAGCAAAACATATATGCTGACCTGCACTTAATGAATATTTCAATAATAAATAATGAATTTAAATTTGGTTTTGGAGCTTTTGAGTGGTTGGATGTGTTGCAACACTGAGGACCGCAAATGGAGTATTAAACATGCGTGATCTGGAATTGGTATTGCCTAATCAACAGAGACTCATTGGTAGTTTACTGGCGGAAAGAACAAATTGTTCCTTGATATTTGTTTGTTGTATGAATATCTTGATGACATGAAGGCTGAGTAAAGTGTGTAAGCATTGTTGGATTTGTAACAAAGTTTTAACAATTTATTGTCATATGGGCCATTAAACTGCAGACCTGTAACACCATGTACTATCCAGTTACATTTCACATGTAGCACCATGTCCAAATTAATTACAGTATCAATGTAGCACATTATCCTACACGGTTGCATTATCCATGTAGCACAATGTCCTACCCAGTTACATTATCCATGACACCAGACAAACCAGTCTAGCATTAACCTTTTAATGTTGAGCGCCAAGCGAGGACGCTGCTAGTAACATTTTCAGAAATCTTTGGTAACTACTTGGTCGTGGTTTGAACACGCATCCTTTCGCACCCGAGGCGGATGCTCTAATCACTTAGGTCTTATGCGCAGTGAATGGATATTTGATGCATATATTGCAATTAAATTGGCAGTGTATCTTCATTTATTTTAACTTTCAAAAGACGGTTGCAAGCTGAGGTCATAAGAGCCAGAGAGGAAGAAAGTAAAAGTATGCGATGGCATGTCACAGCAAACGTCCGTACAGCAAAGCTGCTGAAAACATTTTCAATTACACACCTACGAATTTTAAAACAAAATATAAATTACCAGATCTGATCTGTTTATTCAGTAGGGACTTACGAACTACAAACTGTGACAGCGCCCCTGAGTGTTGTTGGTTTTCGGAGTTTTGTCCTTTTGACCTACCATGTCTGAAGCCCATACATACATACATACATACATACATACATACATACATACATACATACATACATACATACATACATACATACATACATACATACATACATACATACATACATACATACATACATACATACATACATACATACATACATACATACATACACACACACACACACACACACACACACACACACACACACACACACACACACATACATGCATGCATACATACATACATACATACATACATACATACATACATACATACATACATACATACATACATACATACATACATACATACATACATACATACATACATACATATTGTAACAGTCTTTACAGTAATTGACGAACCTTCGTGAAACACTACACTCAATGCATATAAGACTACCTGAATTACTCATGACAACTACTGATTTTCGGGGTTATTCAGCAAGTGTTTATATATATATATATATATATATATATATATATATATATATATATATATATATATATATATATATATATATATATATATAGAAAGAAAAAAAGAAAAATAATTACCGATAAACAGAGAATAGTTGCTTAAACTCAGTTGATTATGGCATATAAGACTACCTGAATTACTCATGACAACTACTGATTTTCGGGATTATTCAACAAGTTGTCTTTTTTATATAGAAAGAAAATAATTACCAATAAACAGAAAATAGTTGATGAAACTCAGCCGATTACGGTACACTGTGTACATTCACGCCTGACCTACTGACGATTACATAGGATACATTTGCTAATTTGGCACGAAAAAGAGAAGTTTTATAGACTTGGGGTGTTTGAGGGGATTATATTCGATTACCAGAGATGATACTCAACAGATGTCATCGATCCTTATATAAAATACTGGTCTTCATTTGATCCATCACAAGTACCATTCGTAGGTCGCAGCCATTGCTATTTATATCTTAATAAGCATGCGCAAGATAGATTTAGTAAAGTACAAAAGTACGGAGAACGATACGAGTTACCAAATTGTGTTCGGCTATATATTTTGATTAAAGTTTCAATAAAGTATTCTTTTCTTATGATAATTTCAACAAATATATCTTTTTGTCTGGAAATAATCCTTAATTTGGAATAGATCAATAGTCTCAAGACTAGTTGGGAGTTTCCAACAATGTTCCAATATCTCCAACATTTAATACTTTTGGGGCCCCGAGTGGCCGAGTGGTCTAATGCGCTGTCCGTTACGGATCACTGCCATCTCACCTCTGTCTGCGTGTGTTCGAGTCTAGGATTCGGTGAATGTGGATATGTGAGAAAGCTTGCCAGTAGCTTCTCGTTGGTCGTTGGTTCTTTCCGGTGATTTCCCGGTTTCTTCCTTCACCATTAATACTGGCCGCCTTGAATAGCCTATCATGTGCTGAAAAATGGCGTTAAGCCCAACAACAACAACAACAACTTTTCCAAAAGTATTCCAACTTTCAACGGTTTTCCAACAAATTTTCAACGGTATTTAAAACCCGGGAAATTTTGAATCAGGAGCCAGAACGCCGGTATACAAGCAAGGAGACAAGAGACAATTCAAATCTCAAATTCTTTGGGTATGTACAGCAGTATGTAATAGGTAGAGTTAATATATCAATACATGGGTATCTATTTTGATTTATTTTAGTTATTTATATTATTTATTCATTATTTATTCTTCAATTACTTTATTGCATTAAAAATTTCGTTAGTTGGGAAATTTTAAGAGGCATAGTTAATGCTGTAATTTCAGTATATAACGTAGAACTTAAATTTCTCTTATTTTCATAAAATATCAATTTCTTGACTTCTAATATTTCATCTGAAGTTTATTTTCATGAGTTGGAGATATTTGTCTTGTGACAGCTAGTTCCTGGTCTTTGAGAAGATTAGTATGCATCTCCCAGTGGTATAAAAGTAAAGATTTTCGCTTAACATCAGGTTACATTGCAATTAGAAAACTTCGTTTTGGTGATCATTGGTGACGTTTTCTCTCCCCGTTCTAATCAATCTTGTGTGGTCATTGAATGCGTCTAAATTTCTCTTCACATATCACACTTTTATTGATAGTATTTGTGCGTGTTCATTGAATGAGCTTCCTTCTCTTCACATACCACGCTTTTGCAAGTATGTATTGTGTGATTATTGGACGAAAATAATTATCTCTTCATATCACACCTATTCAATTCTTTAAATGTATGTGTGATAATTGAATGTATATATTTATCTTCAAATATCACACTTTCATTGACCCATACTCTCGATCTGATGAGCTTATATGCGTTTGTCGGGCAAACATCCCCCTCCCTCCAACTTCAAGAAGTCGTCAGTGTGGATGCCGCCAAAAGGGAAATAACTCTTTTCTGTTGAGACAGTTACAGGACAGGTTGTCTCCCTTGATCAAATACAGTCCAGTTAATTAAAGTCGGCTTTATCTACTAGAATCCTAAGCAACATAAGTCGTTTTATGTCTAAGATTGTGTATTACATGAATAAAGACGATCTTCTCAATAGCACCCCTCCCCATTTTTCACAGCCAGTAAGTAATAATAAGCAGAGTTAGAGTCACGTCACATAGATACAGAAAGTTGGCGATATTTTCCCCTGTATATCAGTGATTATAAGTAAAGATAAAGGTCGACCGTGTGAGAAAGATACCTGAATGCCAGACCTGACACCAGGGTTAGCATCTTCACCATTATGATGAGTTTCTCTGAATATTCAGTCTATTGCTGTGTATTGTATTTGATTAATCTTGCATCTTGAATAAACATGTTTAATATTCATACAAAAGTCTGACTCTGTCATGCTTTTAATCAAGTTTATTGCATAAGGTGTCTATGGTTTGTATATTAAAAATAAGTGATGAAGAAATAAAGTACATAACGGCCAAAAAAAATCCGTAGGGTTACACATGGTATCAGAAATGCTTTAGTGTCCTGAGAAAACTATAGAGGTCACAGCTGAGATCCAGTGATTGAACTTACGACAACTATATCCCAAATAGTTTGCAGAGCTCCAATTAGAAAAGTGAGTCCAAAAAAATGAAAAAGAAAAGAAGAAATTACTAGAAACCATGGGAAGGAAAAGGAACAATAAATCTAGACTTGCAACTGTGTTCATTGTTGATGATGAACAGAGTGCAAGGTTTTCAGCGAATGATAGTGATGATACAAGCATTGTCGAGGTAGGTACAGGTAGACCATATTCAAATGGAAGTGCATTGATTAGAGAACAAGCAACAAGTGAAGTCAGTACAGAGAAACAAATGTCTGATTATATCTCCAACAGAGAAACAAGGTCAAGAGAACAAGAAAGGGTGTTACAGCATGTGAGAAACTTGCATGCAGAAATGGAATCCACTGGTAGCAACAGTCCAAACACAGAAGAGATAGTTCAAGAAAAAACAGAGGGTCCAGCCGGAGATTCAGGGACAACTAACAGGGAAGTAGGAATTTAACCTAAGACTGCACTGCAGGAGATTGCATCAATAATTGTATATACTCAATCCAACAATCTAAGAGATCTATCAAGGAGAGTATTAGAGAGTTAGGGCAAGTGGTGGAAAACAGAAACTGAAAGGAATGTGCATCTCATCTACAGCATAGTAACAGAGTAATGTGGGACAAAGAGCATGGACAGACCAGAGCAGAAGAGGCAACAATACGAATCTGCATGAATTTACTGCGATGCCAATGGGGATGATTAACTCAGGGGCCATATTCCGGAGAATTATGGAAATAGCACTTCAGGGATTACAGTGGTATACATGTCTAATCTATTTAGATGATATTATAGTGTTTGGATCCAACTTTGAAGAACACATGTCAAGAGTTTAAATGGTGTTAAATCGATTGGAGATTGCTGGATTGAAACTGAAACCAGAAAAGTGCCAATTGTTGAGTGACGAGGTTACCTTACTTGGACATGTAATCTCAGGAGAGGAAGTACAACCAAATCCAGACAATATTACTAAAATCTAAGAATTTCCAGCACCTACAAATGTTACAGAAGTAAGGCAGATACTGGGAGTGGGAAGTTATTATAGACGATTTGTTAAGAATTATGCAGACTTAGTGAAACCACTAACTGACTTAACAAAGAAGGGTAAAGAATATAAGTGGAATGCAAAATGCCAAGAATCTTTTGAGAAACTGAAAACTGCCCTTACAGGAACCGAGATAATTGGATACCCACTACCAGATGGGAAATTTATGTTGGACACAGATACACGTGAAATGGGCATTTGAGCAGTTTTGAGCCAAATGCAAAGTGACAGAGAGAGGGTACTTGCATATGGAAGTAGAACACTCAACAAAGCTGAAAGGAATTATTGTGTGACAGATAAAGAATTGTTAGCTGTGAGATATTTTGTAGAATATTACAGACAGTATTTACTTGGAAGAAAGTTTAGAGTCCGGACTGATCATCAAGCACTAGTTTGGATGTTTAGTTTCAAGGAACTATAAGGGAGAATAGCACGATGGTTGGAAATTTTGTCAGCATAAGATTTCACAATAGAATACAGACCAGGAAAGAAACACGGAAATGCAGATGCAATGTCAAAATGTTTAAGCCCTTGGGATTGCAAATGTACAGAATTGGACATGATGGAACCTTTAAAGTGTGGATTTTGTAAAATGTGTCAAAGGAGAACAACGGAAATGTTAAGCTCAGTGAAGAGGGGAATGAATTTATCAGAAGACAGATATGAAGAAAATGGATTTAGTAACCGACCTTGTGAGATTGTTACCAAAGGCTTGAGTCCGTGTACCGAGCATAAGTTTGCCCATGTGGTGGGGCTAGATGTCCATCAGAGAGAGGGAGGTCAAAGTATGGTGGCACCAGGGGAGATAACTCAGAATAAGGCCCAAATTGCAGAAAATAGAGTGGGTAGAGAGTTTGGGGGTCTGGTGGCTCAAGTAGTGGAACCAAATACCTCTGGGTCTGGGGCAGGCTCCAATATGGGAGAGATGGAAATGACTCGGACAGTGACACAATCTTTGACAGGAGTGGAAAGGAAAGAAGGTGGAGGTGTAGAAGCTGAAGATGTTGTTAAAGACCGTGATAGGACCTTTTTGGTGTTTTTATAAAGAGTAGTAATAGGGATCCCTCGGAAATAGAAAGCAGCAGCCCAGGGAGGGCAGCTAATGGGTACATGAATAGTTGTGACAGGCATGACATAGTATGTGCAGACAGCTGTATTGCTGCAGATATTGTTGGTGTTGGTTTTTTAAAGGTTACAAGACACATTTAAGGAGTGTCAGGAGCTTAAGAGTGTTGCAGTTGACATAACTGATAAAAATTGTGGAGTAAAAGACAGTAACGCAATAGCAATAGACAAGGCACAGGTTCCAGACATAAATGAGTTCGGTAAAGGCAAGAATATTATGGAAATGGTAGATAGTAAAGCTCATTATCCACTTCATGTTGGTTTAGAGCAATTACGAGTTGTGACCAGAAGTAATAGACTACACAATATGGGTCAAGAGGATACTACAGTAAAACAAGGTGAAGATGGGACAAAGAAGCCTTTTGAGACTGATCCACCAAGAACAGATTTGATAGGAAAATACACAGAAACTGCTTTAAGGAAACTGCAGGAAGCAGATGCAGATATAAAAATAAGATGTGTATCCCTAAGAAATGGAGAGCGACCTTCAAACACAGAAATGGAAAAGCAGAGCCCAGCAGCAAGGTATTACTGGATCTTATGGGACTCTTTACAGTTTCATAATAGGTTGCTGTACAGGCAATGTCATAAGAAAAATGGAACAGGTACCTTTTTACAGTTGATTTTACCGAGATATCTAAGATTGGAAGTGTTGATGATGATGCATAATTGTATACTGAGTGATCACTTGGGAATGAAGAAAACCAGGGAGAATACACAACAGAAATTTTATTGGTGAAATGAAACAAGATATTAATAACTGGGTAATGAAATGTGATGTGTGTGCCACGACAAAGCCCATGCAGAAAACATTAGGGAACATGCAAGTTGGCGCACCACTTGACAGGTTGGCAATAGATATATCAGGACCACTGATTAGAACCCCAAGAGGAAATCGTTATGTTTTAGTAGTAACAGATCATTTTACCAAATGGGTTGAAGTGTTTCCCATACCGGATCAAACTGCTGAAACATGTGCTCAGATGATACTCAATGAAGTTGTTGCATGGTATGGATGCCCAATATCAATACATTCAGATCAAGGTAGAAATTTTGAAAGTGACATTTTTCAGAGCTATGCAGAATGCTGGAAATCAAGAAAACAAGAACCACTGCCAGGAACCCAAAATGTAATGGGCAGGTAGAGAGATTTAATAGAACACTGCTTAGGATGATTAAGGCATATTTGAAAGGTGAAGAAAATGAGTGGGATTTAAATTTAGGGTGTCTTGCTGCCACCTATCGTGCCACTCCAAGTGAGTCAACTGGATTATATCCAAATCTTCCCATGTTAGGTCGAGATGTTCGTCTTCCAGCTGAACTATACTGTTTCATACAAATCCAAAATACCATGGTGACAAAGTAACATCCTACGGGAAATATGTTGACAGATTACGGGATCGAATTCATCAAGCATGCAGTGTAGCACGAAAACACCTTGGTAAATCGGTGAAAAGGCAAAAGGACAACTATGATCGGAGGCTACACCAATATCAGTATAAGGAAGGAGACATAGTATGGTATCTCCTTGAGCAGACCACGCCAGGAACATGTCCAAAGCTACAACCGACATATGAGGGTCATTTTGTTGTGGTTATAAAGTTGAATGATCTGAATTATATACTCTAGAAGAATCAATATGGAAAGAAGCAAACAGTCAACTACAACAAGATGAAATGATAATCCTCCAAAATGGGCAAGGAAGATAAGTAAACGATATAAAAACATTGAACCATAAAAAAGTACAATAATCACACAATATATACTTGTAAAAGCGTGGTATTTGAAGAAAAGGAAGCTCATTCAATGACCACACACAAATACTATTAATAAAAGTGTGATATGTGAAGAGAAATTTAGACTCATTCAATGACCACACAAGATTGATTAGAACGGGGCGATATGTGGTGAGAAAATATCACCAATAATCACCCAAACGAAGTTTTCTAACTGCAATGTAACCTGACGTTAAGCCAAGCTCTGTACTTTTATTCCACTGGGAGATGCATACAAATCTTCTCAAAGACCAGGAACTAGCTGTCACAAGACAAATATCTCCAACTCATGAAAATAAACTACAGATGAAATATTAGAAGTGAAGAAATTGTTATTTTTTTAAAATAAGAGAAATTTAAGTTCTACGTTATATACTGAAATTACAGCATTGATTATGCCTATTTAAAAATTTCCTAACTAACGAAATTTTTAATGCAATAAAGTAATTGCAGAATAAATAATGAATAAATAATATAAATAACTAAGATAAATTAAAATAGATACCTATGTCTTGCTATATTAACTCTAGCTGTTACATACTGCTGTACATACCCAACGAACTTGGGTTTTGAATGGTCTCTTGTCTCCCTGCTTGTTCACCGGCGTTCTGGCTCCTGATTCAAATTTTCCCGGGTCTTAAATACCGTATAGTTGGAAATTTGTTGGAAAACCGTTGAAAATTGGAATACTGTTGGTAAAGTGTTGAATGTTGGAGAAATCAAAATATTGTTGGAAACTCCCAACTAGTCTTGAGACTATTGATGTATTCCAAATTAAGGATTATTTCCAGACAAAAATATATATTTGTTGAAATTATCATAAGAAAATAATACTTTATTGAAACTTTATTCAAAATATATAGCCGAACCACGATTTGGTAACTCGTATCGTTCTCCGTACTCTTGTATTATACTAAATCTATCTTGCGCATGCTCATTAAGATATATACAGCAATGGCTGCGACCTACGGATGGTACTTGTGATGGATCAAATGAAGACCCGTATTTTATATAAGGATCTATGACATCTGTTGAGTATCATCTCTGGTAATCGAATATAATCTCCTCAAACACCTCAAGTCTATAAAACTTCTCTTTATCGTGCCAAATTAGCAAATGCATCCTATGTAATCGTCAGTAGGTCAGGCGTGAATGTACACACTGTACCGTAATCAGCTGAGTTTCAGCAACAATTCTCTGTTTATCGGTAATTATTTTTCTTTCTATATAAAAAAACACTTGCTGAATAACACCGAAAATCAGTAGTTGTCATGAGCAATTCAAGTAGTCTTATATGCATTGAGTGTAGTGTTTCACGAAGGTTCGTCAGTTACTGTAAAGACTGTAAAACTGTGACTGTTACAATATTGTTATATTCCAACTCTTGATGAAAATGTAGTAATAATTTAACAAAACTTTAATTAGTTATTAATTGCCAGCATCTGAAGCATTACTTTTGTAAATCATATTTTTGTTTGCTTGAATGTTTGTTGAATCCAATAGCTGAACGTAACTAAATGTACCATATAATTAGAGCAATGAAACAACCCCTATTCACGCAGCATCTGAATATTTAAATAACAAATATATTTTTCTGCTGATTAAAAGATATCAATGGAGGTGATACAATATCCAAAATAGGTTTACATAGTCGATGAATCCGAAAGAACTAAATAATAATACCTTGAACACAAGATTGAATTCTAAATTACAATGGAAGTTTTAAAGGACATTACTATGTATGAATTTTGTTATGAACTGTACGTCTCTTGTTACAAAGAAATGAAATTCTTGATACTTTCTTAATAAGAAAGTCATTTATTATTTGTTTGTTGACAGTTTCTGATGTTCTACAAATTCAAATATTTATGTTTGTTTTCAGATTTTTCGCATTGAATTTTGCTATTTAATCTTTAAATATCAAGCAAGGCAAAGACATCTTGTATAATTGTCACATTGTTCTGTGACAATTATACTTTAATGTATATATCGGTCATGTAATACATTACTTGATCGGAACCTTTTCCTATTGAGGCATACAGCTTAATAATAATCACAACGTTAATTGCTAAAAGTAGATTATGTTTTGTCAATGTATGCGTAAAATGAGCATATCCAGGATCGCTTTTACTCTAAAAATATTTAAATCTAACCAAGCGATTATCACCTATCTCCAGACGATCATTTTTTTAATAAAGATTTCGGTCGCAAATTCACTCTGATTCGTATTTGGAATCATGATCGCCGTGCACCTCAGTCATTCAATGCCGCTATTCTCCTTTTCTTGTAATTAAGCTGCCGTTGAATTACCTTTAAACTCACTTATCCGTAAGGAAAATTTAACATAATACTGAATTATACAATAAAGGTTAATTACTGCAGATATATTCAAAACATTACAGTATTTTAATAGATATATACTGGACTGGATGCGTATTCATGATTCATTTCATTCCAAACTATTAGAGTGAATAGTACTTCTTTGTCATCCATGCTCCTTGTATGTTAGAGTACTATCTTAAGCTTTCAATATTATTGCACAAGATACTTGTCAATTTAGACAAATTTGATGAACGCTCTATTGTCTGTTTAAAGTAACCCTCACTCAATATGTATTTCTCTTAAATTAAACTAAATTTTATTTGCAGTTCTCAAAACTCTTAGCATTCATGATGACAATAAAATCTCTTTTTAGAACGTAAACTAATGGAGATCTTGCAAGAGTTCAAACAGTTCAGACTTATTTTTTAAAGTAGATGTATCTTATCTATTAAAATACCTGAGAGAATAAGCAATTAATATGTTAATAAGTATTAGACGTTACTGTATAATAATGTGCCGCGAGTTTATTGTTTACATGACAGCCAGGTTTGTGTCAAAACAATCAGAAATCATCAGAACGCAATTCCAGGTATTTAAATTACTTTATATAAAGAAATGTTTTAACAGTGGACATCTGACATTTTATAAAATTGCGCAAATAAACGGCTAGGGTGGTCATGCAATTAGAGTAAAGATGTTTACCTTGGATAGTGTGATGTTTCATGAAATCCATTGAACTTTTGGGTGACTAAAATAGTTCATGACATCCTTTTGATAGTTTGGCAAAGGGATTTTGATTTATGAATAGAGAAGTTATAAACATAGACTCTTTGCACGCGACATGTCCTTTGTTTTATGCAGATTCAATATAGGTAGGATAAAAATCAATTATTTTCTCATAACAAAAATGACTCAAATGAGACCATATTATAAAATGTATTATTATTATTATTATTATTATTATTATTATTATTATTATTATTATTATTATTATTATTATTATAATACAGACACACAAACATACACACACACATATATATATATATATATATATATATATATATATATATATATATATATATATATATATATATATATATATATATATATATATATATATACGTAACAATGTTATATCACAAAAATTATTGAAAATCTATTACAAAAAGCATATCAACATAGAATCACCCTTTTGCCATGACATCACTTATATGCAAGCATCTGACACCAAAATAATGCATTAATCTAAGTTAAAATATTGATTTTTTTTCCGAACGCATTAGATGAAGCGATTAAATATATAAAAATCTTGACAACAAGATACCGCCAAATTTTGCTTATTACGGGTGATCGAGAACTAAATTACTTTATTTTTGAATGAAATAATTATACGAGGGGAACAGCATTGATACAGTGTAAATACTATACATATTGTATTTATATCTGATACACATACACATACTTGCCCTTTGGACGGAGTTATGATATCCTCCAGGCAATTATGTAATGACTGAGTGATTGAACTGAGTGTCTCCACAACAAAATGTAGTTCTTTGCATTTTCTTGTTGTTAGCAATCACATATGCAAATTGACAAGTTGATTTCTTTTTGAGTTTCCATTTGTATTCACATTAATTAAATCAATATAAGACTTAAGATTTAAACATGACAGTTGTTTGCTTTTTTTTGTTTTTGTTTTTGTTTTTTATGAAATAAAACATTGCACTACAAATATGGTTAGCTTTTTGCACACTGAACTTGAAATCTCAGCAATTCACATTTTGGCTAATTGAAATTATCTGCAAAAGAAACTAAGCAAAATGACGAACCACCAAGAGGTATTTGAAAGATTGTAATATAATTACAGTTGATCTAAGTCATTATTCTGCTCAATCAAGATTTCTAAAGACCATACAAGTCTCTCTCTCTCTCTCTCTCTCTCTCTCTCTCTCTCTCTCTCTCTCTCTCTCTCTCTCTCTCTCTCTCTCTCTCTCTCTCTCTCTCTCTCTCTCTCTCTCTCTCTCAGCCTTAGTCGGTTTGAGTTTACTTTTACCATCATTCTTAAGTCCACTGATATCATGTAATCACACTAACGATCACAACTTTATATCCTTTATAATCAGTGTAAATAAGTCCCAAGGAAAAATATTCACGCATCGTTACGACGAACAATATCCTTGTAGTGTACCTGGTGTAAATTGTATTTCAAGGTTATAATTCATCTCAAATTCCTTTTATATTTCACTCCACTTTTATGCATATTTTGTCAGTACTGCAAGAGGGGAGGGGAAATAGAAAACATGATTGGGAAGAAAATGTATACCATATTATATTCTTCTAGAAAGCGGGGATTAATATCACACGTTATCGCTATTTTCATATGTCATTAATGATTAATGTGTAAAAACTCATCATTGATCAACCCATTGACTCTACTTCAGAATGTCACTAGAATATTTCTATAAGCGCATTATTGAGCCATGGGCGGATTACAATTTGATATACCAATAATACTGGTAAATGAAATTGATTTATAACACTTTAACTGCCATGTTATTTATGATATACATCGCCACACGAAAGCAAACCAACACTTGCTTATTAAAGACCTAAAACTCTCTAAAAAATTAATTCAAAATATAAAAAAGATTATATGAAAAGGGGTCATCAACTAAATTTGATAGAGCTAGATTCTCTTATTGTTCTTTAATTAATGAAAATAATTATTTCAATAGAAATGATACAAAATAAACTTTTAATATGCATTCTGATTCTCGTTGTGGAACATGAAATATTATTTATATGATCACTTGCAAATAACAACAAATAACTAAACGTATGAACCAACATAGAACAGGCATAATAAATTTATATCGGTCACTCATTTAACAAGACTTTCCTTTCAACCTATGGTTGCAGATGTGCCTTAGATGGAACGTCTGCTAAAGGAAACCGATTGGATTCAAGGTCTCAAAATATCATATCCGAAAGGTCTAACTTCCCAAATTACTATACGATAGTCATTAAGGTGCTTATTTTATTTCTAGAATTATGTCTTATGTTTACAATTTGTTAGGAATATTTATATATTATTATAATTTACTGAATAACTAAACCTGTCAAAATATAAAAGAATGTCATGAAAATAATATTAATACCTCTTTTTAAATGAAACATTTTTAAATTAATACTGAATATATTGATTCATTCCTTATAAAATAATTTTGTATTTTGCTATTATATAAAACTATAGTTTCCTAATTATCTTTTATACGAGCTCAGACAATTTAGTAAACATTCGTCAATAATATATCAAGATACATTCATTATAAATATATATATATATATATATATATATATATATATATATATATATATATATATATATATATATATATATATATATATATATATATATATATATATATATATATTGTGTTACACAGTATAAAAATATTAAAACTATATTAAAACTATATGTATACTGTGACACGGGTCACGACGAAGTACAAAGAGTAGTTGGTAAACATTACAACCTGCAATTCGGCCATTGTTCAGTCAACCCCATAACGTTTCAGCCTGCTGCAAGATGCATAGATTATTGGACCCACAGAAATGTATCAAAATTACAATATGTACGTTAGAAAATTGGCGTTTGTTTTAATTTGTTTAGCGTGCAATTCCATGTATGGTAAGCTCTCCAATAATATAAACTTGATTAGGTGCCAAGATGAAGTAAACAAAAGGTATTGACGTGTTCCAATCATATCGAATACATGTAACTCGGGTATTATTTTCAAATCATTCAGTCCACCGAATTCCAAGATTATCTTTCAATCGATAAAGACAATCATATTTACCATATATGTTTAAAATACCTAAGCGCATACAATCTACCTTTTAGACCATCTGCAAAATCAATAATCTTTGTTAAAAAGTTTGGCCTTCCGAACCTGTTGTCTTACTCAGATTTTCCAGAAAATTTTTCGCCATCTATGATCACCCGATGACTGGTTTTAGACCGTCGTATATTCAACGCTAACTGTGTTATCTTCCGCATGAGAAGAGAAAATAGTCTACTGAAATGCACAAAAACTTTTTCGAGCGGGAAAATAAGTGCGTTGAATTTGATTGACATTTTCCTCACCGAGACGTACAATGAAATATATAGGGTTGGTTAAATTAAATTGTGTATTTGATATTGAGGTAGGTGAGATGACTTTCGATAAAAGTAAAAACAATATTTTATAAGCAAGTTGCGTAATCGCGGTGAAATATGTGTTGGACCTTCACTCAGATGTTGTTGTTGTTGTTGTTGTGGGGTTTAACGCCATTTTTCAGCACAGGAAAGGCTATACATGGCGGCCAGTATTAATGGTGGAGGAAGAAACCGGGAAATCACCGGAAAGAACCACCGACCCACGAGAAGCTACTGGCAAGCTCTCTCACATATTCACATTCGCCGAATCTTAGACTCGAACCCACGCAGATAGAGGTGAGATGGCAGTGATCCGTAACGGACAGCGCTTTAGACCACTCGGCCACTCGGGGCCCCTCACTCAGATGTTTAATAAACCTACGCGATGGAGATAATGTTTTCCTAGGGTATTGTTTGATAAATGAGATAAAGACTGTGTAGGCTCACCAATACTAGGCACACACGGTTTGAAAATGTGTTGCTTATACCTTCTGGCAAATGATAAATTAAAGGTAAATATGTATTCTTTCCTTTTCCAAAATCTCTTAACACAAGCAAATAGTTTCTTTATACAAGAACACGATGTATATTCAGACTGTCCAGAACAATTCACGTTAATTATCATTTTTATTTTAGTGTTCTTCGCCACTAATATATTCAACGTTGTGTTATCAGCTGCATGAGAGGTGAAATTTTAGTACATGTCAGAAATAATGAAGAGGTTCATTTTTTGAGTTTATCTTGGTTCAAACTGTCAGTTGCCGAATCATAGTAAGCAACGCTACTATGTAAGCAAAATGAGTCGGCAACTAGGCGTTTATAGGACGATAAGCTCAGACGAAACTATGCTAAACTCGAAATGTTGCAACTACGTATCATTTTCTTTATATTTGGATTGTTCTTTTTTTAAAGAAGTTTCCTATCTGTTTTATAGCCTGTTTATAGCCTGTTTAAGCAAACGAATTCTTGTAGACGCGTCTGCTTCTTAGCTATTTATGCAACATGGAATTCTGCATCAGCAACGTGATATCTATGTCAATATCAAACATAGCACTATCCCAATTGTTAAATATCTCAGGGTTAGAACATTTCACAGCATGGTCGTAATCTTTTTCCTAAACTGGCATATGTGTTCTGAATCGATGTTCAATGGTTAAGGCAAAATATGTGTTGATTTGTTTGACGTAAGAGTGACTCTTGCGTTTGAAGCTTTTATGCGTTCATTATGACTTGTGCATCGTTCTTGTCCAAAACAAATGAGTAACATATTTTCTCGCTTCTAAATCTAATTTTATGTTGATTGACTATTTTACGTTAAATACAGGGGCTACATAAAATGAAATTAAGACCATCGGTAAATGGTTATAAAGATGGGGTCCAATAGTCAAAGAATTGCAAGCCATGGGCACCACCACTAATAGTTACTAAGGAGGTGAAGCCGATCTCCCATCCACCGCACCACATAACTATCAAGGTCGACGCCGTACATTGTAAAAATGCGAATCCACTTGATATATTCTTAGTCTTCGAACACCCTCCTCATAATCTCCATATCCATTTACCTATAGTTTTGAATTCATTTGTAACTAGATTTAATAAAAGTGCTATAGCCCCAATGTTTTTGGAATATTTTGAATTTTATAGCTTTCTTTGTCAAATCTAGTCAAGCAAAGACTTATTTATATTCGGAAGAAAAAACAGCAAGGATGTGTCATTTGATTTTTGTCAAATCGATATATTCAGATTTCCAAATGAAATACAAACCCACCGTTTTTGTTTCGTTTGAATGGCTTGCAGTGTATATGCCTTCCAGTTCAATGTTTATGTTAGTTGCTTTGCAAGTGACTCTCTTTCTATAACTTATTATAAAGCAGTTCGCCATACAGTTAATACAGATATACACGCAATTAGTTCTGACCAAATGATTACGCTATGACCAGTGAACCTCTTCCTTTCTTTTATCAACTGATGCAACTGCAATTATAAGTGCAGATTCCAGTAGGGTTTCATATATATATATATATATATATATATATATATATATATATATATATATATATATATATATATATATATATATATATATACTGAACTCAACTTCAAAGAAATTACATCTTCTAGCAGGAAAATTAATGAGCTAAATTTGTTTGAAATATTCCGCACTGTGACGAATAAAGAAACTTACAGGCTCGTATTTGTCAAAAGAGAATTATGCAGGCTACTTTTGGGGCAGTCCAGATCGTTGGTATTAGAAACCAAAGCAAACTTTTCTTAAGTCAGTCATTTGGAGAAATCAGAGTAGAAAGGTGGATAGCAAGCTTACATCCTCGAATCGATCAATCTCTTTATAACACTCTTATGTGACTACTTCTCCAAAACAGCACTAACGACATTATATGATATTTAGATTATATCATAAGGATTCTAAGCGATCTCCAAGTTTCGTCACCGTCGCTCCTGTGGGAGGTATAGAAGTAAATCTCAGCACCCAGAAAATTTGAGTCAATGTAAATAGCCGAGTAAAACTAAAGTATCGCATTGAATCCCATCAATACAAACCAGATACATTAATTCAATAACTTCTTCAACTAATATTATGTACTTCTTCAACTAATAGTATGTACACAGCCTTTAAGATAGCACTTGTGCGCTTACTGACCGTTTTAATTTTTAGCAACCATACAACGGGGATGTTTGGCCACTAGGACAACCTGGTGTTGATCTGGCAACGTTGCCGATAAACATAAACAACATTGCCTTTACTGCAGGTGTGCTTGTCGATAGAATTTGTGTTTAATTCAAATTTAAAAATTCCCTGCAGGACATTAACTGATCTTGTATTTTCATCTAAAATATATATCGACAGCTCATGGATGCCACTTACAGAGAATCTACGCCAAACTGTTATTTTTAATTGCCAGCTGTACATCTATTCCCTTTTTGACTCTCCATTTACTTCCTAATTTGTGAGACGATAGTTTTCTACAAAACCATGTCTTTCTTTTGTGTTTTCATCGATCATATTCTCCGGATGGAGCTAGTTTGCGATATTGAAGATAACAAAACAATAAAATTTAAACAATGACTATCAGCAGGCATTTAATTCGTATTATATCTGTACTTATTAAGTTGCTTATAACTAAATGATTTGTCACGAATCCCTAATTTTAAAACAATTTCGTCAATACAATATAATGGAGACATTGAACTTTATATCAGGTATAACGCAATAAACATATTTAGAGATACATCATTTTGGGTTCAGTTTATTGTGCTCGTCAGCATTAAGAAAAAGCGACAATTAGTATTTCAAGTAATACCACGTTTGCTGGCATATGGATTAACAATAAAAAAGAACCGACCTAAATTAGTATGAATATATGCATTGCTTCCTCTTTATAAAGTTGTGTATTTCAAAACGCATTATAGAAGTTATGCGTAAAGGGATCCTGCGAGACATTATATTTATAATAGAATCTCAGATAACATTTAATGTATTATATTGTCTAGACGTTATACACCAATGAATGTAGTCAGGAAATGAACATAAGTGAAAAGTAATTAGCAATTAAATAATAGGATCTAACCAGTTCAATGAGATTGATAACTATCCGTGTCAAAAAGAGATTGCTGGTGAATGATGGCCCTGTTAGAATTTATCCTACATAAACAGGGTCGCTAATTAAACTGCTCTATGCGAGGGTTCTTCTGCACTATCATAGGGAAATGTCTAATTATAAATCTTAATAATGAAGACATGTGAGGAGTAAATACATCTGTGACAATCCCCATCTTAGAGACGATTGGATATACATACAATACTAGTACCCATAATGAACCAAAGGAGATTGCGGCATTCAATTTTAATAATTTCATTTTTACAAAATATATTGATTTTGTATTGGGTATCATCATGCGATGTCTTACATGCTACATGTAAACTGCATTATCTTACCTATGCACGAAGTATCTCGGTAACATCGAACTAGAGGTTTTCGTATGGACTGAAGTTCGTTTCTATTATCACCATTTTCTTTCAAATGGCATAACATTTCACATTTTCTCACGTCGTTTGAAACATGAGTGTTTAAACCCTTGCGGCAAAGAAGTCATTTGTTTTCAACGAGGTAGAATAAAGTTATGTTCTATAATGATGTGTAAATTATCCTTTTATGATTTGTAAACTATCCCCTATGTACAGCGACTGGAACATTAAATTATGGACGCGATTATGATCAGCAATAGTGAAATTGACTATTCAGTTAATGGTCGACCCATCGTAGTCTGCCTAAAATTCCGTTCAAACTTTTTATCTCTGCAAATCTGTTGGTCTAGATGCTTATTCCGTCCAACCTCCGCTCCGTCTTCAGCACACTGGGTAAAACATAACTCAAATTAGCCCACGACTAAAGGACTCATACGGTCCGAAGCATATATGGAGAAACGGCAGATCATTCCGTCACTCTTCCAGTACAACACTTGGCTCCCAGTCAATCAATCATCAATCAATCACTTATCAGTCAATCATTCATCAATCAGCTCTTAAGCTGGAGATTGTGAGTCGTTAAAGTAGACTGCTCACAGACAGGTCTTCTCCTAGTGTGATATTTTGATCTACGGTGATTTAATTTATACACCGGCTATGTAGTCCAAGGTTGCACAAAACGCCGATCGCGATTGACCGGTCGATTGCGAAGGTAGTGAGGAATAGATCATGTAGCATTACAAAAATAGAAGTCACCCTATATATTTTATGCATTTTGTGGTAGATAGATCATTTTGGCTTAGCCATTTTATAAGTAGCTCGCATGCTGATAAAGTGTGTGCACAACTGATGTAGCCCTACTTTGTGCGCTTGAGGAATATCGTTTTTCCGTACGCAAGCACTTCACTCGTGAAGCGTAGGATAAACCGAACTGAATGATTCGAAATAATATGCGATATACAAAATCACCCTCGGGTAACACTTTACATAAATAACGAAAACTGAGTACATATATTTCACAAAACGATAAATTTATACAATTCCGTGATATAAATACGGCAAAATTCACCATAACCTCAAATAACTGTCAAATTAGCATCACAGTTCAAGTGAACTTTCAATCTATTGAACAACATTATAAGAGGATTTATTCTCGCGTTACAATTATCCAGATAAGGTGTTATCATGCTCATTAGGCACTGGAGCATTGACGGAAAATTCCTGTTGCTATTACTTGATTCAATACAATGAATATATCCAGTATATAATAAATTGTACATTTTAGAATTGTTGTAATTGGGACAATGCGTCTTCGACTGGTGCAATTTCAAAAGTGTACAATCTATAATAACAACATAATGATAGATTGTAGTTACTCTTGTTCAAAAATCAGGAAACAGGTGCTCACGTTCACATAATACCGAATTTAATTCACTGTTTTCAAGTGATAGTAGATGTGGAAGATTCTGGAATGATCACTTAATAATTCTGAATTCCGACGATCGGTTGAACTAAAGTTATACAGATTGCATTCCAACGTTTATGTCCTTATTTTTTGGGACAGGAACAACTAATTATCTTTGCTTATGAACATATATATATATATATATATATATATATATATATATATATATATATATATATATATATATATATATATATATATATATATATATATATGAGTAATGGTAATGTCTGATTAGAAATCTCCATCAAATTATTGTAGTTCATTCTGCGCACAAACGTCTCTTGCAATGTCTTATTGACGTGGAGAAAAGTTAGCTATGTAAAGAAACTGTTTACTATATGACCATTATACTAAAGTACCATCTACAATGATGGAGAAATATAGATATATCTAAGAGTGATTAAAAGGAAGTGCGCGCGAAACATTGCACTTCGCAACAACCATTTATGTTTAATTTTTCTGATAAACATTTTGATTGTCAAGGTAATATCTCATACTTGTTGAAAGAATACAAATTGTCAACAATACCGGGGAACATGTGACTAGATAACTACGTTTTGTGTAAATATGTCAACATGAACTGGCGAGTGTGTTGCTTTTGACCATTTAACCCTTCGAATTATCAATGACAAAAAGCAGAATAGTATAATATTTACCGTGCTATAAGTTAAGATTATACAATTATATGAAGATTGAAAAGGCTATAGAAGGTTCAATTTTTCTACAAGCTACTAAATGTTAGAGTATCTATCATTTTCGGCCATATTACAGATGTAATATAACTTGTTATGTCAGGTGTTTTTCCTGATGGTCTGTAGTAAGCTAAGGAAATTGTTCGGATTTTAGTAAAGAATAATCCTCTTGTTGAAAGTAACTACAGTCCTGTCAGAATTTAACAATCATTTGCATCATGTCTTAACATAACATTTTATAATTCTTGGCAAGCGTTTGAGTTTGTTTGGTATGGATATCAGGCCACACGGTTGCTTTTGCAAGAAGAACTGTATTAGGCTCTTTATGCAAAAAGATATGTAATTGAAATTCAGATATATTAGTATAAGTTTGTACTTTCTCACGAGATACTTTCATTTGCAAGATAAGGTCTAATCCTATATTAGATGGCTCAGGTGGTCTCGTAAAGAGTCATATGTCAAATCGAACGTAACCAATTAAAATCCAAATTGTCTTAAGTACCTGGACTAAATTTCACATGATGGTTTATCAAGGACCAATCCTCAGATCAATACTCTAATGTGTTAACATATATTTTTATACTTACAATAACACGTTGTACGTTTCCTGTAAAGACTTGTACACTACGACTGACACACTTGAAACATATTACAAGTTGCCATGCTTATTGAAACTTTCAATGTCAACAAAATGCAAGTCAACACTGAATGTTTCCAGAAATGAGAACAATGACATTTATAATGAGGTTTGTACTTAATATAAACTAGATAGTAATATTTAAACTGATAGATATTAACGTTAACTACTATTTGCTTCTTGATGCGTGTGTAAACGGTCATTGTAAGCCAGCTATATGTCTTGAAACGTATTGACGACATAGCAAACAAACCATCCTAGCATATTTCTATCCCAATCGATGTTAACGTCTGTCCCTTAGTCAGGCATATCTGCAGTGACATAAAGAAACAAAACCAGCACGTTCAGGAAAATGTAACAAATAACTTGTATCCCTTCAATGGAAAACAGTCTTTACGAGGAAATTGCAGTATAGTGAAATAAATTCCAGTTGATTATAAATGTTCAAGTCCAAATTATAGAATATTCCTCTGGAATTATATTGTATTTTCATCTAAAATATATATCGACAGCTCATGGATGCCACTTACAGAGAATCTACGCCAAACTGTTATTTTTAATTGCCAGCTGTACATCTATTCCCTTTTTGACTCTCCATTTACTTCCTAATTTGTGGGACGATAGTTTTCTACAAAACCATGTCTTTCTTTTGTGTTTTCATCGATCATATTCTCCGGATGGAGCTAGTTTGCGATATTGAAGATAACAAAACAATAAAATTTAAACAATGACTATCAGCAGGCATTTAATTCGTATTATATCTGTACTTATTAAGTTGCTTATAACTAAATGATTTGTCACGAATCCCTAATTTTAAAACAATTTCGTCAATACAATATAATGGAGACATTGAACTTTATATCAGGTATAACGCAATAAACATATTTAGAGATACATCATTTTGGGTTCAGTTTATTGTGCTCGTCAGCATTAAGAAAAAGCGACAATTAGTATTTCAAGTAATACCACGTTTGCTGGCATATATATTAACAATAAAAAAGAACCGACCTAAATTAGTATGAATATATGCATTGCTTCCTCTTTATAAAGTTGTGTATTTCAAAACGCATTATAGAAGTTATGCGTAAAGGGATCCTGCAAGACATTATATTTATAATAGAATCTCAGATAACATTTAATGTATTATATTGTCTAGACGTTATACACCAATGAATGTAGTCAGGAAATGAACATATGTGAAAAGTAATTATCAATTAAATAATAGGATCTAACCAGTTCAATGAGATTGATAACTATCCGTGTCAAAGAGAGATTGCTGGTGAATGATGGCCCTGTTAGAATTTATCCTACATAAACAGGGTCGCTAATTAAACTGCTCTATGCGAGGGTTCTGCTGCACTATCATAGGGAAATGTCTAATTATAAATCTTAATAATGAAGACATGTGAGGAGTTAATACATCTGTGACAATCCCCATCTTAGAGACGATTGGATACACATACAATACTAGTACCCATAATGAACCAAAGGAGATTGCGGCATTCAATTTTAATAATTTCATTTTTACAAAATATATTGATTTTGTATTGGGTATCATCATGCGATGTCTTACATGCTACATGTAAACTGCATTATCTTACCTATGCACGAAGTATCTCGGTAACATCGAACTAGAGGTTTTCGTATGGACTGAAGTTCGTTTCTATTATCACCATTTTCTTTCAAATGACATAACATTTCACATTTTCTCACGTCGTTTGAAACATGATTGTTTAAACCCTTGCGGCAAAGAATTCATTTGTTTTCAACGAGGTAGAATAAAGTTATGTTCTATAATGATGTGTAAATTATCCTTTTATGATTTGTAAACTATCCCCTATGTACAGCGCGACTGGAACATTAAATTATGGACGCGATTATGATCAGCAATAGCGAAATTGACTATTCAGTTAATGGTCGACCCATCGTAGTCTGCCTAAAATTCTGTTCAAATTTTTTATCTCTGCAAAACTTTTGGTCTAGATGCTTATTCCGTCCAACCTCCGCTCCACCTTCAGCACACTGGGTAAAACATAACTCAAATTAGCCCACGACTAAAGGATTCATACGGTCCGAAGCATATATGGAGAAACGGCAGATTATTCCGTCACTCTTCCAGTACAAAACTTGGCTTCCAGTCAATCAATCATCAATCAATCACTTGTCAGTCAATCATTCATCAATCAGCTCTTAAGCTGGAGATTGTGAGTCGTTAAAGTAGACTGCTCACAGACAGGTCTTCTCCTAGTGTGATATTTTGATCTACGGTGATTTAATTTATACACCGGCTATGTAGTCCAAGGTTGTACAAAACGCCGATCGCGATTGACCGGTCGATTGCGAAGGTAGTGAGGAGTAGATCATGTAGCATTACAAAAATAGACGTCACCCTATATATTTTATGCATTTTGTGGTAGATAGATCATTTTGTCTTGGCCATTTTATAAGTAGCTTGCATGCTGATAAAGTGTGTACACAACTGATGTAGCCCTACTTTGTGCGCTTGAGGAATATCGTTTTTCCGTACGCAAGCACTTCACTCGTGAAGCGTAGGATAAACCGAACTGAATGATTCGAAATAATATGCGATATACAAAATCACCCTCGGGTAACACTTTACATAAATAACGAAACCTGAGTACATATATTTCACAAAACGATAAATTTATACAATTCTGTGATATAAATACGGCAAAATTCACCATAACCTCAAATAACAGTCAAATTAGCATCACAGTTCAAGTGAACTTTCAATCTATTGAACAACATTATGAGAGGACTTATTCTCGCGTTACAATTATGCAGATAAGGTGTTATCATGCTCATTAGGCACTGGAACATTGACGGAAAGTTCCTGTTGCTATTACTTGATTCAATACAATGAACATCCAGTATATAATAAATTGTACATTTTAGAATTGTTGTAATTGGGAAAATGCGTCTTCGACTGGTGCAATTTCAAAAGTGTACAATCTATAATAACAACATAATGATAGATTGTAGTTACTCTTGTTCAAAAATCAGGAAACAGGTACTCACGTTCACATAATGCCGAATTTAATTCACTGTTTTCAAGTGATAGTAGATGTGGAAGATTCTGGAATGATCACTTAATAATTCTGAATTCCGAAGATCGGTTGAACTAAAGTTATACAGATTGCATTCCAACGTTTATGTCCTTATTTTTTGGGACAGGAACAACTAATTATCTTTGCTTATGAACATACATACACACATACATACATACATACATACATACATACATACATACATACATACATACATACATACATACATACATACATACATACATACATACATACATACATACATACATAATACATACATACATACATACATACATACATACATACATACATACATACATACATACATACATACATACATACATACATACATACATACATACATACATATATATATATATATATATATATATATATATATATATATATATATATATATATATATATATATATATATATATGAGTAATGGTAATGTCTGATTAGAAATCTCCATCAAATTATTGGAGTTCATTCTGCGCACAAACGTCTCTTGCAATGTCTTATTCCCGTGGAGAAAAGTTAGCTATGTAAAGAAACTGTTTATCATATGACCATTATACCAAAGTACCATCTACAATGATGGAGAAATATAGATATATCTAAGAGTGATTAAAAGGAAGTGCGCGCGAAACATTGCACTTCGCAACAACCATTTATGTTTAATTTTTCTGATAAACATTTTGATTGTCAAGGTAATATCTCATACTTGTTGAAAGAATACAAATTGTCAACAATACCGGGGAACATGTGACTAGATAACTACGTTTTATGTAAATATGTCAACATGAACTGGCGAGTGTGTTGCTTTTGACCATTTAACCCTTCGAATTATCAATGACATAAAGCAGAATAGTATAATATTTACCGTGCTATAAGTTAAGATTATACAATTATATGAAGATTGAAAAGGCTATAGAAGGTTCAAGTTTTCTACAAGCTACTAAAAGTTAGAGTATCTATCATTTTCGGCCATATTACAGATGTAATATAACTTGTTATGTCAGGTGTTTTTCCTGATGGTCTGTAGTAAGCTAAGGAAATTGTTCGGATTTTAGTAAAGAATAATCCTCTTGTTGAAAGTAACTACAGTCCTGTCAGAATTTAACCATCATTTGCATCATGTCTTAACATAACATTTTATAATTCTTGGCAAGCGTTTGAGTTTGTTTGGTATGGATATCAGGCCACACGGTTGCTTTTGCAAGAAGAACTGTATAAGGCTCTTTATGCAAAAAGATATGTAATTGAAATTCAGATATATTAGTACAAGTTTGTACTTTCTCACGAGATACTTTCATTTGCAAGATAAGGTCTAATCCTATATTAGATGGCTCAGGTGGTCTCGTAAAGAGTTATATGTCAAATCGAACGTAACCAATTAAAATCCAAATTGTCTTAAGTACCTGGACTAAATTTCACAAGATGGTTTATCAAGGACCAATCCTCAGATCAATACTCTAATGTGTTAACATATATTTTTATACTTACAATAACACGTTGTCCGTTTCCTGTAAAGACTTGAACACTACGACTGACACACTTGAAACATTTTACAAGTTGCCATGCTTATTGAAACTTTCAATGTCAACAAAATGCAAGTCAACACTGAATGTTTCCAGAAATGAGAACAATGACATTTATAATGAGGTTTGTACTTAATATAAACTAGATAGTAATATTTAAACTGATAGATATTAACGTTAACTACTATTTGCTTCTTGATGCGTGTGTAAACGGTCATTGTAAGCCAGCTATATGTCTTGAAACGTATTGACGACATAGCAAACAAACAATTCTAGCATATTCCTATCCCAATCGATGTCAACGTCTGTCCCTTAGTCAGGCATATCTGCAGTGACATAAAGAAACAAAACCAGCACGTTCAGGAAAATGTAACAAATAACTTGTATCCCTTCAATGGAAAACAGTCTTTACGAGGAAATTGCAGTATAGTGAAATAAATTCCAGTTGATTATAAATGTTCAAGTCCAAATTATAGAATATTCCTCTGGAATTATATTGTATTTTCATCTAAAATATATATCGACAGCTCATGGATGCCACTTACAGAGAATCTACGCCAAACTGTTATTTTTAATTGCCAGCTGTACATCCACTCCCTTTTTGACTCTCCATTTACTGACTAATTTGTGGGACGATAGTTTTCTACAAAACCATGTCTTTCTTTTGTGTTTTCATCGATCATATTCTCCACTTATAACACCACTATTGAATGTGATGATGCAAAAAACAATATAATACAAAATGTCTTTGACCGACTCGTCAATAATTCTAAGTAGTGTTTTGGTCCAAATGTCAATGTGCACCTTGTGTAATCCGATGGATAATATAAAAACTACCATTCCTCTCAACCTACCATTGAATACAACTAGAAATGACATATATTATAAACTGAATTAAGAATATGCCGCAGTCTTTTTTATGTACAAAATGCCACCTGACCTATGTTGCAACATAATGCTCTGAATATCAGTCATTTTAAATGGAACCTCCATTAATATTTCTACACAGATTAGCTTCCCTTGGATCCTACGTACGTAACAAAGTCAGTTCTTTAACACAAATGCAAGCAAACGTTGCAAAAGATAACAAAGATCGAATAAGTTAAAGCTCTAGCCTCTTACAGGAAAAGGGTTAAACATACAATCTAAACTCACACAAAAAAGGACTCGAAAGCATGCATAAACGTGATATAATTTTGAGTATTATTATTAAACAACCAATTATACTAAACCCTTTTTTAAGGCCAGCACTGAAAGTACACAGATTTAGGGCTATGGCTAAAGAATCTATTTTCTGTTTCTTAAAAAAAGGTTGACAATTTTTAGTGATGTCATGTCTGAAAAGACATTAAGTACAATTAAGTTATTCAAATATATTCGAAAGAGAAAGAAAGAACAGCATATTGCAGAATCTCTGTTTCATATGCAGCTGACACTCGATGGACTGAGCTGACTGAAAATTTCAGGGACCACTCAAATTTTAATTTATTTACATTATTAATTTTGTCTTGAACGATAACAACTTTAAATTTAATATCTGCAAATAATACCCACCCAGACACCCCGTGTCGTTAAGAGTCTTGTTTTACTTTACCTATATTGTGCACGATCATGCTCCCCGCTGTCATCCTTCCGCTATTTCTAAATAACGCAAAATCTGCATATCGGCATACGTGAAGCCTTTTCTTTTATCTTTCTTATGATGATCCTAACCTATTTCTAAATTATCTTTTATGTTTTGCTTGTCTTTTTATGTTATGTGTTATATGTTTTATCCAATCGCATTGTGCTTAATGAAGTGTTTCCTTGTCTTGCAAAAAAATATTTGTTGTTATGTTATTGTTATTGACGTTTTATGTCATAACGACGAAGAGCTCGTTATATGTTTATGTTAAATTGTTGATATAAATCAGGAAACAAAAATACATCTTATCTTGTATTCTCGGACCCTATCTAATTTTATTTACTTTAAACAATAATTTCATTGATCCTATATATATATATATATATATATATATATATATATATATGTATATATATATATATATATATATATATATATATATATATATATATATATATATATATATATATAGAGAGAGAGAGAGAGAGAGAGAGAGAGAGAGAGAGAGAGAGAGAGAAAGAAAGAAAGAACGGAAAAGACAAAAGGAGAGATAGGGAGTACAACTGTCATTTTGTAGTCCATGTCTTAGAACAAGAAGGGAGAGTGAGAAGGTAAAAAAGACAGAATACATATTTCTGAAATGATTGAACACGAAACACAAGAGAAATATTGCTAATATATTATATTGTATTACATAATTTGATATTGAGATACACCAGTGGGAGAAACATTATCCCGCCATAGTGGCGATAAGACTTTTGTTACAATAGTGGTAAACCTTTTCAAAACTGTTTTTCTAATATTTAAGCTTTATCCACATTTTCATTATTCTACTCCTTCTCTTTCTACCTCCCTTTCCAACCATACATAACAAGATGTGAACACCCTAAAATGTGTCAGACGCAGACCATCTAGTGCTTACATATATGGCCATTATTAAAATGGTTAGTTATGCTACACTGCAATAGCGTGCCCTCGTTTAAGAGCACCCCAGTAGAGGCATGCAATCCTATTGTCTAATCAGAATACTTGTAATACGATATTACATAGAGTACCCAAAAATTGAATAAAACATAGTTTTAAGGGGGGGGTTTCGCGTCATTATAACCTTATAATGTGGGAAAAGGATGGGTAAATCGATCGCTTATTAGAGTTGATCGCAAACAAAAGTGACAATCTAAAATTGAATTAAGCATCTGAATTCAAAGTAGACAGCAGCTTGTCTAAGCTTTATAAAAAGTCGCATAAAATGTATTAATAAGTAAAAAAGACCTAAAATCCATACAAGTCAAGCACTATAAAATGGTTTTGTATAACACCGTTAAAATGATATTACTCAGACACAATCGCCTTGTAACATTCCAAAATTACCTCATCAGGGCAGTATCAATCCGCGCTGGAATCGTCTTATCAAAATTTTAAATCTCTTCCGATCCGCACTCATAAACTCACAATTTGGACAAAATACAATGACTGGAGCATAATATATTCAAGATATATGAAAACATTTATCCTGTTCAGTGGACCATGTATGTTAAGTCGTGGTTTCGTTGCCCATGAAAAGAAAATAAGTTCCCTTTACTTGCGAAATATTTCCGTGTATCTGCCCTGAAAAAGTATTTATTCCCAGTTTCAAAGTAGTCAAATACTTAGCAATTGATCTAAATATCAATGTACATAAGTCCATTATTCTAGAATTAAGAGACGTGAAGTCAGAAGTGAGTAGTCCACTTCAAAAATGACAAAAAATCCAATATTACAACAAATTTTGCAAACTGCATCTCATCTCCATTAGCAAAATTATTACAACATCAGTTCTTGCAAATGTAACTCTGCATAAGGTGTAACCAAACGGGTTAAATTGCCACATGGATTAAACCATTTGGGCATTCCAGAGACATATACATGTTTGAAGATAATATTCATTATAAACCACAGTTACATACATGTGAAAACAGCTTATATATGTGTACTATGAAACCAAAAACTTCCAAAACTGGTGAAGCGTCATTTATGCAGGTGGACGTTAGAGCTCAACATTTGCAATGGCAAAGAAAGGTCACGCTTTTCTTTTTCACTCCGAATCGATGCTAAATATAAAAGTTTAAAAATACATAAATATATATGAACTGCGGAGTGCTCTTCCTACGGAATTAATAAATATATGGGGCTGAAGTAGGGAGAAATGCGTATGGAGGCACAACATGGGAACCATTTGACGAAACAACAAATACTCTTCCAATGCTAAAATTGGTTTATCACATTGTATGCATGATAGCAGCTAACAAATAATAATACCATATTTCGACAACCATGTAAACGTGCATTTTAGTTTTGCTATAAAATATGCAAAATCTAAATTCAGCTCCTGGTTAGAATATGTCAGCGGCATGTAATACTCTAAGATACGATGGCATGTATCAATTCAGAATTAAATCCGGTTGTTGTTACTGATGTCAATTCTTGCCTAACAAAACCGATCTCTCGCCATTTATAAAAATTTTCCCAATATGAAAAGAATACACGCACATCCGCAAAACAATAGGTCAAATAACGAAATTCCTTAATAGTAATGTGTGTTTATTCGAGACGGTGTTGGTTCGCTTATATGAGGTGGTGAGTTTTTGTCCGATTATATGTGCATCGGTTCTTGTGAAAATGCTATATTTCAGCCACTCATTGAAATAAAGTATGCATTTACTCATACAAGCGGAAAGATAGGAACAACAGAGTAAGGATCAACAACTATTATGTATCATCCAATTAACGTGTTTGAATCACCTGTTGCTGGTATAATAGTAGGGTTTTTTTCTTCAAAAGTAACTTTGAATCAAGGAACTCCTGTAGGATTTTACTGTGATAGGCACATAGACGGACGCGATTTGCCAAAACTAATGTTTCGAGGTTTCCCTCAAAATAGACTATCGGCTTTCCAGCCCTGTAAACCAGCCAACGCATGAAGCTACATGTGGGTTCCTTATGTGCTAGGTATCTACACTTTGAATATATCTTTTGTAGGCCGAATCTGAGCTTTGGATTAATTTGGGATTATCACTGACACAGAAGCTGCATAGTATATTTTGGTCAAAGATGAAAATGGCGATGACATTGTCTTATAAGTAGAAATCGCACGCACTCTTAATGTGTTGCATCATATTTTACCTTGCGGATTCTCACGATTTGATTTTTATGAGAGACTGCATATCAATATGCTAGAGTCCTTGCTACAAAAAGAATTATCTTCTTGCTGTTATTTCTCAATTAAGTATTTTTACTCAGCATTCGTGTTCCTGGAACCTTTATGCGTTTAGGTCCCCATTGTCAAATTTCAGTATCTCACACAAGGGAAAGTTACTTATTTTGTTTGACCAACAGACCCTAAGATTTTTCCAACATAGGTTATGTTCCTGTCAAAACTGTATACCTTTACTAAAGACAAACATGCATGATGAACACTATATTGTGAACCGTCCTGGACTTGGCTTTGTTCACATATGGTCTTTATGATAAACTTATTTCAAATTACCTATTTATAAAATATCCGTTTCATTTCAGTTGGGAAAAACAGTAGACTATGTACTACAGCCAAGCTAAATATATAACAGACGCTAGTTAATGCAATCTATTCAATACACTTTTAATATTATATAATACTAAAACGTTCTTATTAACACGAAGTCCGCTACCTCTTTATTCAAATAGCAGCTGCATCGTTGGTTCTTCACATGAGTTTCCCGGACTTCTTCATCCACAAGATGTAATGGTCGCTACCGATAATAAACAACGTCGCAAGGAAAATTACTTACAAAGTTCCTCATATAAACATGTTAGCCGAACCCGAGAATAAAACATAGGCGAAGAGAGGTGAAATGACAATGAAATTATTGATGAAAAATTGGATTCTTCCCAGAAAACAAAAACAAAAGTGTGAACGCCATTTAAAGCCTTTTGATTTTGCACGGGAACAACATTTTACTTAAATAAAAAATCAATTCGTTGGAATGCGGTGTTGACGCTGATGACAACAAAAAATGAACGAATCAATTGTAAAAAGCTTAGTTTAATTGATACCTGTTTGTACAAAAGTGCACATTGAGACCCGAACCATCATTTTGTGTTCACTACATTGTTTGTGTCTATATTGTTATGCGTATTGTATTTGCGAAACTCCAGGAACATGATTTTATTTTTGTAATTTGTATTCATGGTTGTAAACTGTAAAGAACATTTTCTTTTGTTTTAAACTTTACGTGATCTGGCTCTGTTATCACTGCACATTTCGTAGATCTCTGAATAAATATGTACGTATGTGTTGCAAATTGGTAATAACAATCTTAATAATATGACTGTTAAAGGCTCCTATGGCGAAGTTTCTCAGTGCCTGTTGGATATGGATGTTTCGAGAAGTATTCTCTAGTTTACTGTTGGTTGCGTGAGATCATTTGTGTCAATATTGACTGTTATTGCAGGCCGTCTATTGCTAACCACAGTTACGATATACGTTGTATATAAGGAGAAAATTATGCATTCAGTTTCATTCAAATTTCTGGAGTCACTCACGATTTTTGTGTTCATGGTGTAGGTGTACAGACGTATTTTATGTTGTATTTACATATTTTGAGTCGAAAAAAAAATTATTTCGATGTTCAGTGTTGATAGAAAGTACTCAATAATTGGATAATGCATCTATTAAGAAATCGTTATAAATTATTCAAATGAATTATATACAAGAGAATGTTGACGCTGTAAACGTAATTGGAGGACTATCACATATCCGGTTTTCAAAATTATAAGGACCGTTTCACTGTAGAACTTTCATAGGCTTTTATAAGGACTTTAACAAGGACTCGTTTGGTTTACTTAATAATCCGTAACTTCCTCTAATAATTGTCATATATCACTTTCACAATTAAATTGTTTGCTTGGTTTTTCAAACCAATTTGATTTTTGCTTCTTTTCTGCTTCTTAAAACTGTGAACATATAGATATAACAATATAAATATATAACATTTCACAAACAGTTTTAAAACTGTACCCGATAATAAAACAGCACATATCATTTTGGGTACATATGACCATAACACACATAAACACACAGATTATATGTTTAGGATGACGAACGTTTTAATTCACATCTCTCGTTATAGATAGTTACCAATACAAGCCGTGCAACCAGAACATACATTAGTGTTAATCTTTTCCCTTTGGACCTAGGCACATGACCTGCCCATATATCTGAGAAGGTAGAGTATACCCACATTAGATAAACCACTAGATAAGTGCGCTCGCAAATATTTAAGTCACTTCACGTGACACTCTCATCATTCGTTTTCCTGCGTGCTTCAGACTAGAGATAAAATCATAAAACGCAAGCAGCAAATTTTTATATTCCTTCTACTGCTGATATCTTCTTAAGGTAAGATCTTTTCCAATATGTTATATTTTAAAAACTCAAGCAAATCTCAAACATACGTTTCTTACCTTTTCCGATATATTTTACCAAATTAATACAGTAAGGCAGGGTTACATGAAATAAGTGAGGAGATCAGACAATTGTAATAAACTTTGCTTGTAGAGTTGGAAAAATGACTTAAAAGCAGTGTTTGTCCCTAGTCCCCTAACACCCTTGAACACAACGGCAGCATTGTGTCAGGTCGACTTTGCCATATAATCATCATGTAAACCTGTAGCAAAGGATAATGAATTGATGGCTATTCTTGAATTCCATAGAGTAAAGCAAGTATGTGAGGTAATTGTTGCTAATTGAGGTAATTGGTTCTTGATAGTACTCTTAATATCAAGGTATAGTTTCAGAGCATTCCCGCCACTTTTAGCTTGATTAAGTCATTTATGTACAGTCATTTTTAAGAACTTGTCAAGAACGTGTCAATATGTCAACATGTGTAATTGCTGGTGATAGAGATACTGAATATAATGACATATACATTCTAAAAAATGTCTCACCCATGTCCTTTCCAATAGCAGCATTCAGTACAACCTTCGGATTATTTGAATTTTAAGACCGTCGTCGTAAAATGAATTTCAAATTCTTTCTTTTATTGAATTTCAGGTTTCACACACCATATATAGACCATACGAACACATTAAAATTATTTAATTATTTCATTTTTTCATCTGTGCGTTATAGTTTTCTGGTTAATACTCCTTACCAAGCTCTTGTTTCCAAATAGCCTAGACGTTTGCGTTGAAGGTATTTTGAACACATGTCGTAGAAAGAATTTTTTTAGATTCATAATGAGTTAGTTCACGTGGGAAGTAAACTCATCGAGAAGTTTGGAAAACACATGAGCGAAGGTAAATACTTTAATCAAGATCGCAGCGCATTTTGTCAATATATCTCATCCTAAGATCAAATCCTAAACTAATTGTGAATATTTCTAATCTTAAGGTCAAAGGGTCATTACAAGAATCAGATAGAACGCGTTAAGTGACGCATGATGCACCTGGGATGCTAGCATCTAAAATTTTGAAATACAAAGGATATATTTAAAAGGTATACCTTCAAAAATGTCTTTAAAAAATATTTACAGTTCATGTGTATTTATTAGGGAATTCACTTGTTGATAGCTCATTATTACATGAAGAGCCACATGGGGACTATTTAGTGATTTGCGCAAGACAAAGTAGATGTCATGTAAAGTTGAAATGAAATTGGTCCAAATAACCCCACATATAAAGGTACTTCCTATTTAAAAAGAACAGTGCAATATGACTGACAGTTTGCAACTGATATTAATTATCATGCCATTAAAGAATGATCTCCAATCTATCCAGCGTGAGTGTATTATCGATGAAGCAACAGCACTACATTACGATGCAAGCTGTATTAAGGAATATGGCTCTTTGAGCATTTGAAAGATGTTTCTAGAATGTGGCAGCAATGAAAAACGAAAGTTCATTATTAGGTGTCCTTTGAGTATGTGTCAATTACAAGAACAGAGAGAACAAGGTACATCAAAGCACATCACCAGTAATACGAAAATGGAGAATATATAAAAAGTGGAAAGGTGACTACAGTATACCAGTTATCCAGCATTTTAATATTTTAAGTCTCCGAAAGACCAGGAAATAGATATTACTTACAAAAATAAATCTTATTCGTACTACATATCATAAGGCTGCTAAGGATATACGAAATGAAATAACAAAAGCTGTTGTAGGGTAAACCTCAATAGACCCAAGAATACATTACTTAATATGCTTACTGTGACTAATGGAAACCATTGATTTTATGTAAGAGATACTGAACATTAACCGCCCTATGCCTTCATATATATTTTGTGAAACTCATACGAATATTTTGTGAATGAGCTTTGGATATGCGCTATATATGAGCAAGTAGGAAACAATAATGCTAATGATTTAATTTGTGCATAAATACTTTACAAATACCTTTGGTATAATAGCTTTCATGTATTCATTGCACAGTTGTACCTATAACCTGCTATTGACACATCTAATACTGATATGAGGCAAATAATCTCGATACGATACACACATGGTTAAAGTTTCTTCAAATTATCTGTTGGGGCTCAAGTGAAGCAACACAGACAAGGCACAATATTAGATAGTATTGGAGTGACCCTGATCTTTAAACAGAACTGACACCGTGAAACAAACCAAATTTTCGCAAGGGCTATTGATGTAAATATAGAATCTTAGAAGACTTAAAATTAGTATATATAGTCTGCAAACATCACTCTCATTTTGCTAGTTGTGTAATGCAGGTGACACATATCAATTTTGTTAGACTGTATTATAATCAGTCGTCAAAAATTCTAACCTTTTCTGCACCACAAAGGCTTACAAAAAAAATTATTATTGTTTTTCCTTGCCATTATGATATTGTCGTAGATCAGTTTTGTAAACGATTTTTGTTTTATATTACAGCAGGAATACAGACATAAATGGCAACACCGCGATATTGGAGTGCAAGAATATTGCAGAAAAAACGTGCCCGAGGGCCCGAATCTTCGGTTCTAAACAGTGATTGTACCGATGACAATAAAGAAGAAACCAGTTTCAGTGCAACAAATAAAAAAGGAGAAACTGGGGAAAATGGGGAATCAAAAAACAACGTTTACTTGTTTCAAGAAATTGCAATGAGAAGTGGGAATAACGATAAGGTCCCGCACTACTTAGGCATAGTCTGTCTTTCTGATGGAAGTGTTGTTGTTGCAGACTATAACAATAGCAAATGTTGTTCTTATGATTCGTCTTACAATCTCATGTCAGATTGCACTATGTCTTCAAGACCATGGGGTATGTGTACTGTTGATACAGATGAAGTCGCAGTTGCTCTTCCTGATGAGCATAAGATCCAATTACTGACGATCGGTGATAAAATACAAATATCAGGACAAATAACCACAAGACGTATGTTCCTTTCAGTAGCCTCTCTCAACAAGATGGAGCTAGTATATGCTGGTACCACTGATAACGCTAGAACCTATTACTGGGGAGTTATCGGCCGAGATGGCTTGGAGAAATCATGTTTCCATATTCCATGTGAAAAAATAAATTTTTGTACCGTGCATATTGATCTAAACTCATCTAAGACACGTGTCTTGATTTCATGTTATAACGCTGGAACTGTGTATTGTTTCGGAATAGACGGGATACCGTATTTTGAATACAAGGTTAAGGAAGGTAAGATGAAAGGTTATCCTCTAGGCATACAGCTAGACAGAGAAAATAACATGCATGTGGTGGTTAAGAATCTGCACAGTATTCACCGTCTGTCACCTGATTGTCAGCTGCTGCAAATCATCAAAGATACGATTCCACGATTTCCTAGGTTAATCTGTTTCAAACCCTCAGGTGATACATTTCTTCTTACTTCTGGCTGTACTAAAAATGCAAACATTTGTTACTCATATAAAATGAAGTAGCATTATTGGTAAATTCACTCACTAATTATATACACTTCCAACGAAAAGATGACAGATAAATATTGAGCGTTTGCTACCAATATACCACGAAGTAAAACTGTTTTACATTGACGATCGATTTTGGCATTGCCATATTGAACAGAAAGGAACATTTGCTTACACGTCATTGCCTTAGTCAATCACATTTTCAAGTGTGCAAATAGATAGCTTCATACCTCCATTGTAAATGGCATGTACATTCGACTGCTTGTATTTTTCTTTTGATTTTATCTCTTCCAAAAGCCTTTTGTTACTTACCATGATTAATATATGTTTGCAATATGATGTACCTGGTTTATATATGCTCACTTACTCATTTTAATTGAAATATAACTTACTTTTTTAACCTTTGTGCTAATTGTGACCCAAATCTGTTAAATCCTAATTATTGAACTTTCAGCACCTTAACTGTAATCAAGAAACATCCAGACGAAAATTATCAGTTGTTATTGACATTGTACAATGGTGATCAGATACCAACATTGGTCAAGATGAGATTAGGTAGAGTCGTATCTTCACAATGAAGTTCACTACACATGATTTCTAATTGAATCACCTTTCATTGTGACATTACAGCGCCCGACGTTCAGTCAAGATTGTATTGTTCAACATCATTATGATGATCTTGTCCACACATGTATAACTTGAGATTGAGTGTAAATAATACTCTTCCAAAAATATTGATGTATGAAGATCTAACTGATGTGAATAGTTTCGATTGAAAGACATGCAAAATCAAATTAAAAAACATGGCGCTCATTACGGGAAAAATTGGTTTTGAATGCCTGCATAATTTGCATCACAATTAATATACGTCCGTACATTTATTAATCGCATCAATTCCATACATATATGCGACTGTCAGAAGCAACTTTCCAATCTACAATAGTCAATAATTCAGTTATTTTCCATTAAAAATAGATCCCTTTGATTCTGGGTTGGTGACTTTGGAACTTTAGATAAAATGATTTATATATGCTTTTTAACTTGTCTTTGTATAATGAAAGCTTCGCTATTGTCTTCTTATTCATTATTTGACTGTATATATGTTACTAGTGGAACGAAAGAAAGTAAGAGTTCGAAATAGAATGAGTCACTAACGTTCGTAACAACTTCTTGATTCACTTGCCAATTTTAAAAATACATAGCATCATATTCCTGTCCGTTACCAAAATGACTTTTTGCTAATATCTGCTTCTCTGACCATGACAAGGTTATATAGTTAGTGTTACTGCACGTTCTAAGTCAAATCATCATATGATATACTTGCTTGATTGCTTACTCGGGGCATTAAAAGATGACGAAAAATATTATCTATCGGTCTCTTATCTTTGCGTTGATTTTTTTTTTTGGTGTTTTGACATTATAAATGTGCTGAAATGCCAATTTATATACTACTTTTCAGTAGACTCTAAGCAATGTTCGTTACTTTTCCGTGTTCGAATTTAGGTGCATATAAGTTATATATGGTTCGAATTTACGCCGTCCGGGAGACAACTGAAGAAATGTTACGAATTGTTTACTAAGAACTGTTTATGGTACCAATGCAATATACATAGCTAAAAAGAAGCAAAATGATGGGACGAACAAACTTTGAAAACGTGGGGGCGCCTGATAGATCCTAATTTAGATCCTACCACTCTCTTTCAGGCACACAAGATAGTAATCCGCAAAAATACTGTTCCCGTGACTGCCGTAGGGATCGCGTTCGTTAATATAGGTGGACGAACATTCATTATCTGTCTCGGTATGTCGAACTCCTTAATATGCGTTGCCAACAGCGTATTCGTCGTGGTGACATTCGTGATAGCTATTATCATATGTAGTGTACCTTATTAGTGGTTTGCTATACTTGGACAGCATTTATCTCGAATGATAGACATATATTGTATCTACGAACAAGTTATGTTCTATGTTGGCAATGTCGTCTCATAGTAAAACGCTTCATATCATACTTCGTTCGCGGTATTTTAGTTCTAAATTTAAATTGATTCTTTGAACAGAAGCTAAATCATTGTTGCATGTGAAAGAACATATCATGGCAACCATAACTTGAAATCAATTGCACCTCCACTTAAAATCTGCTGAAAATACTACAATCTTTACGAATAGAATCATGTGTATGTATGTTTTTTTCTAACAGATGATACAATTTAGTACTTTAATTCCGAACCATTCAAAAGTTATACTGTTATAATTCAAATAACGCACATTATTACACTCGGCTTAAGAGGTCCACAAGGGAGAATTGTCGTTGACTAAATCAGTTAACAACTTTCAATAAAGCAGCAGCAGTAGTAGTAGTAGTAGCAGTAGTAGTAAATATTTCTAGCACCCAACCACAAAGAACGTAAAGTAACAAGTTAATTCTTAAATCATAAAGGACAATTTTGCACTAATATCGATTACGTAACTAAAGCTGCTGTTGAGGAAAATGTTTTAACTATAAAAGCAAGGTCGTCATATTAGTCTAGTTGATGTGGATGACTTCCATCTTTAATATTGAAACAAAGATAAAGTAAAATGACAGTAACTGATAAGAATGAACCTCGAATGCTATCAATACTTAAATGAAATGCTCAGAAAAGTAAAAACAATATCCGAATCTATTGATACAATGATTTTTGCTAACTCTTTAAGTCTAGAAAGATACATGTAGAGTATGAAATGAGGTTTACATTTCATGATTTCCATGAGAAGAGCAACATTTTGGATAACTTACAATTTTGAATCCATCAACACCACTTCCTGACTGCCGAGATTGCCATATCTTAACTCTAGGACTTGAGAGCTTCGCCTTGTGCTGCACGATACAAGTTTGAGGAACGCATGTGTCAGAGTGAAATTAATTGAAATTGATAAGGATTCTTGAAAAGTAGGAAAAACATTTCAAAATCTTTTGCAAACAATGAGCTAACATAAATGCTTTGAAAGACAGTTACACATATTTTTATGTCTTCGATTTACACATAAGGTCAAAATTTGATGCAAGGATCTTACAGAATGTGTTATATTTGATTATGTGACACATCATTCAAATAGTACGCTTACATATTAAATTTTAAAACAATTTTATTTTGAAAAGTGTCGAATTTATCATGAAATTCACTTGCTTACAACTCAATATTTAAATTTGCAGAACACATGTGCCCATATAGTATGCAAGACAAAGTAGATGACATATACAAAGTTAATTTGAACATTTTCTAGAACACCACACAGTGAAAATATTTTGTATTAAAAGGAGTATGGCAAATTCATTGACAGTTTGCAACTGACAGTTAGTATCATGCTATTAAAGATTGATCTCCAATCTGTCCAGAATGGACGTATAAACGCATAGCCAAACAACAGCTTATCGTGTCAAAATACAATACAATGGATGCGTTATTTAGGACTATGGCTATTTTAAACTTTTGAAAGACATTTATAGAACTTGGCAGAAATGAAGAACATAGAGCATTTTAAAATGAATACGTTTAACAAATGACGACTTTCGACTATTCGTCATTTACAAAAATCTTAGGGAACAAAGTACAAAATAGGAAATAATAAAATGGTAAACATGAAACGTGGTAATATGAATACATTGCACAAAGTGATCAGCATTTTAATGAGAAACTAGAACATTGATAGCACTTAATAAAACTGATTCATATAATAAAGACAATAAACATATCATAAATAAAATACTACAAGCCACTACATGATACACCCAAAGAGACCCATCAATACAGTATTTCATGCGTTGACTTTGACAAATCGGAACCATTTGTTTAATGAAAGAGATTAAAATATGTAACTACCATTGCGTCTGCATAAACGTATGAAAACTCATACGAATATTCGAACAAAGAGGCAGCTTTAATGTTTTCTTCATTAGCGCATAAATCCTTGAAAAAATCCGCAATATATCCTACATAATCAGAATAATGATGATATATGTAGTATTCGTTTTATACCATATATGTGACAACATATAACTTATTTATAGCGTTTGATTTGCTGACGAACTATAACCTGTGGTTGTTGTATCTAACTGAATGAATAACAAACATTAATGACAAGATACACATTTAGGATACAATTGCATCAAAGGAACAAACACGGAACACTGTTGCATAATATGCAACCAGAGATTGACCTTGATCTTCAGAAATGGCTATATCTGTGAAAAAGCCAACTTGTCTTAAGGACTGTTGATGTAAACAGAATCGGATAATTGTAACCGGATATAGTACAAAAGTTTATTCTGATACAATGATTCCACAGAGAGACGGAAATGATTGAGCTTGTTATGGAAAAAGAGATTTGTACACCATGAACCTGATTATATACTGAAATTTATAGAAATAAGCAGAATGCAAACATTTTTAAAAAATACGTTTTGATGTAAGGCTAGTGGCAGCATACTTGAAGTCAAAAAAGGAAATTTGAAATTTGCACTAAATACACCCATCTGAAATGAATAAGCATCTGGCTTGTTTTATACTCGGAGAAAAGGTGGATCTGAGTTTGAACCGTATAGCTTAAGCAGCATCAAGAGCTCCATTGATCACAATACTTAAAATTAAAAAATATGCAAGTTTAAACATGAGGTGATATGACTCAAATATAGCGTTTACAATAGAAGCTCTTCGAACCAAGCAAAAAGACTTAACATCTAAAGGGAAAGTAAATAAATTCTGTCAGAATCAACCGATCACGGACGAAGAAATAAATGTCTTGTATAGCAAACAACTTATGGGGATGGAAACACAGGAAGCCATTGTTAACACATTGTGGTTTAACAACTCTTTGCGTTTTGGTTGAGAGGAGTGACTGAATATTACAATCTGAAATGGCGAAATGATACAATAACTAAAGATGTGAATGGCCTGGAGAATCTTGAAATTAATAAAAGGCAGACAAAAAAGAAGAGTATACCATGTCAAAGACAATAACCCTAAGATGTATGAAAACAAACACAACAAATAGATCCAAACAATTGATATCTACAAACGATATACAGAGCTCAGACCAGCGGACCTGAAGATCTTTGCTAATCTATAACTTGAATACATGATGAAAAACAATGGCAGAAAAAAGCAAATATTACAGAACGAAACAAATTAACAAACAGATGAAGCCGAAGGTACCTAATTCAGAACATAAGAGACAAATATATTTCCCCAATGGATATCATATAAATATCGGGCCTCAAAAATGCAATACACAATATTTAAACAGCAGATCAAACATTAATGACAAACATCAGATGTAGTCCAATTATCAGAACAACATCGACCATCCAAGTAAAGATGCTGTCAACCCCCAACCCCACAACTAAGAAATGTCAAACTACACTGGAACAGATTGTAGTACATCAGGTTCTCAAATGTGTTATATTCAACAGAATTACGTTATCAGAAAGCCATTCTAATCGTCAGATATCACCATACAAAATATGTTTGTTATGAACTTTCCGCAAGAGTTGAAAGAGATCCTTGATTGGGTCAAATTCTTTCAACAGACGACTTCTCAAACAGGGTCCACACAATGGAAACTTAGGACAATTATTGAGAGTGACACAGGCAGTCAATAGGAATAACGAATATGGAAGGAAAAAAACAACAATTAAATGTAGTCAGGATTAAATTGAATGTTTCATTAAATATTGTTCATTCATTATTTTGATGTGTATGCCTAGAATTGTAGTGTCGCTCTATCTGCAACACAACCGCCCGATAACTGTTTCAATACAACGAAACGTTCAAATTTAATGTTGGCATGCACATTATAAAAACAAGTTTGATTGTTATATATCAGTCTTAAGTTTTCATTAATTTTAAGATTAATAAAGGAAACATAACGGAGTTCATATGAAGAGTACACGAAATTAAGAATCTCTATATATTTTTTTAGCGTCCATATATGTAAATAGTTGTGAAGAATTCAAACCATACAACGCACTACTTATGAGTCAGGGTTATCTCCCTTTTACAAAGAAAACCTATATGTGGAATAAGACAAATATATGTGTAGTACGTACGCTATATCAATGATGTTCCACTAGCACTATACATATTTTATTAAAAGTAAACTCGGCATGCCTTGTTTACTTATAATGAAATATGCATACATCTTGTTGTATATCATTGATACAGAGTACAGAATATACATATATTCCACACACACAACCACACACACCCACACCCACATCCATATATATATATATATATATATATATATATATATATATATATATATATATATATATATATATATATATATATATATATATATATATTGTTACATGCTGGCTTTTTGAAAAGAAGAATTAGGAAAGTGTGCAGCGAACAAGCTTATTAATTTTAACAAAAATAATTTATTTCACTAGAAATAAAGGTAAAATTCTGATAAAGGACTTACAGTTTATTAATAATGTTCAAACATGAAAGCTGGAATCTAAAAATATGTTCTTTCACTAAAACCTTCTAAACGAATCGAAGGTAGAATTCAGATGAAGTTTGAAAATTGAGGACGATGAAGTTGGATGAAAGCGGTATTGTACTGATGTGTCAACAGTTCCTCGTTGAATTTTATGAATTAAGGATAATATCCCTGCTTTAGAATTCTGAATAATTTTCAATGAATATCTCTGTTCAAGAATTTGATGAAAAAGCTCTTATTGTCTAGTAAAAATGAATTATTTTACATAACAATTTCAACTCAACTGGTCACAACACAAAATATCTTTGAGCTCCAAAAGGTAGGAAATACGACTGACAAAATCACTACAAAATACCTGTTTTTACCAGCTATTTTAGATCACATCATGTCTCACTCGTTTTCTTATTTTGAAAGTCGCAGAAAGCCCATAAGACGACTAACACGTATTTCATGGACAAACTAGGTCGTGCCTAACAAATCTTAATATAAAATTAAAAACATAAAAGGTTTGTTTACAAAATAGATCAATCATGTAAGGGAGGAATCACCTTAATAATGACCAATCATCTTCATACAGTGTTTACATTTTCTGAACCAATGTCAAGACCTAAGCCAGTTAGAAATGCAATGTAGTTATTGAACTGCGTTTTTATTAGGTCAAAACAGGAAAATAAATCTTCCGAAAAAAGTCAAATCCAGTGAATAATGTTATCATTATAATAACTTGCAATGAAACAAAAATAAAATGAAAAAAAAATTGAAACTAACACACAAGCAATTAAACTATATATCTGTAGTACTTTGCATTACGATGCTATTTAAATAATATTCTTGTGACAATGTCACTGCACACTACACAGTTTGTATGTATGGAATGATGAGGGAGAAAAAGTACCTCTTTTTGAGAGTTAAGTTATTGTATCTTCAGCCTAAATAATCACTATTCTTCTTCCTGTTCGTATTGTTATCCGTGCAAAGAATATAAGCATAGTCTAGTCCACGGGAAATAAATGCAATTCCATGCATTAGCTAGTAACATGAACATTTCTGGGCACAGCGTACTGATAAAATGTAAATCTTACATTGAGGTTAAAACCTTTGGATAATGCCGTGGGATGTTTAGACCTCGCCTAGTTAACTCTATACTGGTATAATTTTATTTAAATTTTGTTACTCATTGCACTAATTAATATCTAGTAGAATGATCAGACAATGGGCACCAGTCAGCGATCAATGGTTATTTACTATCCATCTTTCCGCCCATACCATCAACAAAGCCTTTTCAAATAGGGTAATCACCTAGTGCCATGACCCTTAGGAAAGATTCAGACTAGACTCCAGTAATCTAATAAAATGGTGTGACGCCTCTCTTCTGCTTTGACCTACTGCAATTGACCCTAATTGAGTTACCAGTAACACACACATAGTGAGAAATAAATAAGATGTATAATACATTGGACGTATAGGTATGGACTCTATAGCTTATTACTTTTGCTCGATATGTTTGGCAGGGTATGAATGCCAGCAATGTCTCAATACAAACTACCAGTCATACAAGCGATTTAACACATACACACGTGGTCAAAACGGAAATACTATTACATCAAATACATCTGTTGACCATCGTTAAAATTCAACCGGGAAAGATTGTGATAGGTCACTGTCTCCCATTCTTTCGACTCTGTTCCTCTACTGATTATGCAGGAGTCTCACTGGACAAGTACCTCCAAGCTCAATCCAAGGAAGAACATGGTAGGAACCTTACACTTAGGTGTACTAAAGAGAAAGCCATTTGGAGTAAGGCAGCATACTGCCTATACATACTATTGCTATCAAACTCTGGCGGCGATTAGTAATGTAACAGCGATTGACGCGACATTATCACCTGGTGTCATGGCCCTTAAAGAAGTCTTAGACGTGTCTCCAGTGACCTAATAAATTGTAGTTACGCCTCCCTCCTGCTTTGACTTTCTGCATTTGATTCGGTCAATTGACTATTTTGGTTGTGTCTACAACTGCAATGAATTGTACACTTACCAAGGATTTGAATATGCGCAATTGTCTGGGATTTGTTAAAGTCATACGCGCCTCATTGCAAATCAGCGTGTCGCCATTCGATTTTCTCTTCTTCAACTCTTACTGCTTTTCCTAAACTAATCAAAGTGAGTCAGTCAGAGGAAAACGTATTTTACCTACTACGACATCCTCTTTAGAGAAATATGAATGTTCCAAACTGACTTGACGTACTTCGGGCATGGATTGTCTCTCGTATTTTTTTTAAACCAGTCTAGCTTTCTCTAACACATGTCATTTGCAACCTATCAGACGTTAGAAAATGGTGTTGCGCACTTTTTGCTGGTTTTAGGTTGTTGCTAATATCCTGGTTTTTTGCTCCTATCGTGACTGACCCAACAAAGGCTCAAAATGCAACTTCAGCACGATATGTTAACAAACAAGATCAGCTCGGGGCTTTCCTGACGTGCGACCTTATTATTGGTGGTCTAAATTTGGGTATTAAAAGATAATATACGTGTCACCAAACCATAAGCTGACAATAATGATGCAGTGAAAGTATAAGTAAAACCAGTTAGGTCAAAAACTACTTAAGCCTTAACCTAAAACTACTCAAAGTATTAGGCAATAACTTCTGTAATATTAGGTTAGATTCGTATATGACGGATTTAAATACACACCATTTCATATCGTGGCCCATCCAAATCAAGCAAGTACTATTGAATACACGTGACAGTCCATAAAAAAATGAAAATATGGAGATTTCACGTGAAAGAGAAAGTGTACCCTTTAAAGCAAATTTAAAATTTGAGACCCCCATGGACTCTATTCTTTAAACAACTCAGTATGCATCCAATAGAAACTTTCTACTTAGTATAAATACATTCCAGGCAAATAGACATGGATTCTCTCTTGCATTTTCAACAGCCATATACACACATGATTATTTCCACTTGTAAGCAAACAAGCCTCACAACTTTTAGAAACAGCGACGTTAACGCAGATTCCAACGACCCCGTTGTGTTTATGATGCGACGTGACTGCCCCTTCATAAAACATCAGGAAGTGGTATCGACCACCTTGCACTTTTCAAAGTCATTGATTGTCAGAATGCCCATCTTTGCAATTCAGCGATTGCAAAATACAATAAGAGACCCTCTAGTGATTATCAAGTATTTATTAATAACTGTACGTGAAGCAGTTATGCTCAAGATGGCCATAGAACACAATTAATTTCACTATATTGTCTCTACATTTGTTTCTCAGTACTGAACTTTCCACTCTGTGACAATCAATACAAATCATATGTTAATCTAAAATACCTTTAAAGATGACTTTACGGTGAAGTTCTTGTCAAGGGTTGACCTGCATTTTTTTGAGAGGCTGGATTGTAAACAAAATACCAGGCAACGGATCACAGATTTCACTTCCGGATCATCACCATGACCTTATTACTCAATGTGCACTGTCGCCGAAATACACACAGACAACCACACCATAAGCTCGCATTTTAAAGAATACACAATTGCCTTTAAATCCTTACCAAGAATGCCAAAATCTAACTCTAGTATCACCACCAAACTCAGACAGGAAAAAGTGATCTAAAAATAGACTGGGACTACATTCGTGGGTACTGAACCGGATTTTATTAATTGTGTACTGATGCCAGATGCCGCCCCACACATGTCTGTCAACAGCCTGATATCCGGCGAACCATCCGATATTTGGACCAGATCTTACGCACTAATACCATGTATCAGTCCGGCACCTGATTCGTAGGCTTCTAAATGCGGATTGTTCGCAACTAACACCTTAGGGTTATTCGAAAACCATCGATATGCCTCAAAGACAGCATCTATAAGAAGGTATTAGATTTCGCGGTTGTACGATTAATGGCCAGAGCTGCCACGTCTATCAGCGAAATTGTTGCACCAAATGAGTCTTAATTCTATAATTTAAATTCCACATAAAACTCATAAACGATTGGTTGATTTACTATATCAAATGAAAGCTACATTATAGCTGCCCTATGTACCAGTTTCTGATTCGATAATTTAGATTTGGCGTCCTGGAAGCTGCTCATTTATTTAAATTTTTCTGTCAGTATAAGATGTGTCATATGGACACATAACGTCAGCTATAGTCAGTTTAGCAAATATATCTTATACAAATACTGTCTGAGTAGCTTTGTGTCTTTGTTTATCACTTACACAATACCTGACTAATGTCCTCTGTTTACACATATGAATCACGATGTATGGCCGACTTGTTTCCAGACCCAGCGTTATAAAGGGGAGAGTACCCAGGCATAATTCAAGTTTAACTTTTGTATTGTAAATCGTCGTGCATAACTTAGGTAAATATGAATTCAATAGTCTTTATTTCGCAAAGGTATTTGCAAGTTATAAGACGTTTGCTATTGAGCTAATTTGTTTCTTAATACTTATTATGTTGACAGGTTATATGCCGTTCTCTACAACAATTAGGATATTAAAGTCAAGCATACATGCTCATCAAATTTCAGTATAAGAAGCATTTGGTTCCGTTCTACACGTCCGATAGGACACTTGAGGACTGGCCGTGTCAGCATTGTCCCGATGTGGAGTGAAGTATGCCAGAAAACTGCAATTTGGTAGAGATTTTCGGTAAGTGAAACTCTGATAAGAGAACGCATAGTATATCCTAACGCTGTAAGTATATATCCATTACTTTAAATATGCAAAGAGGGAGAGAGAGAGGACATCTATTAAGGAAAGCTGAGCACTTGAAACATAGCAGCACATGAAGAATATGAATTTGACAATGGACGTAATCTACTGTAATGACGGTATGCGATTGTACTTAGCACACAGTGCAACTCTCCACACACACATCTTCTGCTTTACCTAATTTATTTTAACTCTACTTTTGAACTGCGCTGATGTGGGTTGAACGCCGTGTTTAGCACATGAAAATCTATACAACGGCCAGTATAGATCGTGGAGGAGGAACACGGAACAATCCCTGAAAAACCAAAGACCCATGTGACGCTACAGACAAGCCGTTTTTGATCTCCATGCGGACAGAAATAGAAGGCTGTGCTCTTTCAAGACAAGTTATTTAATATACTCGGCCATATGCACCCCTTCCAGCGCCTCTGACTATCAACACACCTACATGCTTAACTAGTGAAAAACAACTTCTCTTTTCTGCAATTTTACACGCCTACATACTTACCTGAACGCATATATGAATACATACATGCAGACATAAAATTATGGAGGGCTAGAAATATAATATATAAGTTTCTATGCTTCCCAACATACATATATTTTCTTGATTGGTGCGATTGTGTGGAAAAATATGACTGAATATGCAGCACACAGCCAAAACTGTTGTGGATTCAGCGGACATATATTAAACATGTCATTTGTACTTTAATTAACACAATATTATCATCTTTGTACATATGCTTACAGCGAAACACACGTGTTTAAGTTATAATGAAACATACATATAAAACAGAGACATATTCGCTCACAAATCGGTCAAAATACTACATTCGAGAAAACTATTCCGATCATGGTTTTGGGACGAAACTAAAAGCCAAGATGACTAAAAGGTATTATTTCCACTGGTTAAATGGGGTGACACACAACAGCTGCTTTTCAGATGTAACCGTGTAGATATTTCCATCTAATATTAGACTAGCGATATAATACAGACTGTATGCTACAGGTCATCGATGAGGCCTCTCCAACAGTTAGATGCAAATGAGAGGACATTAGCACGTTTTCTGTAGCTGGTAATTAAGTGGTAATAAATATAAATTTATTTTCTTAAGTTCTTCAATGCATTCATTCACATGATCAATCTAAATCTCAATATTAAGTGCAATAAAAAGATATTTCATTTTAATCTTAAGTAGAGCCGGCAGCTAAGTAAGCAATGTCGCTGGAATAAATTCAATTTTATTCCATCTTGTAAAGTATAGTACTATTAAGCAATAATAATTTAAACTAAATGAGCATATAAACAAAAGGTTACTGCATTGCATTCTGAGAAAGGTCGTATTATTTGACTAAAGTGCACACTAAATGGCCCCATGATCGACTGAAATGCTTTAAGGTGATCATTATAACAACAGCGTTCAGATTAAAGAGATATTTGTTTACTTCTATACACTGACGTCTGGTAATTCTAGTTATCAAACAGCGTATCATACACGCGAAAAGAAGCAGAAAATTGCAGTCAGTCAAGCGAATAAATGTAAATTAATATCAGCAAGAAGTTCTTCAAAAATTCTACGTTCGGGAGATCTAGTCAGGTTTCTCATGAAACAAATGTGAATATTTCTGTTACAGTAACACCACCATACCCCCACTAATATATATATATATATATATATATATATATATATATATATATATATATATATATATATATATATATATATATATATATAAAGAATACAAATCACATGGCGAATTGGTGGATTCAGTACGCTTGAGAGGGTTGTTATTCGCCATATGATTTGTATTCTTTATATATATATATATATATATATATATATATATATATATATATATATATATATATATATATATATATATATATATATATATATATATAGTTGTATGAAAATGCCGTGCTTTCATTCGTTATGTTCACTCATTTGTTCCACCAATTACCTTGATACCTCTTATCAGTGGTTATATTTAACTATCAGTTATACACACAGCATAAAATAATACAATGGCTGACAGTTACATTATAAGCAACAATACGATTCCATCTCTCTCTCTCTCTCTCTCTCTCTCTCTCTCTCTCTCTCTCTCTCTCTCTCTCTCTCTCTCTCTCTCTCTCTCTCTCTCTCCTTTTCAACGTAATTGCTAAAGGAGAAGCAGACCAAAACTAACTTATAGTTTGATATCAATATTTTCTTTTTTGTTGGTTTTTTTTTATTCCAGAAAAACAACCCAAAAGAAAAAAATTAAAACAAGATAGGCAAGGAAAAGGAAGACAGAATACCTCTGTGTCAGTACATGTTACCCTCAAAATGTAAATAGTTGGTCCCTTTTAAGAGAGTACAGTTCTCAATTATGATGATGCAATATATGCCTCAGGAGAAGGCAAGGCTCTATACATGACAAATTCGTTGATAAAATAACTCTTATACCTATTTCCTGGTTTCTCTTCACATCGTGTTAATTTTTTGTATAGAGGACTTTAGTCGAACATGAGGTCCTTTACAGAACATCAAGACGAAGTGCTACTACATAGTGAAAATGAATGCTGTGAGGATTGCCCCTGCTCTGTAAAAGAATGTATTGTGTATGCAAAAGTAGAGTATAAGCAGAATCAAGAAAGTTAAATGAATGTATGTGCAAAATTATGGAAATAGTAAAGGACTTTAATACAGATTCTGAACGGTAATGATAACATGATATGGTAGCGACATAGAACGGAAATGGACTAGAGCCATGCGTTTAATGAAACTACAGAAAGTCTTGCAAGTAAAACATAAACAATTATAATAATGTCTGATAGACAATTGCTTTACATTGAATCAAATATAGATTACAACTTGTTGCACAAATAGAGATATTTATAAATATATCAAGATACAAGTTATAATATTCACTGCAGGTCGTCCACATACAGATACCAGACAATCTTCACTGCTCACTTTTTTTTTAACTATCTTTGTTGCGGCTATTAAATTTATGACAACAATTTAAGTTGTTTGGGAACTATTAGTGCTATAGACCATTTCATGGAGACTTCGGAAAACTTCGTAATTTGCTCGGAATTTTGATCACGTGGCGGTTGGTCAACTGACCGCAATATCCAATCGATAGCTGGTAGGCAAATAGTCTGGTCCCTGCTTAGTATGCTCCCTAGTATAGTAGAGCGGAGTGCATCGCAGGGAGTATTCTAAGCAGGAGACCAGACTAGTGGACAAAACAAGGCGGACGTATCAGCATAGAATGGAGGCTTCGGCAAACTTCGTAATTTGCTCGGAATTAGGATCACATGGCGGGCGGTCAGATGACTGCAATATCCAATCAATAACTGGTAGTCAAAAGATGGCGTACGCCTCAGCATCAGCATCAATTGTTCCAACTACTTCAGCTTCGTTTATCGAGTTGAAAAATGCATATTCAACGGCTATGATACCACATATATTGACTAAATTTAATATTGGAACCATCCTGTCTTATTTTCTGGATACTAGGGCGGATTTTAAAGCCATACGAGAGAGTAGCTATGAGCTTTTTATATCTGGACATGTGCATGTGAGTATGGAACCGTGTCGATATTAAAAATTTAATCCTGTCAATCAAAGAGCAAGTTGTTCAAACTAATTATATGTATCCGAAACGTTACTAAAATGAGTTGTGTTTAATGAGTTTATCACATTTGTTTGTGAAAGTTTGTGGATTATTTACATTTAAACATAAATCATTAAATTAGATCCACTTGCTCAGAGGGGCTCGTATCGTTTTAATGTAGCGTCATACATGTACTATATAAGAACTACAAGGTAGGGCACTTCTCTCCTTGCTCGCTTACAAAATAAGTAAACATTTCTTATGTGGTGGAAATGACCTGAAGCATTAAAATTATAGTTTTGTCCTTCACAATGAACCTGATTGTATTACTATTGCAACCTCTGACGATACAAGTAGTGGGCATTTCTTAATTTGTTTCAATCTGATATTTCTAAACAAGAATGTACGCCATTTTGTGGTATACATATGCCTAACAGCGTTTGATTGGCTGGAGTATAAAGGGACTCGGAGGTTTTCGGATAATTACTGAGCAACCCGGTTAAATCCGGTATGAAATGGGCTATGGAGTATGGTTATTATTATAAATTTTCATAACGTGATTATCAATTTGTTGTAACTATAACTTTCGATCTAACTATATATAGCTATTAACTTCATGATGAAATTACTAATGATATAAATTATAATTATTACGAGATATTTGCATGTGGACATTTAATCCTTAGAAAATTTTAGTGTATTTATTTGTTATAACTATAACTTACATCAATAATTAGTCTTTAACTATTTTTGCTATAGCCATAAACTTTATGATAAAGAAAATATACTTGGAAATATTAGTATAGTTTGCATTCAGTGGCTTTTAAACTCTGAAACATTGATGTGTAATATGTTCCTGGAAATTACTACTGCAATTAATGTTAGTGATTACTATAAACTTTTATAATTTGAAATAAAGAATTAAAGTTTAAATAATTTAGATGTATCTACTTGATAAAACTAGAACTTGTGTTAATAATTAGGATTTTCTAAATTGTGTAATGTTAATTTATTTGAAGTGTAGGAAACGAGTAAACGTGCAGCACGTGCACATGGTGCTCACTGTTGACAGCACATGTACACGTTTGCCATAAGGTACTATTGATCTGAATGTATGTGAATATCAGCTAATGCTATTATATCTCGATTAGTTTGAAAACTAAAATTTCTATTTCACTTGATTTAAAACATATTACGGAAATAAAATTGCGAATATTAAACAGATAAAATAATAACAAATTTGAATACATCTCAGAGGCAAATCTTTAAGCTTTCCATAACATGATCTAATTTTAATCCATACTATTATATAGATCCGAGTCCTAGACAACCCTCCAGGTGTCATGAATTAATGTGAGTTAAATATTTGATTCGTTTTCCTATAATGACAGAGTATGTAAATGTATATCATCAAATATTTTAAATTATCATTAGATTTTATTTTTGTGCATCTGCTACTCTCCCAATGGATTCCAGTTGGATAGGGTTGAAATAAGCCTGCATTCGTCCAGATGGTACCCAAAGGTGATATTATTATCACATATTTCCTCTAAACGTCTCACGATCAGATGTGGTAACGAACTGGAAAGACGTACATATACAAGTACAGAGAAAGGCTATTATATTTACCACGGCTAAAACACACAAACGTTCTTGTTCTTCAGCATATCTACTAGAAACGTCTTGTAGAACATGTGCGAGTCGGTGTGTTCTTTGTGTTTGGCCAAATATTATCTATGTAGTTAGTCAACGTTTACATACTGGAAGAGCTGATGGGTATGCTATAATATAAAAAATATGGCGAATAACAGCCCTTCCAATATCTGCAATTCGATCTTAAATAATTATGAACGACATATAAACGTTTCAATGAATTGCTTCATTTTATACCGACGTTTATTTTCCCAATACTGATCAAATGCAATCACTTTGCAAATATCTTATAACTAAATGTCTAACAGGCATGCAGTCCTTTAACTGGTAAGCAATAAGATAAAGGACTTCATTTGGCAAGGTAGTTACGTGTGCAGTCAAGTATGCAACTGTGTCCTTTTGTAGCTCAGGTTGGTCTGTTTTAAATATTTCAGCAGTAGTCTAAAGTGTAAGAAAGGGTCCATAAAGAAACCTTGCAGTGTGGAAGAGAATTTTTGGTAAGTAAAATTCTGAGCTGATATCGGATTGTATATTTTACGATGAATTTGTCAGTAAAATTGTGTTGTATATGTGAATGTGTATTTAGTCATTCTACATAAGCATAGACACACATATTCATTTATCCACAAGAAACAATACTAGGACTGGAAAGGTAATATAATCATGATTAATGGGGGATTTTGGAATTGAATCTATGTGTCTGTCGAAAGTAGAAATATTCAAAATAGCACGCTCTGCAGGTATGCGTATTCTCAGCTTGTATCTTACCTTAATTGAAGTACCTCTTTCAGTCTCATATATATATATATATATATATATATATATATATATATATATATATATATATATATATATATATATATATATATATATATATATATATATATTTGTGTGTGTGAGAGAGAGAGTGTATGTGTGAATGTGTGTGTGTATAAGGAACACAAATCATATGGGGAATAACAACCCTTTCAAGCGCACTGGATCCAGCAAGGGAGGGATCATGTGTTTCAGAGAATGATTAAGATAGATGCAATAAACTGACGATGAACAGTGTGAAACTAGTAACTAATTAGCCTGGGCTCTTTCAAATTATAATGAGTCTTTTTAAAAGGCAAATACAAAACATATACAAAACAACCAAATGAACACCAAAATGTTGTCTTTGTAAAACTCTACATGGCTGTCACCACATGAGTTAAACAAAGATACATTTTCTCAACCATCCTGTATAGATTTGTTGCGAATACTGAAAAATCTGAATGAGACAATGTATATATTGGTTTAACTAATGAGTAGACAGCCATGTAGAAATACAAAGTTTTTGAGTCTATTTGCTTGTTTGTATATGTTTTGTATTTGCCTTTGAAAAAGACTCATGAAGAGTCGAAAGCGCTCAGGCTAGTTAGTTACTAGTTTCGCACTGTTCGTCGTCAGTTGATTGCATCAATAAATGTATATATATATATATATATATATATATATATATATATATATATATATATATATATATATATATATATATATATATATATATATATATATATATATGTATATGTATATGTATATATATATATATATATATATATATATATATATATATATATATATATATATATATATATATATATATATATATATATATATATATATAAATTTACATAGTTTCAAAGCATAATGGTATTAAAAACACAGCCAGTCATGTGTGCAATCATCTATACGTACCCACATACACAATTACTTTTTGATTGCTAAGTTTCAGATATATTGAATTATTGTGTGAACAAATATAACTGTATATAGAGCACACTCATATCACTGGTGTTGATTTAATAGGTACTAGTATACATGCCAATTATGTTATGTTTGATTCAGGTGTATAATCAACGTGTTTACAAATGACAAGGGACATACACGATTTTGAATTAGATTGAAAAATTATATATGTTGCTAGGTTATCTAATCTACAGGAAACAAACAATTTTAAAATGAAAATTGGAAATGGAATTATAGTGCAATCAATAATGTCAATCCTTTTCACCACTCAGTTGTGTTTAAGGGGGAAGTAAAATACCGAACAGCATTTGGTCTACTGCCAGAAAACGACACTGCGGGCTTATTGAAGTGGAAACCAGGTAAACCCCTTCAAAGCATATCTATGTAAAGCATCCATTTATATTTTAATAGAGCCGGATTTATTCATATTACGAAATAATAGAGTTTATCTCTGACAATAGCTTGCATTTGCAACGATCACATTCATAATGCTAAGGACTAAAAGTCATTTATTAACACAACCAACAAACCATAGGTAGGCTTTCACGGGTGGTTAAAAGATTTACAACTATGCAGAAACAAAATAATCCAAAATGAATTGGCATCGTTAAGTCGATGAACAGTAAGAAGAAAAGTATAGATATGCCGCTCACTTTAATGGCATTTATGCAAACTTCTATAACTAAAGTGAATGTCATACTTACTGAACCTGCTTTGCACGTCTGATTTCTAAGGACACCGAATATATATATATATATATATATATATATATATATATATATATATAGAGAGAGAGAGAGAGAGAGAGAGAGAGAGAGAGAGAGAGAGAGATTCGGTGTCCTTAGAAATCAGACGTGCAAAGCAGGTTCAGTAAGTTCTCGAAAGCGCACTAATTATGCCAGGAAGTTCATCATTTAGATTTGAAAGGAACACACGTGAAAGAATATCTTCGCTTGCCAAATTAAGTTCTTGAAATGTGAATACTATTCCCAAATGACCAAGACAGAAGCACATAACTTGAATTAAAATGATTAATAAGCATTTTGCCACTGACGGACAAATGCATTTCACAAATACATTTTACTCAATTATGCCTGTAATTTCTTCCAACTGGTGGGTGGTCACATGTTCAATGTTAAATTTACAAGGTACCCATTTTAGGTCAATTTCCTCCAGTTTTGGCATATTAACAACGCCATACGCTTTCTGTTTAGTTGACGTGACGTAGTAAATGGAGGGATCTAATGAAATTTAACAGGAATCGCTAGGACAAGGCACCAAGATAACTGTTCGATTTGCTAACGTGTATATAGGGTTAAAATATCGGAATATTGGTGAAAGATAGTAATTATAATATGTGTCAATGAACGTTACAGTTTACCGCGTACCATTAATAAAGGAGATATGACAACAATTACCGTTTTCCTTCTTGCTCGGGAAGGCAGACATTTTAAATGGCTCTTAGAATATCACTTTATTCTAACACGTATTACAATTCCTGTTTAACTGAAACTGTGCAGGTGTCTGCATGGTCACCTTCCCAATCATCATTTTCATCGTCATCAACATCCCATCATTAACCCTCCGGCTCTACGTCAGCCTTTTCAGACATATAAAAGCTTTATTTTCTTGTATTTGGACACGATTACAAATTCATACCACTAAGTCATGCTTCCTTAATTATTTTGTGATTTAAAGTATTTGTTTTGGTGTAATTTTTATTTATTATTTGTTTCAAGGATTTGTTTCCTAGTTAGTGTTATTTGTTTCAAAGGACTACATTCATTAATGACTACAATCGGCATAATGTCAGATTTCAATGATTGTTGTGTGTGTGTGTGTGTTTGTGTGTGTGTGAGAGAGAGAGAGAGAGAGAGAGAGAGAGAGAGAGAGAGAGAGAGAGAGAGGCAAATATCTTTAGCATAAAGATTCTAAAGCATTTATGCACAGGCAGTTACTTTTCCTTATATTTTGGAAACCAAATTAATAAAAGATTTTGATGGATAACAACTTGCCACACACACACATACACACACACACAGACACACACACACAACCTGTCACATAAAAAGCAGAATAAATTGTTCGTAAAGTTGGCATACTATTTCATGAAAATAGTTATTCGTACATAGGTCAAATTGAAGGGTGTATAAACTTGTTTAGTTACACATACAATCAGACTTATTATCGTGTTCACTTTTTCCATGTAAGTGAATTTATTTGTTGACAATATTATTGACCGAAATTACAGAAGAGCTCTATTATATTTTCGGACTAAAGTATTAGTGCAGTATTAAACTGAATTCAGATAATGACATTTTTGATTGTATCATTGTGATACATTTAAAGATTGTATCAATCGAGGCCATTGGGAAATTAACACTTTCCAGACTACAGACACATCAAAAAGCATTAAATATCGATTACAATCTATAAATTCATTTCAACGTTTCACGTTGTATTCCTAAAAAAAAATTGGCAATGTTACAAAGATAATTTCTTGATTAGTAATATATCCATAAATTGTTTACGGAAAAAGCTCTTCAAATAATTGTTATACCTTCTTTTCCCCATATAGCCTTCAGAAAGGAATACTAAATGAGACACAAATGTTTATAACTAGAGATTTTAAATGACAGCGTTGTCTATACTGAAACACATCAATTAAAATTACCTCAACAAATACTGTGTTTAATTAACTTCATATTTCAAAATCAATCATTACGCGTTTTGGAACTTTCTTCTTTACCCCTCCATAGTTAAAAAGAATTACTTATATTCATGATTTTGATTGGTGAATGTCTATTTGGCGATGTACTGCACATGACTCGTTCAAGAATGTACTTGAAACCAGGTAGTTTTAATCATTTCTTTCAGATAAGGAAATGATCAAGGCAACAGTCGTACCAATATTGTTATCATTAACATTGAAATCCTAATCCAAATTGTCAAATGTATGATGATGGTACGTTAGTAGTACTTATAGAAGTAGTTGTAGTAAGAATGTGGTTAACTGATGACGACAAACTAATTCATCGTCATCCGTCTATGCAAAGAATTATCAGATACCCAGAAATGGCTAAGCTCATTCGAGTTATGTGTGGTTTCCGTTTCATAACGCCACTTTGTATTCTAAATTTACATGGAATAAATATGATAAGGTGTCAGCATGTCTTATTCTCCACTAAATTGCTGACTTTTATGTACAGTAACCTGAATTCAACGAACATGAAATATATACCACCAGAACGTTTTAAAGATTTTGTATGCATGGAAAAGTTCATGCCCTGTCATGGGTTTTAAGAAGTGAATTAATTGTAAACATTATACGCCATTGGACTCGAAAGTTACTGAGAACATGCTTTAGTTATGGGATGGCGGATAATAACATGCATTGAATTTTACTCAATTTACGTGTGGATTCTTTTCAGCAAAATACTTTGTTTTTTCAAAAATATGACAAATAGTTATGTTGGGTAATGTTGCAAATGTCTGTGAACTGGGGCCATTATTTAACACACAAGCGAAATGTCATCATGGACAGTTTGTAATCGTTGATGATGTATGCAGCATGTACACTTTTTGTTACAGATGTAATCAAACACTGATAAAATTGTATTCATTAAAGGAACATTTTTCTTGAAATTATTAGCGTACAAGGATGGGCAGTGGAGTTACACATGTTGCCATAATAGTTACGGAAACAAATGGAAAACCTGAGGACAACTTGGCAACTAGCGATACTGGTGATTCTGGAGAAGTCGTGGTAAAGTTGTGTTGATAAGGGCTTCTCGCCTGCAGTTTCTATATGTATTCTACTTACAATCCTAAACGTACTGTAGAATGTCTAGCACATAAAAAAATGAAAGTGTATAATACGTTTTAACATATGAAATTGTGTTTATTGGCTTAGACTTTCACATCCGTCTGATTAAGAAGTAGACCGTTCGTTCAACGTCATAAGCCTCCATTATAGGTATTTCATCGTAATTCTAGTCATGATATTTTATAAATTATTGTACCAGCAAGACACCGAACAAGACAATAGAATCACGAATTATCATTAGCACTAGTTTACATGAATCCAAATCCAAGACAAAGTCAGAAAGGAATAGTTATAGTTAGATATATTTTTATTCGTCATGTGTACAGTCAGTTTTGGAATGTTACTCAAGCAATAGGGTTCTGGCAGTTAACGTTCACAAGGGCTACAATCATCAATACCTATGCCTACTCATAAATGAATTATTTAATATAAATCAAGATGTAAAAAGGGACATCCATTATAATACATTGAAACACTAATAATATTATATTCTGAACAATATATTTTGTGTTTTGAATTGCCCCATTAATACTAAGGACAGGAATGAAAAGTCTTATACAATTTCGTCTGCACCAAAGACTCAATGTGATTATTATTTTTGTTTCACCGTACAAAAATAGTATGTAAATATAAATTTATTTACGTTTTGAATTTGTGGTTGTTGATTGTTTGTTTCGACATTCTTGAAATGAGATAGTTAACAAAACACTATCTAAAATGTACATTTTTTCTATAAAAGATAACTTGCATTCGTGTATGTATAGTCAGCACTCAAAGACACTTCTTGCAACATTTTGTGTAATTGTTTCACTTGTATTTCTCAGATAATTATGCAGCATCTTCCACATTTAGACTGGCTACACCTCAAACAACATATAAGACACAATTAATAGTTGTCAACGTTAACAGTAAATTCAAATGCGCTGAAAAGTCATAGTTAAGAGCCAATACAATAATGACATTTATCAACTGAGATTAGACAGGTATATAAATGTATAGTTTCATTACAAGCACGGCTAACTGCAGTTCTAACACGCCATACACCTATAAACAATTTCAATACTTTAATCTTGTATGAATAGTCTTCCAACTCACAAGATGTTAATACAATATAGTTCTGCTAGTGTAACACGCTACATTCTGCCAAGGCAATAACGGATTAAAACGTGTCCTCTCCTACATCAATGGCTGTAACTTCTTTCGTCCATAGATTGCGCATGCAGTACTATTCAGAGGGCATCGAACAACAACTGACAAACAAGTTTTATTTATACATACTACATTTACTTCTTTTGTTACTTCTTGAATGCAAATAGTAGTTCACATGTTTTTACATTGAATAAAATGTTCGGAAACATTATATGACAATATAAATCATCTACAACAACAAATAGAAATGGGGAACATTAATATTATGCATATAAAGTTAAAGCAAGAGAAATATTTCTTTATCAACTAATTACCTAATCCACGGCTCACCTAGCAAGGATTATTGAGTAAAGCAGTTAGTTATTTGTAACATAAATGCAGTTATATATATATATATATATATATATATATATATATATATATATATATATATATATATATATATATACATATATATATATATATATATATATATATATATATATATATATATATATATATATATATATATATATATATAAACTTTTTTGGTTCTCTCTCTAAAAATAAAGAAAATAACACATAGCAACATTAGTATAGTTGTAAATATATGTTAGATGCAGATGCGACTTTTGCTGTTGTTGTTGTTCTTGCTGTCGGATTTATCGTCTTTTTTCAACACAAGATAGGCCAGTATAAATTGTAGAGGAAGAACCCGGGAAAATCAAGGAAAGGACCATCGACCAAAAAAAACTACTGGCAAGCTCTCACACGAACTAAAATGACTTAATCCGTGACTCTAACACACGAGCACACACACACACACACAGGTATATATATATATATATATATATATATATATATATATATATATATATATATATATATATATATATATATATATATATATATATATATATATATATATATATATATATATATATATATATATAATTTGGAAATTCAACAAGGACACAAGCAACACAACAAAACCTTTTTTAACCGAAAAGTAGCTACCCGGCTAGTCACTACCTCTTCCGACCACTCTTTACATTTGGAGCCTAGCATCGAATGTAAAATGCCCGTATTTGCCACATTATATTCAACCTGTTTATTTCATGCAGTCAAGCTGCCGGGAATAGTGGAATATTTGGTGTCAGATCCATCAGTCACCGATGTTTTTCGACACATTTTGTGACCGCATTTGTTTTGTGATAGTTATGATTTATTAAAGGCGTTGAACCACCCTCTCGTAGCATCTCACTGTATAACCACAGTTCTGATTCTTGTTGCTCTCTCAACATTGTGGCTGTGTGGTGCCCAATAATGTTACATCCAGGGATGCCAAATCTGTGTACATTATCATATATTATTCTCAGCATCTTCGTACTTGCCGTGCTCGTAAAGGACAATAAGATTCGTTGAGATTCGTTTACACCAGGACACGAATTTCGTCGTGCCTTTTGGACGTTCGAAAAGATCAGCAACTGGGTTACGTGCAAGAATAAGGAAACAAGCCACAATCGAATAACAGACACCAAAGTCACCCTCGATGTGGGGGAGTCTATATTGTAATGCCGGCAACGACGCTGACGTAACTAGACATGAAGGCGAGGGCCGATTAGACGCCTTCGACTACGCAGGATGCAGGTTGGTACTTCTAGATGAGGAGATGACGCTGCCCTGTCTCCACTCCTCCACCGCTCACATTATGAGCCTAAAATCTTCCGTTTTATCAACCTTTGTGTACAGACTCATAGATCGCCAAGGAGCAGGTTCGAGCAGAATTTCAATTGTCTTTTGCGGCTATTAAACTTTGTACAAAGACACTTTAGTGCCAACCGTCAGCATTGCATTGTGGCGCGCTCCCCACAACGGTAATGAAGTTGATTGGATGGTGATGTTTTCCCAGGCATTTATGACCCACCCACCCAACTCTGCTCTGCCTCTGACTATAAGCGTTCAATTTTTTTCGGCAAAATAACCAATAAGGAATCCCTGTGTATGCCCTAGACAGAGAAAACCAAAGATAGATCTTTTTATAAAGAAAACTGGTAGGCAGTTTAAGCCTACGGCCATGAAGATTTAATCAAAATTAGCACAAACTTGAAGATCTACTGAATCCAGAATAATTACGATCTTGTTTGAAGTTTATACAATGATTCTATCATGCTCTATCCAGAACTGTAGACTCTTCCCACTACCTAAGCGTGAACAAGGCTTTTCATCGTTATATCAGCATACGACTTTACGTTCCCAATTACACATGTACACATCTCCTGGTCGTCATAAATCGGATGCGGACATAAATGCCATTGACATAATTTTGTATGAAGTCCTAGTCCGTGTGCCAACCATGCCTTGGAAACCCTTCCAGCGTCTAGAAGATTTACATATTCGTCTAAGATGACAACCATGTGTTCGATTAAGAGGACGTTGTCGGCGAATACACACAGGTTATTTAGTAAAGTCAAAGTATCCAATGGGTAAACCGGATGAACTAGTATGTCATCTGAGCCTATAACCATCACAATGTCAATAGCTGTCAGAACTTGGAACTCCACTTTCTTGTTAGCATTTGCCAAAGAAAGAAAAATACCTATACACAGAGAGATGCAACCCTCCTTTCAAATTCCTTCAGAGCCACGTCGACAAGATTGAAGTCGACGCCAAGCGGGGATTGTTTTGAGCTCAAGCTGGCATAGATGGATGCCAGTGCATTTCTCCGGTACCCTGGTATAACTTTCATATCGTGTGGAATTAGCATACTCTCATTTTAATTATTATTCTCTGGCCTGGTTTACGAAATGAGTACTTCCCTCTTTTCACCCCTTTTATTAGAATTATTGTATAGTAATACCTCAGCAAAAGTTCCGCAGGGAAAAATAAGGCTGATATCATAACCCCCAATCAATTTTTTCGTCCCAAGTGAAGCTTAACTACATTTAGAGGTATATGGGTCTAGGTTGCCTGTAGAATAGATGATACTGAAGTTTCTTGGTTGATTCCTGATAACAGGAGGAATGTAAGCTGATCATCGTGATTCCAAACTTGTAGAACACAATTGTACCAGGCTACTTATCCTCCTCTGACGTAAAGTCCTTGAAGAATTAAAAACGCTCTTTTGCCCTGCCTGGTGCTTTCTGCCAGGAGAGCAAGGCATTGGTTGGACAGAACTGGCTGTTCTTGGTGATGGTCGTGACGGCAATAGAACTCTCACTTACTTTAATGAAATAAATGAATGTAAGTCCAACCTCTAGTGCTTGTTTGAAAATTCACAACGCCAGTAGACAAGGTATCAGCAGTAAGGTATGCTTTCAATCGAATATAGCATTTGACCTTGAGCATCAATCTGCAAAAGCCAACAATGTAAGTCATCTTAATGAAGCGATACAATTTGCCTTGTACCTCCACTTGCCGAATCTACCTCGTAAATGCAACATTTGATTTGACATTCACAGAACTCAAAGCTCGGCAACTAGCATTATATTGCTAGCAGCATAGTCAGCATTTTATGAGACGTATTTGCAAACGTCATCATCCGACTTTCAAAACAAAACGCTGATTGTTCTGGCACAGCCGACAACCGACATGTTCAAAGCCAAGCGCATTATCTTTATTATTATCGATGAAAAGGATAATGCCAAAGAGCGGATTGATGCAGCAAATGACGAGCGCCATCTTCTTTCATGCTTTCGTCAACCGACATTAAGATCTTTTCTAGAACCTTGTGGGAACTTCAGCTTAAAAAATATCAGAAGTTGTTATAGACATATAGGTGTTCATTTTGTTATGATCACGGACATAGTAGGAGTAGCTATGAACATGCTGAAGCACGTCTGCCAACGATTTAAGTAGATGCTTTTCATTTTCTGAATGAAACCTGTTGAGTATGCTAAACCCTGGTCATCTTTAATAAGGAAAACAGGTTCAGGCAGTGAATGTGTCCAAGTTAGCAGCAAAATGTATCAGGCGCTCTCGTGTTAAGTCTGCCACTTTACTCGAACTGCCCTGTTAATCACTTGTGAGACTTCGAGAGACATATTTAAATTCAGGGTAGCTTCAGTCAAGTGATGTGCTCACATTACATGACATTCCATATTATCCAACCGTTTCATCGCGTAGAATGTTAACGAGGCCTCTGAGATTTGTCATACAGACGTCCTGAACGATCATCGTGATGGGCAATTATTAGATGATGGGCTTTGGGAAAGCAGGTAGATGACAGCTGTGAACGTTGGAGAAGTTTTGAAACACGAACCGGTCGAAGTGGTTGAATTCTATGAAGAAGACGCTTTCAGCGTCAAATGTGTTGAACATCGAGATGATTTATCTGATAACAGGCGAGGAGAAACACAGTAATCGATATTAAGTACGGCCACTCTTCTAGCATATCTCATCTGTTTTCCCTGTAAGCTTCCAAAGTGTAATGAGGGTTACTTTTACTTATTAGTATAATTAAACAATCACTATTATTTTTGAAAGTTTTGGAATACTGGCGCTGATGTCCATGTCGATATTGACCGCCCGATGAGCTGTGATCTTCCTATTTGCGTCGATCAAGTAGGTGATTGTCAGCAGACTGGTGTCCTTTCAGGTCTCGCCAAAATAGGTCGAGAAAAGGAACTATTTGATGGTCATCAGGACGTCAGGTGGCTGCGTTCAATCCTTGATTCACCTGTAGTAGATCGCAGCGATGCCAGCGCGATCTCTAGTTCATATGTTTAACCGTATATGTCGTCATGCTCGCCGAGATAATCTGAGTTGTGCTTAGCACTGTTCCAAGATATGTTTCAGTTGGGTCGATATTTTTCGTTAAATCTGGCAAATTATAATGTCTTCATTGCGCCACGACGCTTAAGACGAGTCAAATGCATTTAACAAAAAAATAATTAACGCCCCTTAAGTGGGTCTGTCAATGACTTTGGCCAAGATGTTTAGCACGTAAATGGTCTCAAAGGAAGTCAGTGTTCGACTGAAAATTTCATACTGAGAAATGTGAAAACGTCTGATGTAATCATGTGTGCTGAGAAATGGCTTAAACAGAATATTCTAAAGGACTTAATAGAAGACGGGATCTTTATATTTTATTTCAATAGATTTTAATTAATAATATTCTCTGTCATGTTTAAAAGAAAATAACTTATAATAATAATTTTAAGCTCATGTAATTTTGTAAAGATGCATGAATGGTACTGGACCTCGCTGGACAGGTCTATTATAAATAAGACTGAATTAATTAATGAAAAGCCGCGTTGATTATTTCGTCAGGTCTGGCAAGCCACAACGAGAGTCACAGTGCGACTGACAAGCAACTGACGATTTCAGAACGACTTAACGCCAAAAGACTTCTAAAATATCTTACACACAGTGATACGAAATTTGTGTTTGAATATATATATATATATATATATATATATATATATATATATATATATATATATATATATATATATATATATATATATATATATATATATATGTATGTATGTGTGTGTGTGTGTGTGTATGTATGTGTGTGTGTTGGCACAATGCGGTCTTGTGTATGTTAAGCCCTGCAAATGAGTTAGAACCCTCGCTACCCTTGACGTAGCAGCATGCTAATATTCAACCCATCCTTAATTAATTGCATTCCTTTCCTTACAGATCCAAACAAGTTGCCAAAAGCCAACATGGCATGTTGATCCATGGAATACATTATTTTGCTCATAGTTTGATGCTGGTAATTAACTGACGCACTTTTAAAACTGTATTTCAATTAGAGTTCTCATACTATTGAATTAATGATGAAGATAAACGACACATAATATTTTTAATTCGTCAGTTGTTTTTAAAAGACCTTTCTTATTTTGCATTAGAGACTGGCAAGCGGAATCCAGGCTCAAAAGGCATCGCCAAATCTTGAGTTTGAATCATCGGTTCTAGATAGTGATTGTAAAGATGACAGTGTGGAAAAAGACAATATTGATAAAGTGACCAATCAAAAAAGCCAGGAAACCCTGAAAGAATGTAAGGTTTGCTTACTGCGAAAGTTCATATTGAGCGGTGTGAACAACGGGAAGGATCCACGCTACTATGGCATCACGTGTCTGTCTGATGGAAGAATTGTTATCACGGACTCGGACAACAACAGATGTTGTTTGTACGATTCGTCTTACAATCATGTGTTAGACTTTATGCTGTCTCCTGGACCATGTGGTATTTGTACTGTAGATGTAGATGAAGTCGCGGTCGCATTTCATAATGAGAACAAGATTCAGTTTCTGAAAATAGGTGATCAAATACAACCATTGGAACAAATAAGTACTGAACGTAGGTGCGTTTCGATTGTTGCTCTCAACAAAGTGGAGCTAGTTTATGTTGGAACTACGAATGACGCCAGTACTTATTACTATGGAGTAATCACCAGAGATGGCCAGGAAAAATCCTGTTTCCACATTCCACGTGGTGACATCTCTTATTGCAATGTGTACATTGCTTTAAACTCATCCAAGACACGTGCCTATATTTCATGTCGTGACGTCAGAACTGTATATTGTGTCGGCCTAGATGGGATAGTGTATTTCGAGTACAAGATCGAAGGAGATGAGAACCAAGGGTATCCTCTAGGAATCCAGCTAGATAGAAAAAACAATGTTTATGTGGTTGTTATGAATTCCAACAGTATACACCGTTTGTCTCCAGAATGTCAGCTACAGCAAATAGCGAAAAATATGATTCCTACATATCCGAGGGCAATATGCTTCCAACAGTCATGTGATAACTTTCTTCTTACGAGTGGCGACGCAAGAAATTTGCATGTTTGTTACGTATATGAACTAAAATAATATTTAGAGTAACCTAGTGTACTTCTTTCAGCGATTCAATTGATCACAAAATCAGGCATAACATGTTTTCATCAATTACATGAGTAAAAAGTAGTGAAACTTTAAACAATGTCATTTGCCAATGATATATTGTATATATCCTATCTCTCTTTCGTTCTCTATCTTCCATTATATCTCTTACACTTTCACATTGTACTTTCCGGTTTGAAAATCGGCAGAGTTATTTTTGAATCGATGTCAGTCTCATGTAACTAGTACTGTGTTTATACTGTTTGTTTTGTACGAGAGTATTGATCATTATTAACATATCTTAGCACTGAGATATCGCTCCGCGAAATTGCTTGAACGTAGAAGTGTGACGCCATATTCAGTAATGATGTAGACATGTTGAGGCAGGAAATATGATCTAGATGATGTTAGTTTGCTTTTAATGCTTTTTTAGCATGTCACTTCTATATTTATTATAGTGGCGTGTATGTGTATTACGGCTTAACAAAATGTTGTGCTTTGTTCCTGAATGTTTGTTTTATTAATATTACGTATGTTCCTCTACATTCAAAAACATTTCAATTATATATATATATATATATATATATATATATATATATATATATATATATATATATATATATATATATATATATATATATATAATATATATATATATAAATATATAGGTATATATTTATATATATATATATATATATATATATATATATATATATATATATATATATATATATATATATATATATATATATATATATATATATATATATATATATAAAATGTACAAAAAGTCTGGATTCGCTGCCTTAACACCAGTTTGATAAATGTTTTAGCTCATGATAATACATTTGTGTTATATATCACGATATAATTGACGATACACGATCATAATGCGATATATTTTATTATCACTACTGTACACCATACACAGTCGTCTAGCTATGGCATCAAAACTAAACCTCAACTGTCCTGCTCACTACACTGTTATAAATATAATATCTAAGGATGTGACATTATGCTGCTATAAGTTCATTGCACAGTAACACTTCCTAATCATATAAACGTATCCTTTGTTATGTTAAGAGAAGCAACTGACAAAGCCTAGTTGCCCAAGATTCAATTTGTTGGAGTGGTCCTATTGAAAAATGACGGACTCATTCATTCAACTATTCACATGGCTTAAACATCCACCTTTTAATGGCTTTATGTACCGTCAGTTGGGAATTTATCAAAGTGTCAATTCTCACCTTTCCATCATCCCTGTATAAAGGTTGAGATGCCGTATGATACTTGGTACCATAAATCCATGTTTAGCTCTTACCCGTAATGGCAAGACCAAGCTCGCTGTATTTTGTGTCCTATGTGAAGGAAAATGCTTTCGTTTGTGGCAGGAAATCATTCTCCTGAATCTTCGAGGTCTATCCACTTCAGGCCTAAACGATCTTTGTTTTGCAGATTAGCGTTACTGACCTGGAAGGTCAGCCAAATTGTTACAATCTCCCATGAAATTGATAATTCAGGGTAGCCAACGCACTATGATCTAGCGCAGGGTGGGGATAAAGTCACTACTATAGTTGACGTTTTCATGAAGTAAGGCACTGGAACGAGAGCAATTACACATCGCTCCATTATATACACAATTACCACCAAAGTCAATTTGGAAAACTCAGCGTGCCAGTTCCGGTAAGTGATTATTCTTTTTATTCTTTTAGAGACACCTATTACTTGGGATCTAGCAAGACAGACCTAATTTGATGCAACGATATACACACATGTTGTTTCTGGTTACGCATAACACATGTGACTTGTGTAAATTCGAGTCACTGCTGAAGATAAAAATAAATGCTTCACCCTGATCATGCATTCTTATTGCGTTTTTAAATCGTTTGCACCAAAGCACGAGTAATATAGCTCGGTTTCGAAATATTCTCTACCATTGTCAGCAGTGAATCATTGTTCAGGATAAACTGTCTTACACACAACCATAGCTAATCCGGAGTACTCCTTATAGGGCAAGGAAACCAGCTTCTTTGTGTTAAGTACTTTTCTAAACATCAAGCCCGTATGTAATACAATTCATTTTCATTTTGATTTACTCTTAATTATTATTTTCGGTAAGAATGTCTTCTGTGTTTTAGTTGATAGGCGTATTGGCATGTAGTAGCCATATACTAATGTGCAGTTAAAGATCCACACTGTCGTAAAAGATAATGATGCTACTCAACTGCCAACAACACATTTAAGTTATAGTACATTACTCCACCCAACAAGTTGTGCGAGCAACAGTGATTCACTACATTCGGATTGGTATGTTTTGTTGCAATGCTCTCTTTCAGAAAAAGGTATACTTTCCAGCTCCTTGCTTTTTGCAGAGAAAATGAAAATGAATTTACATGCATTACGATTGAAAATTTGTATTACCTTACTTAGAGTGATATTTAGAGGCAAACGTGACATATTTCTATCCAGTTTATAAGTAAACGTTTTCATAGATTTGACGTTTATATACATTTATATATGTGTGTGTGTGAGAGAGAGACAGATAGAGAGAGAGAGAGAAAGATAGTTATTTGGTCTGCTTATAGTAGTATCAGCGGAATTTGGTTTAACGTAGGAACAATAAAAATATCTCTATTCAATTGTCTTTTTCTCGTAAAGGGCAATATATTTTTCTGTTTGTTTAAAGCACCGATCTTCACTATATGTGATTATGCAGATACTATAGAACAATTAATGAAAGAAGTGCTAAAATATATTTTTTCTCTTTATTAAATTTAATCGTCGTTTTCCATTTTTATTTACAGTGCTTATGTGATACCTGATGTTCGGTCTGTGTTAAAAAACAAAATAACACACAAGACAGCTAATCAAGAGCTAAAACTCACAGCAACCAGTAATTGTTTGCTCTTGACAACAGAAGTGAAAGACCAGTCTGGAGATGTTCGGAAAACATTAGCGAAGTTGTAAATAAGTATGCGATCATTGAATGCAACAGAAAATGGGATATGCATCTGAATCCAAAGCGTACAGCCCTGTATATTCCACAAATGACTAAATAATCAGGCTCCTAATGTATTTGTTTGTGTTGAATATAGCATCATTCGCAGACAGTTCATTTGCAGTTGTTAGAAATCGTATATAATGTAAGAAAATGTGTAGCATTATATATTGTTTTCTTTTGTGAACGATTAAAGAACAAAGTTACCAATATTTCTAGGAGAGAGCTTTTCATGTTATCGTCATTGAGGAAATGATATATAATTAAAGTCTAAATGCGTATTTTGAAACCTTAGGAATATCAAGCGCACTTAAGTAAAAAAAATAATCTTATGATCAAGTCTTTCTTTACGAAAAGCAAATTCCAAACTGAATAGAAGATATATTTTCAAAAGAGAATGCAGCCATTAAGAATGACTTCCATTTAAGGGTAGAACTTTCCTTTATCAGGACGTCTTCTGCGTATTCAAGATTACATCAAGGAAAATGAGTTTCAGTCCATTTTACCATACTATTATAAGCATGAACATGGAAAATGTATCGATAATGGTGGTTGAAATATCGGACGTGCCAGTGCTCTAAATACGTCCAAGTGTAAGGCATTTTATATTGCCGTATTGTACAAAGTAAACAGTTTAGTGTTAAATAACACGAAAACAAGCATATGGCAGATATTTGTTCCACCTAAGTAATCAAACACAAGTGCAGAAGTTGTAATGGTTCTTTGTGGTCCAACCTTTTAGCATTTCGATGACAGAAATGTCTGCAATATGTTCAACAACTGCCGACAGATAAATATCTTGAAAACATTACCTTTGTCCCGATTTGTAGACACTAATAACTAGTTATACCCATAATTTCAGTTACATAGATAAAAGCGAACAAAACAAAATATATATTGCTCACCAATGAAACAGATAAATCAAACTGCTTTATTGACCTTGCATCTTCTATATAAGTCTGGTTATCTCAGACCATAGTGTACGCGAGTTATGACTGCTTCGTCAAAGAAATCAACGGATAATGTCTTCTGTATGTCCTGGTGATGTCGTTTTCCGTTGAAACAAACACCTAAACTAGGGGAAATTTAACACAGGGAAGAGAAAAACAAATTACTTTGTACTTTGGGTATAGAGCACATAATAATAACATTGAGAGATGTGTCGTAAGAGGGTAAGCTAGACAAGGTAGAGAGAGATGTGTCGTAAGAGGGTAAGCTAGACAAGGTAGAGTTTGAAGAGACACAGATGAAGATACTAGAAATGAAGACTCGAGGATGAACGCTAATCCCCTATTTCCAGATGAACGTCCTTAAACCCTATAAATGTCTTTGTGTACAAGCAATGAAGTGTGTATTTATCACTTAACCATCCATTTTACTTCCCTCTGTACATGTATATGTACCCGTTCCAATTTGCAATGGTTCTTATGATGTATGGACTATTCAGTCTGAAATAAAGAATTCGTATCTTCTTATATTATCTTATGGTAAGCAGTAGGGGCCTGAAAGACTAACTTATTAATAAATATGGCTATGAAAGAATATTTGCCCGATTTGGCTTCTAAATGCATTACAGACTCAAGCTATATATATACCAAAATCTAATTGAAAACAATGCTTCAGACACTCATGCTATACTCATCACTGGCCATATATATCCTACTTCTAGCATCAAGTGCAAAAATACTTACTAACAGCATAAATTGTGTTTTATTACTCTAAGTTATTCTAGTTTTCCCATAGCATTGTGCCCCACGTTGAATCAACCATATACCTGCAATCGTTAATGATATGTAATGCATTTGCCATCATGACAGAATCATTTATCTATCCACACGTTATTTTTCATAAGTAGACTTTCTTCAGGCATTCATCATTTGGTGATCATTTACATTTGGCCCTGATTATCCACACCGGCTTTTGATGCCACCAACTCTACACGCTTGATTTGACATTTCAAGGTATTTCATAAACGCTAGTAAGTAAAATGGACACAAAATGCCCCTTAGTCTTCGTTTAAATATAAATCATGCAAGTAAATATCCATGAAATTTGAGCGTTATTTTTAAAAGCCGGCCACCTATAGTTTTCATAATCCCAGTATGCAAAGATGACTCGGTAATAATACCGATCTACACAACCTGCATTCGTACATTATACCACTAGCAACTTGGTCAAATCTATCATTATATGTTCATGTGGCTCATATTACTCGAATACAAATAGTTTAACAAGATATCTCGCTAATGTACTTTAATGAATTAAAATTTAGCCCCTGGCATGGTTAATGTTCTGGTAGTATTTATTAATATATTTATTTGGGTCTAGTTTCAGTCCACAACAGCTGGTAGTATTACAGTGAAATCAGGAATTGTATATAACTTTAACAAATATAGAAATTTCGTATTTGAATACGTCTGTCGTTATCATGATCGTTATCATTGATGGCATCATCAAAAGATTCATCAACATCATAGAATGTTATTATCTTAGTTATGTTAGTAAAAACGAAAACGGTAGGACAAGCACTATTCATAGGTTTAAATGTATTATTGCATACCAATTTAATCTTGCATGGTTAATCTAGGGTTATATACATATTTTCAGTCTTTAATTTCTGTAACTACTTTAACAAGTAACAAATTTATAATAGTCCTAAAACATATTAGGAAGTATTTATTGACAAACATTGTAAGTTATTGACACATGACAGTGTACATTTGCAATTAAAGAAATAAAGGTATATTTGGTGTACATGACATATTTTACCACTATCAAAGTGAATAAATACTGTAAATATCGAGTAGTCTATGAGCATTTCACAGTGTCGAGGCAACAAATTGTTGCCTACCTCAACTATCGGACAAAGTTGGTGTGTAAAATGACATAGGACATGAGAGAGAATGGAGGGAGAACATATTTGCTGCTGAAATCTTCTATTAAAATCTTTCAAAATATAGACAAAGGAAGATCCACTAGAGGAGTTGGTAATATAAATATTCAAAGCACAGTTAGAAATATGTAATTCTAATGAGAAATTCCACAATGTAAATCATCAAAATACCAAGTAAACCTCTAACCTCTATCACCTTTTTAATGTCAAACCTATGGTCTGAGCAATTATGTTTTTTTAAGAAGCATGTTTAAGTGTATTGACGTGAAATGTGTCTTAAACATTACCTAGGCTACGTAGTTAATAAACAACACAATCGGGTAATCATTATTACTAGGCCTAATTGCAATATTGTATAGGAGTAATGGTGGTATGAATATATTATAATCTACGGATCTCATATTATATCTGATTATTTAGTCATTTCAGATAACTTATCGACGGGGACAATAGTGTGTCTATTCTCTTTATGTAATATACTTCTCTTGCACAATACCTTTCAGACTCGTAAAGTCTCGATCCATGTAAGGAGAAAAAGGAGTGTAAATGAATATTATATTTAAAATTAGCGAGGTTTTTATCAGAGAGTATTTACAATCAGTATTATTTACCAATATTAAGACAGATATTACGGATCGGTTGAAATTAGTTTTGATGTTTAACAGCAAAACGTGAGGGGTTGGATAAGTTCGTAGAAAGTGTATTATGTCAAATATTTAAATGACAAATACGTCTCGCGAAAAAATGTACTTGTGCTAAAGACAACTGACAAACGAATTTTAGTTAATCGGTCAAATACTGCTTTTGTGGTGGATTTGATGGACGTAGAATGATACTGAATGTAAGCGATAACCGTTCAAAGAAGTTTAATCTTCTGTGCATTAAAATGAAACATTTGCCTAACGGAGTATGACTTTGTATAGAACCTCAAAACCGATTGTTCTAGAAATGCTTTTAGAAATATGAAATTATATATTAACTATTGTTTTTTCAACTTGAATTATAACTAAATGATTGATTTCAGTCCATGTAAATTGAAAATCATTATATGTTTCTACATGCTTGTGCATCCATTTCTTTATGCCTGTTTACTAATTGATCCATTTGTTTATGAAAGAATAACAAAAATGGTTGAAATGTCAATGTTGTATTTGAAGTAAACAAGGTAAAGTCAAACATATGGTCTCTTGATGTTGAAATGCAAAATAGAATGTCATGAATTATTATATCATTACGCACAGTATTTGACTTTCCTTGATAATTATGTAGGAAGAACAATGTTGTTAAGTACTGGTTTGAGACTCGAAATGGCGAATGTGGAAGTACACACGTTTTTTGACTTCACGTGAAAACAACGGATACATAACTAAAGACCCAACCACCCATATAAAATTTGAATATGTATATATAAGGTTAATGGCCTTTTATTACGCAGAGATAGCTGCGTGTGCAGACAAGTTTGCCCTTACCTCTTTGTATGGTGGCAGTATTCTCACCTGATAAGTTGCGCATACCTGTTCGTGAAACTGCAGTAGAAGGTAAAACTTATTCATATCGTTACAGGACTCACCTTTCCATTACTATTCTGCTTTGAAATTCCGATAACTACAATTTGGAAAAAAAATTTCGGTAAGTAAAATATGGCATGACAGCTGATTGTATATCTTACAATGTATGTACATGCCCATTTATCTTTTTTTATCTCAGAAAGCGTGCTCATGCTTATAATCACAGATACTCACAGAAAATGACACACGCACACACGAAGAAGACGTAATGATAACAAAATAAATATTATTATCCAAGATAAATAAACTTTAATCTGTATTCTACTTAGACTCTAAACTGGGTCTGATATAGCCGTGCTGCACTCACTAACACCTATAAAATCCAGAAATATGTAGGCAACACAAAAACTCCAGAATGACTGTATGCTCAGCTGAGAATTAACATATATGTCAAAATGCTAGTATATCTGTTATGAATGAATGTTTATACCACCGACATTTTAGCGTCATTTTTGGTTATGCAAATATGTTCGAGATGGTATAGTAGTTAATGCCTATAGGCAAGGGATAGGCTCCATTTAACTTATCCCTGGGTCTGAATCTCCGTATAGTACACGTTGAAGATTCTCCTCCTGGATTATTATTCTTGTGGCTGACTGTGTGGGTGTGTATATATATAATTAAATAAATATATATATATATATATATATATATATATATATATATATATATATATATATATATATATATATATATATATATGCTTGTGTGTAAGTATGTGTGTGGTATTATTAGTAGTACGAATTTGTGTCTTTAAAATGAATCAAAGAAGGAAATGAAAAATGATTAGTAAACTCCAATAAATAGCATATCAAATACGAAATATTGATATTGCAATATCCTAAAAAAAAATCATAAAAGTTTCATCATAGAACCGAAGTGAAGAGTTTTCTAAATGAATTTCATTGGTGGTCAAATGTTTTCGAACTATAATGTGCTGAAGTAAGAATAGTTGTTCAATGTTTCGATTTACTAACAGATTGATGTGTCACAGTGATATTGTCTAGAATGATTTTTGGATAAATTAGCAATAATCGCAAAATATTGATATATTCCAAAAGTAAAAGAGCACGTTTTCAATTTCTATAATAATTTAAATAAATAAATCATCTCAGATTGAAACGAACAAATAGCAATACTAAGATGTAAATTGGAATGCACAAGCTCAAATAGCAATACTAAGATGTAAATTGGAATGCATAACTATTTACTTCTTCCTGCAATATACATCCCTACATGTCCTAAAATCATTGACAAAAGTGGCTCATGTTGTATTTGCATAGTGTAAACAAATAATATAATTATATATTATAAACAATTTGAAAGGTAGCATGACAACGATTAGTGAGAAATCGCAAATTAATATTATCCTTGAACAAATCATCCGACTGTATATCAGAGATAATTGAAGTATGCCCTTTTTCCACATTATCTAGTATCTTATTTCTTAACCTAACACGCTGCTTGGATGTTTATAATATATGAGTCTATATACGTCATATCTCTTTTTATATATATATATATATATATATATATATATATATATATATATATATATATATATATATATATATATATATATATATATATATATATATATATATATATATATATATACATATATATATATATATATATATATATATATATATATATATATATATATATATATATATATATATATATATATATATATATATAAGTATGTTTGCTTTTGCATTCACGCATACAAGCAAAGAGACAGAGATATATAGAGAAAAATACACACAGAAGTACATATATGCAATGGTCTCTACATGTCAACATATTTTTTTACTGAGATTATGGTATGGTGTGCTATTGTGTGAATATAAATGACTGGATATAATGGATATTCGGCACAGTCAACAATGGTGTTCATTTATGTGGCATATACTACACATATTAATTATCCTTTGATTTTGAAGAAAAAATGTTAAGTGTTTACTGTCACGCATTTATAGATACCAGGGTTTGAATTAGATTGAAAAAAGTTATTGTTCACCTATGTATGTATGTATGTATGTATGTATGTATGTATGTATGTATGTATGATATATATATATATATATATATATATATATATATATAAACACTTTAAAAATGGATTTGCACGCCGACGATTATAAAATGACTAAGGTGAAATGAAAAGGTTTGTCAATGAATTATACAATTATGTTCACCTACTCAGCAGATTTTAATTTTTAATTGACAAGCAAAACAAAGAACAGCATTTGGTTGTTTCTTCGTCACAGTGAATGCGGAATTGCTCAAGTGGAAAATAGATCTTGGCTCTTTAAATGAGACCTAAGTACAACATTGATTTGGGACGTACAGCTTATATCCACAATATTAATCACAAGATCTACCTAAAAGTAAGGTTTCCATGCATGTATTTAGTTAAATTCCATACACTACGTTAGTATTATACTTTCTACAATCATTTTGTTTATAAATTAAACAACCACACAAAAAGTTTAAATAATACCAAGGAGTAATGGAATAATTAATGTCCAATTATAATAATAAGCCTAAAATATTTACTTACTTTATTCATTGCTTATCTATTCGAAATGCTTAGGTCAGCCACTTCATTTGTTTAAACATACAATGTCAGGCCCTATACTTAATCTATCCACCCTATTTCTTATTCATTTAACTGGCTTAAATGTACCTTCCGTAATCCAAGGGATATATATATATATATATATATATATATATATATATATATATATATATATATATATATATATATATATATATATATATATATATATATATATATATATATATATATATATATATATATATACATATACTTAAATTACTCTAAATCCACTATAGTATACCTTACATAGTATTGTCATTCCATAAAAAATAATCTTTATAAGAAGGTGGTTAATCTTAACCATAACAAACATTTAGAAATAATTACAAAGCCACCAGTAACAACAACAACATAAACTAAATGACAAATGGACTTCTTGGACAGACGGACCATAAAGAAAATATAACCAAGGAAGAAAGAAGTACATTTCCACGCCACAACAATTTTCCATTTCAAAATGATTTACTAACCAACAACAACTTCGACAACAATTTGCCCAATCGAAAAGATGTAGAGCAACAATTTAACAAAGAATTGCCATTTTGAAAAGATGTGTATATCTAACCAACAACAACTTGCCAGACAATCATCAAAGGAAGGGGCAGTCCAAGAAGCTCTATGTGATGCCCCACAAATCCCCATCCCCGCACAGACACATAAACACCCTATCTTGGAACATAAAACAAGTGCTGGGAATATATACTAGCCATACCTGGGTGGGATCCTGACTTCCGCAAGCCCTTGCCGAGCAAAGATTTCCTACTATGACCCCGGCATAAAGATGTTTGGCATGGTGTCAAAGGCAAGGGACAGTAAAGGACACACACCCATACTGTCTCATAATACTCTGCCCCCAGTAAGCCTCAAAAGCGAGGGACAGTCCAGGCGGCTCTGCATGCTGACCCACAGAATCCAACTACCAGTCTTGAGTTTGGCCCACGAAGACCAAAACACTTACACGATCCGTTCGAATGGGGGTCTAAATCTTACAAGCAACCATACCTAAGCGGTGCAATAGTTGTAACGGGTGGCACACATCCAGCTGCTTGGAAATAATTTTAATCCTTATAAGCACGCTAAGTGCGCAAATTTCCAACATGACAAGATCTTCCCAATTCACAACTCTCTGACATTCGGTCAATTGCACAGGTGATTCACACAACGTTGGCGTAGGGACAACCATAGGAACACATGGACATAATTTGATTATAGCTTTACCTGATGTGACAAATCATGGTGGGCCTGCTCTGCAGTGGCGGGTGGGACTCGGACTGTGACTGTGGCCGGAGAACGGGTTATAGGTCTATTGTTTGTGGGCGGTGTGATAGTCCGATTCACTGGTTACTGTTTCTGAAAGGCCCAGCTCAGAGCCAATCTCATTCTTAAAGGGACTGTCGCCCAGCCATGGGCCACAACCAGTCGCGAAAGCACTCAGTGCAATAGGCCTTGGCAATGCGTCACAGAATAAGGCAAGAAATAACTTGGTTTCGCCTTAGAACAATTTGAGTATGTTTATCACACATACGTATGACGTTACCTAGGGTGGATAACTGTTTTCGTTTAGTTCAGTCATAGTTCACTTGCGGCGAGAGATACTACAATCACGGTACACTCAAGTATTTTAACCAACTAATACTCAATACCTTGAAAATTTAAGACTATTTTTTATCTAACTGGCATACTGGTCTTTTGGATCTTGTCGAGGATTAAACATTATCCTTTCTTTCTACAGCCATAAGGGTGAGTGTACCATTATTACTTAATTTGATATGTGAAACATATTCAAGTTTTAATGACAGCATGAAACGCTATATTTACCATTACGTGGATTTGAAACTATGTAAATGCTTGAAATGTAAAACATTAATACTAAGTATTTAGTAGCACGTAATTTTACTTACTCGATTTTGATAAATCAGTATTTGTAACTGATATTTCGTTTTTTTTTACATTAGCAAACTGCAACAGGAAACCAGACGAAAATAACATCAAGTCATTCGGTACCAGAGTTCCAGTAATCGGTTGTAGACAGTGATTGTATAGACACGCTAAATAATACCAGTATTAATATAGTGATCAACCAAGATGGTAGGAAGGCCCTTAGAGACTGTAATGTTGCTTTGTTTTAAGAAATTATACTCAGTGGCGTAAAAGACGGAATTGGTATAGTTTGTCTCGCTGATGGAAGAATTGTTATCGCGGACTATAAGAACAGCAAATGCTGTTTGTGTGATTCTTCTTTCAATCACATGTCAGACTTTACGATCTCTTCTGAACCATGGGGTATGTGTATTATAGACACAGATGAAGTCGCTGTAGTACTTCTTATTGAAAAGAAGGTCCAGTTTCTGAAGATCGGTGATACAATACAACCATCAGGACTTATAACCACAAGACGTAAGTGCCGGTCATTAGTCGCTCTCAACAAGGACATAGTTTATGCTGGTAGCATGATCGACATGCAAACATATTACTGGGGAACCATCACCCGGGGTGGAGTGGAGAAATCATGTTTTCACATTCCACGTGGCAACACAAAATTTTCTGACGTAAACATAACTCTCAATTCATGCAAGACACGTTCATATATTTCATGTTATGATGCCGGAACTGTGTATTGTTTCGGCGTAGATGGGATGCAGTATTTTGAATATAAGGTCCAGGAAGGTCCAGACCAAGGAAATCCGCTTGTAATAGCGCTGGATAGAGAGAACAACTTGCGTGTGTTTGTTAAGAATATGAACAGTATCCACCGCCTGTCCCCAGAAGGTGTGATACTGCAAATCATCAAGGATATTATTCCTGAATCACCACATGCAACTTGCTTCAAACGGTCTGGAGATAGCTTCCTTCTCACAAGCATTGGTTCTACGACTAGCAACATTTGTTTCTCATATAAACTGAAGTAAAACCGATGATATCTTCAATAATAACATCATAGGTCAAGATCCACTTTCAAAATGTATCGGTGTGATGCTGGTTTGGAGAAACAATCCTCCATGTCTGGCATCGGATTAGCGTCAATCACGGTTACGTTTGTTAAATTGCCAAACGCTGATGTATACACTATTCGTCCCATCTTTCTTTCTGCCTAATACAACGGGGTATATGTACAGGAACTAAAGATTCGACTACTTGATCTAACCTTTTACCACACTTCTTTGTCAATCGTCTAATGCGCATTAAAGGATCTTCGATTTCCTTTAATCCTTATCGGCTCTGAGGTGTACGACTGCATATTGTATTAAATTAATCCAGTACTGCCTGGTCGGTTCGTAATGACATCGGGATACATGGACAAAATCGCCCAGACCTGTGTACACCGACCCTCAGGTAAATACATACAAACACTGATATGATCCACACCATCTTTCCGTATGTTGATAGGGTATTAAAGAGGAATTTTCGTACTAGAGATGAATTCTTGTTAGTCACACAATTTACCTTCTAGGAACGCAGTACAAGAATCCTTATCAATTGTTTGAACAGGTCTTTCTACACACTGTTTCAGCTACCTTTCAATGAAAGTGAGAACTAGCGCAAGAGTTAGAAAATTGAGAAAAACACAAAAAAGTACGTGACATATATGCTGCGTTCTATGGACTTCCTTTGAAATCTCTTACGGTAACCAAGATAGACTCACCTTAGTTAATTACCTGTCTCTCTCTCTCTCTCTCTCTCTCTCTCTCTCTCTCTCTCTCTCTCTCTCTCTCTCTCTCTCTCTCTCTCTCTCTCTCTCTCTCTCTCTCTCTCTCTCTCTCTTTCTTTAATAACTTTAGAATGCATTGGAGACCATAAAATTACAATAAAGGGAATAAGAAACTACTTATATATTTTCTCACAGATAATTGCTATATATGGACACGATATAAAACATGGAGATATGCTGTAAAGTTAATTTTATACTATGCTCAATGTATCAAAGTGATCTATTTAATGTATACTGTGCCTGCTTTGAACTGATGGTATAATCGTCGCCACAAATGAATGTGCATGTCACGGTTACAGAACATGTGATGAAGGACACATTCGCTCATACGAGAATGATTTAGACAATTTATAATGGATGTCTTACAAACCACCAAAAGTACAAAAATAAAACACTATCATAAAGTGATGTACTTATAATTATACATGAAATAAGTGTATCATAAAAAATACTTAACCACATGTTGACTTTTCAGCAAGTTTGTTAAAAAATGTAGTTTTGGTTACATTCCAGTTGCTCTAGGTGATTTCTTGTTTAGTTGTTCTTCGATAGATGCAGCGGTCCGTATTTTGTTGGCCCCTGTCCGAGCTTTGATTTCATATGATGGTAGTTTTCATTATTATCAAAGATTATACTGATTACATAACTGAAAATGTGTTTGTATTTAAAATCCATAGAGATGGTATTTAGTAGTTTTGTGTATGCTAGGATGTGGTTCTAGTTGTGCAGCTTGGTTTCTATCTAGTTGAATTGGTTAATAAATATGTGTGCTATTTAACCAGTCTTAAGTCTTTTCTACAACCTCAATCAATTGGGACAGCTATAATGGTAATGATCAGATAAACAATAGAGGATCCCATACCCATATACTCTTTATTAAAAGCAATGCCAAAACTGAATATTATATCGACAGATCGTTGATACATTTTATAGCCATCGTCTCCTCTCGCACTCATGCTGGTGGCTAACACCACTCATTTGCCAGATTTTGGTTCCTCGAAACCCATTTCCATTTAGGAGACAGGTAGCAACAAACACGGTATTTGGAACGAAATGACACTTTAGATACCTTCTTTTATCAAAATTCTGAATGGATCATCTCTGTTAATCTTGTTAATTTTCTTAAGTTACATTGTGCTTGCCATCTAGGTTCATCTTGATCGAGAAAGTCTGCTTTCCTGATTCAGCAGAGATATATAAATCAATGGGATTTGTTTCCTTTATTCATTTTGGTCATGAGGTATACAGTTCGTTATACGTTGGCATTGATGATATGTGTGTAAGAGAAATTATTGTTATGATCCAATCCGAAACGTACAATCTTACCATCATGATATTTTTCTACGCCCTATTTAACTTCGATAATTTAGTCTAATCCAACACAAATTTGACTCAATAGAGGTCACTCAATATAAATATATGTTTTGCCTTTGTGATGGACATACAGCTGTTCCTATCTTCGATGTCAATGCCAATAGTGACAGCTGATGCTGAATGTTCCAGTTTAACAAGATCCTCTCATTGCTTACACATAACGCAGGTGATCTTATACATTTGATGACGGCTAGCTGGTCACCGTACAACTTGGTAGCATCATGATCATTTGCAATCTGCAGAACGTATTTAGTATGGTGGCTTCACACATTAAGCATGCCGTAGGCAGGTCTGGGAAAATCTGGTCTTTTAGCTAAACGGTATTCATTAATTACCATAGCTGCATATACATTACTTCTCCTGAAGATATAAAAGGATATATCCTGACAATGTATTTCTTATTCTTTTTCCAATTGTATGTGTGTTACACTCATGTTTGAGTCCAATTTCAGTCGCATGGGAGCTACTCCTTTAGCAGAGTACTGGAGCAATTCCCATTTGCCAGGAGGGACTGCAGCTGACAAGAAAGTGTTGTCACGTAAATCTGATTGACATAGCGGGCATCCTGAACAGTATAGTCAATAATCTGTATGATATAAAAACATACACTCAATCGAAGGAAGGACTTGATGCTTCCGTAATAATACCGCAAGGACATTTATGGAATGATAGAAGCACAAAACGCTGCATGGCATGCTGGTCATTCGAAACGTTTGCCTTACAGTTTCGGGACAACTTAGCAAAGAAAAAGTTGCTTTTCATACAGTGTTTTGTCGACTAAACAGACCCTTTCTTCCTACAAAAAGTATTTGCAATATCGACTGCAAGGGCGAGGTGTGGTGTGTCGGCAAAAGACTACAATTCGATCACTGCAAATCCATAGGAAAATTCATGTCTTTAAACAAATAAAGCAAATTATCTCAGAGTTTTGGTGTTTTCGGTTACACAATGCAGCCTAGAATGATCTCTGCAAAGAATTTCTCTAAATGTGGTCCATCCTTTGCGCCCAGTTGCAGACATGGACGTCGATTTTTGAGCTTATCGAGTCCAATGATAGACAAAAAAGTTTTTGTCTAATATCAAGTTCAGCATCCACGATCACATCGACACTCTAAAGAAATAAGCCTCTACATAACAGTTACTTGCTATTCCCATTTTCGAGTTGATACATGCTTAACATAAGGTTGTACATGACCTCGATCGACATAGAGACCTACGTTTTCACCATACTGAACTACACTACTGATAGTGTAATAGCGATGGAAAATCAGTGATTTGATCCAACAAAGATACTAGCTAGTCACATCCTATCGCCCATGCAAAAGTTAAATTATATATTGATTAATACTAACCCCGATAAACCAACCAGTCTTAAACAACTTAGTCAACAACAAAATATTGAGATGGCAGCAACTGTAACTACAATGAAAGAAACTATGACGCTTATCAGTATGCTAGGGTGCGCACGCCATTAGAAGTTGGTGGAATAGATTTCTTTGAAACATCATTTACTTTAAGGAACGCATGTAGTATTTCTGTGATAATCTTAGAGTGGGACGCTAATAGCCATCCCTGGTCTGCAAAGACTTCCATTCAGCCATCCTCTGTGCTTGCCGGCCGTGTGCTTGCAAGTTCTTATATAAACTTTATATACATTGTGACTCCACCCTTGCCTTCTGTATCTGCACATTGTATTGGGATGTGGTATGTACATCTGTAATATATGTTTTATTTTCATATAATATTTTCTAAAAGTCATTTAGTTAGTGATATTTTAATACTAATATCCTATGGTTGTTGTTTCCACCTTAAAGATGAACCACTTGTTCAAGTATATTGATTCATTGGTAAAGTTCTAAGGTTCGAACGTAACAATAGTAGTATATGTTTTGTTTTCATATAAAATTTTCTAACAGTCATTGAGTTAGTGATATTTTAATACTAATATCGTATGGTTGTTGTTTCCTTCTTAAAGATGAGCCACGGTTCAAGTACATTGATTCATTGGTAAAGTTCTAAGGTTCGAACGTATTTAAATTACAAGTAAATACGTGAACCGATACGATCATGAGTTCTGGTGATATCAGAGTAAATCAGCTGTTCTTGCTTACTGAAAAGTGATTTCGAAATGCCAAGAAGATTCTTTCAACGTCTCTACTCCGTACTAACATCCTGTCTTCTTAAGCAAACAACATATATAATGAAAGCTAATACACAAGTTCAGAACCACAAAAAGAGACAACCTAATGGAAATATCCATCATATTGTAACTAAAATTTCATTCGTGAAAAATACAAAATTATAATCAAGACTAAATGGTGAAGTAAAACCCAGTAAATAAATTTACACATAGTTAATAATTATCTTAATATATAAATTATAGTCATAAGCAAGTATTAGTTGTGTTATATATTGTTCACAAAAGGGTCTGGCAACTGAATTTGGTGCGAACTGGTAAACACTGATGAAAGGTATAATGAACGCATTGAATGGTGCGAAACATTAATAATGCAAACATAAGACAGATTGGATAAATATTCTGTACATACAATAGCTGCATTTATCATTATACATTCTTTATTGCACCCTATGTAACTCCAGGTCTTAACAAGTTTTACGTTAAATTGTTAAGCACAAGGTAATTTAGTGATAACTCCCGCCAGCAAAGATATATGCAAAGATAACTGTTCCATCTCATTAACCAGATGACAATACATGAGTTATATTACTCCTGCATGATCAGACTATCGAATTTACTGTGACCTGTTGTACCTTGTTTTTTTTTTAAGAAAATAATACCCGACCGAAAACTAGCTTGAAACAATAATTTTGTTCTAAGTTTATAAAATTTGAACGAATTATACTAAAAAGATAAATTTTGTTTTTATATAAAAGAAAACTTCCTGTTTTAAAACAAAATCTTTCCGTTCGCCAAAAATTAGATGTTTTGTACTTTATATATTTAAAACTTATATTTTCTTACTTCACTGATGACCAAATCATGAATTAAAGAGGCCATATTGATACCGTTTGTATAAAATTTTCGTCGGACTATTAATCTCAGGCCAATCGTCTCGTCACAGCATATGGCCATAGTACACAATTAATTTTACTATATGGTCTCTACATTTGTTTCTCAGTACTGAACTTTCCACTGTGTGACAATCAATACAAATCATATGTTAATCTAAAA